>NDXB01004917.1:54439-88529 GCA_002631895.1 Agapornis roseicollis | reverse complement strand
CCAAAAAAAAAAAAAAAAAATTAAAAAAAACCCCAAATTCTGAAGAACCATGCTTTATGATGATTTCTTCTTCTTTGTTCCTTTTCCTGCTCTGATTCACACTGGAGTGCATGTTTTTCCATGACCAACTCATCTTGAAGCACATCTCTGTCAATTAACAGTTGCAGTTTCTCTCCATCAAAAAAAAAAAAAAAAAAAAAACCTGCCCAANTATGTTTTAAGGGAGTCCATAAGTCTGAGGAAATTCTATTTACTTTGGTCAAACTTTTTGTTCCCTCCAAAAAAAAAAAAAAAAAAAAAAGCAGAAAAACTGTTCATAAAAAAGGCACAAATACATGAGACCTTTCCATTACCTGGCAGAAAAATGATAGAGTGGATGAACTTTGATGGAATCCATTGCTTCTGCGAGAAATACCCCATTCCTTTCTCACTCAGTGAACAGATCTAAAGCAGACATATCTAGTGGAAGAAAACAGAACTTGGGAGAAAATTGATCAACTTGATGGGAAGAAAAAAGCCCTAAAAGTCCTTATGCAATTTCAACCTAATCCAGGTGGCACCCAAATTTAAAGAAACTTTATAACCTAAAACTATATAGTCACCTCAAAGGTCTACTATGGGTAATAAACAAAAGTATCTTGCCTGTAACAGAGCTTGACAGCCAAATTCCAGTTGACATCTAAGCCTGATCAAGGTTCAGAGATGTGTCTTTCCTTTGCTAAGTAATTAGAGGTGCTCCATCAAAGGTATTCTTGGAACAGCCTCAAAAATATACTGCAAACTGGCTACCTGCAAAAAGCAGCATCACTGGTTTTTGAGTTTATTTTGGTTTGGTTTGCATCAATCCCTTTAAGCAGTAATTTAGAAATGAGTTTACACAGCTAGACTGTGAAGGACCTGAGCTTTTCTTTTCCTTTTCAAATCCCCACTTCCTATGAGACTGTGCTGACTACCAAACTATAGCTTAATGTTCTCGTACTCTCTCTGCCTCTCCTGTTGATCCTGGATTCAGAAGGCTCAGGACAAAAAGAATAATTGGGATAGCTGGTGGCCCCTGCTCCAAGGAGTGTATTTTACATGTTTATAATTAAACATGCCCTCCCTTAGGTCCATTCTAGTTCTAGCTGTAGCTAAGGTTAGCATGTTAACTTTAGGTTTTTCCTTCCTTTGGGTGTCATAGGGTGGGGAAACCAAGGTGCTACTCCGGCACCCTAGATTAATGTTGTGTATTAACAGCATAGGGAGTCTGAGGTGCCACAGAGGGATTCTGAATTCCTCTGTGGGGTAGAAAATCTAGGCATTGTGGTGCTCAGATTTTTATGTAAGGACAGGACTCAGGTATTATGACCTAATTCAGGGACAGATTAACATCACCTGTGAGGATGGGAGAGCCACCAGCATCACCTGGTGTAGTATGTTATTGTGTCCCTCCTCTGTGCAATCTTCTTCCTGACACCTTCCAGATTCATATAGCCCTGTAACTCCCACTAAATTTGCTGAAAGCCAGAATTTATGTGCATAAATGCCTCCTTTTCTGAAAAGTCTCTGTGGGTTCTCTAAGCACCCCTCCAGAAGTCCCTGTAATTTATGCTGTAAACTCCCTACAGTGGAGCAGAGGGCCAAGCTGAGTGCAGAGGGAGAGAAATAGAGAGCAGAGACTGTCAGTAGTATGTCTTGGTAGTCATCAGAGTGCAACATGAGATGCTCCCCATACTGCCCACACTAACATCTGTATACAAGAAACAGAGAGAGCTGTAGTGACAGAAGGAGGAGTGTTTTATGTGGTATACTTCTGTTTGGAGAATGCTGTTCTGGATGACTTCAGTGCATTTTCACAAGTAAATGATGTTCTTCTGTTTGTATTAAAATGTTAAATTTATTACTTTTTTTTTCATTTTAAGACACAGTTTTAAAGAAATATGAGAAAGACCTTGCACCCTGCAGATGTGTATCAATCTACAAAAGGTGTAATATGGCTTGCAACACCAGTAAGGCTGGTATAGGTTCTTTGGTGCTTAAGTACAGGAATTTATGAAGCATATTTAGTGTTCTTCCACGTGGTTTGGTGGAAATAATGTCAAAAGAGTTGAAAATGGGTTTTGGATGTGATAAAGGTAAATACAAAAGGAAAGTTAAGTCTTTAGGATCACAAAATTATATGAACAGACTTCAAATACAGGGAGCTGCTACAGTCAGAAAATACTGTAAAAATGTTGAAGGGAACTGTTGAGGGAAGGAAGAGCTGTATATCATGAAGTGCTGAGACTGGCATAGAATGAAACAGGAGGAAGAATAACATAAAGTCTTTTGATGGGTTCAATTTGTTTGAGCTGAAAAACAAAACAGAGTGCTGGCAAGACTTGGATAGAGAGCACAGTTTCAGAAATGCTTTGCCCTTCACATAAGTGGGCAATCTAGAAGTGATAGAACAACTGAATTTTTTCTATCACTATCTTCTAATGGAAAAATTAAATTTTAAGTATATAAGTACATCTGTAAAGGGTATTATCCTGAAAATATGAACATTTTGTAGAGCAAAAACAAAGAAGCAAAAAACTACAAACCTTGTTATGGCTGGGACAAAAATGTTTGCTAATAAAAAATTAAACACATTCAGGACAAAACTTACTATTCCAGAGAAAGAATGTTTTCTTTAATTTTTAAAGCTTTAAATATTGATGAACGTACTACAAAGCTGCCAATAGATTTTATTAAATCTTGTATTAACATCTAGGCTATACAGAGGAAGGTGACAATAATGAAAAACCTATTTGTCTACCTTGCTTTTAGATGTACTTGTCAGTGATATCTATAAACTATGTACGTCTGCATTTCATGTGTTGTACAAATGTCTCTCCATAAGCAAAGTGCAACTATAAATCAAACTTCTGGACTAGTTGGCATGTGCTTCAGGTGTTTTGCTTCTGTGAGCTAAGTGTTGTATTTTAGTGGTTTTGTGTATTGTTGTATTTTTAGAGCTTTCTCTGAATTTTTGCAGCTGAAGAAGCAGAAGAAGATACTTGGCCTTTGACAAAATAATTCCAGTTTGTAAAGAAGGCTACCAAAACATCTACATTTTTCTATTCATTCCTGCATTTTCTGTAAGTTCCAGGAGTAGAAAAAGAACCAGACAAACATATCAGTGAGCTCAAGCAGTCCTGTGCCTATGAGTGTCTTTCCCTTCCAGCTACTTGCCCTTTACTTATCTCTTTATTTCCATCTTCTTTTATTTTTACAGTCACAAGCTTCTTAGACGTAAATATGCCTAATTCATGGCTCAAAAAGTCCTCAAAAAGGCTGTTCATCTTTCCTACTTCCAGGAGAAAATATTACCTTAACAACCCCATAATTCTGTTCTTCCAGGTGATAACAAACCTGTATGTGATAAAATTTGTCTTTAATTTTTCTGTATGCTATCTTAGCTCTCTCTTTTGTACCCTACCTCCTGTTTCCTTATTCAAGGATTGCCATCTCAACGTTCAACACATGGCATAATGAAGGCTGTTTTAATTATTTGCATCATACTCTCTCTATTAGACATGTATATATTCAAGAGATTGATTTCTGGGTCAATCAATACTTCTCAACAATGGGCTCTTATATCTCCTAACGTTCATGAAATTATAGTGCGAAACGCTTATTCTTGGTTTCATTGCTCCAGCAGTCCTCAGCACATCAACCATATGCGGTTGGAAACTTTAAAATTAAACACCAGAAGAGTAGGGGGAGGAAAGTTTCCTTTTGCCTCTCAAGAAAATGCATTGTTTAATTCATTCAAATATAAATGGAATGCTCATACTAAGCCACTAGGATGTTCCTAATTTCTTAAAGATGTTTCTTCATATGATGAAGTATCATCTGACCCAGTAAACCATCTCTAGCCTGAGCATGTAGGTTCACAAAAAATAAGCGTTGCCCAACAACCTTCCCACTTCCTTTCCTTTTGGTTTTCTCTATGAATGAATGCCTTTCAGAGGAAATGTTAGAATGATATTTTCAAATCTCCAGACAATATAGGATCAAACCACAAAATTAAAGTATTTTCTTTGTCTTAAGATAGCTTCTCTAAGTATGGAAAAACACTTGGATCAGGTCAATTATTTCCTTTGAATTCAAGTAAAAAGAGAATTAAGTGGTTAAGCATACAGCATAATAATATAGAATTATTATGACAATATAACAGACACAAATATTTTCATCTGATCACTTTAAAAGTTTTATGTTGATTAAAACACATTCTAAAAATTACAATGTTTACCTGAACAGGAAGGTCACAATATGCTTAGAGTTCATGTAAAAATGTCAAGTGAATTAATAAAATAATGACATTTTATGTAGGCAGGGCAAATGCTGCAGTGTTTTTAAAACCCTAAAAAGTACACAATAGCTTAAATTTTGTGTAGAAAAAATGAATTTACATTTAACATAGTGAGACTAGACAAGCAGATCTTTCCTAATGATGTGCTTAAGTTAAATTACTTTGCTGCATCTGTTGTCATGCAGCTCTTGTGTTGCTGACCATGGAAATAATGCTCAAACGCATCTGACAGATTACATAGCTAGTTTTCTTACTGGATCAAGGTGCATCACTGAGGAAAGTGCCCAGGAAGTACTGGCTTTGGGAAACCAAAGGGACTGACTAATTTTAGAATTTTTGATTAATAAAAAAAAGCTGGGTTTATACATTTAACATTCAAAATATGGGCCATATTTTTTAATATCATCGCATTTGTGTTTGAACAAGCCTGTGCCTGATTTAAGTAGATAACAAGAAGGCAAATAGACCTCCAAAATCAACTTATTTGTCATTTAATTAACAGATACTTTTGATACCTAAACATCTAGGCCACCTTTCTAATTAATTTGTGCTGCTCTACACTATCAAAATAATATACTCTATTTTCTATATTCAGTATGCTTTTACGGTGATGTCATTAAGTTAAATATCATATTCTGTTAAAAATTCATCTGATGGGACTATATATTACAGCTCATTATTTATTAATCATGACTAATATTGTCCACTTTTTTATTAAAATGAACTGCTGGTGCCTAATGTTGGGCATGAGAAGCCTGGCCACTGCCTCAAAGCTTGTTTTCAACGGCGCTATGCAAATCCACCACAAAAGACAAGAACCACCCCCGTGATCCCAGATTTCATTTTAATTCTTATCTCAGTGCTCTATGCCTAAGAAAGAATGGGAGTCTCCATAAAGCAGGGCCTCCAGTACAAGGACTAGTATCCTTCTGTGCCTTGGCAGATCTCAAAAGGAACAAAAATCACCATTCAGCCAGAATCTGGGGAAATTCAGCCTTTATTTCACCTCCTTGCTTCCTCTCCAGCTGAGAAGGAGAGGCCTGTGGCTAGGTGGTACTACCAAATGTCTCTCCTCTTAACATTTGTCCTCATGCAAGGCAAAAAGACAACTTGGATGAGCGTAAGTATGATGGCAAAAACTGCCTTCCCTCAGGAAAAGCTTTCTGTCATCTTTTGCCTCTCTGCCCACACCTGGGTTTTTCCTTCTCTAGAGGCAGAGAGTAAGAAGAAGCTTATCAGAAAGGGTTCCTCTTGGTCATATTAGCACTGTCTGAGGTCTAAATCAACACCAAGTCACCCTGGTTCCTCAGGTGAAAGTTGGCAACACTGTGCATGGGGATCTCACAGAAGCTTCCAAAGGAGTAAGAGTTGCCTCATCAGGGCTTTTGCTACAACTCACTGGATCTCATGCTCTCAGTTTACTGTTTTCATGAGGACCAAATCTTGCTTTAAAAGTGGGAAAGGAATGAACAGCATTTAAAATAAGCCTGTTTAAAGCCCAGGCTTTTGTTGAGCTTTTATAATCTGCCATTTACTGAAAATATCTCTGTGTGTGTGAGATCTTTCCCTAAGAGCATATGTCCTTCCTGCTTGTTCAGACTCTGATTCTAATCTCAATTGTTTGATGTCATAATCTATAGTATGGGAATGCAGAGAAATGCCTTAAAAAAACCCTCCAGTGCTAATTGAGAGAAGGTGCCTTCCGGGGGTTTTCTGCATGCAATGGTTTCAGGAATGATTGGAAGAAAGCATATTAATCAATTTTGCAGATGATTTGGAGTGGAAAAAGATCATAAACCACTTAAAGGCTGGGAGTAATGTAGACCACAACTTCCATAAAACAAAGGAATAATCTAACATCACTTGGACATCCAGATCACTTCCCATAGTTATTCAGCAATTTTGAAAACACTTTGAATACCAATATAGATGTGAGAATGAATTGATGACAGCAAATGAAATATATTCAAGTCTTAGTCTTTGGAAGCACCAGGAAGAAATAGAAGTGCTTTCAGTGCCTAGTGTTACACTCCTAAATTCCTGACAATACAGGACAAAATCAGTGCTGCTATACTGTGTTGTTATTCTACCAAACAATATGAGACATAGCAATCATGTATCCTGTTCAAACATACTGCAAATGTAATTTTCTTTATACTGATCATAACAATAAACATCTTTAGAGTACCTTTTAATTCCAAATCCTATTTGCAATCTTCATTTCTGGAGAAGATTACTTTTTCTAATGAACTCAAAACTTTTTCCTGACACTAACTAGAAATTCCAGTTATATGTAGAGATTGCTTTCATGGAGTCTTGCTAACTGCGTGTGGCTGTGGAAATGCAAGTGGCGTGTGAATATTGCAAAGGTCAGTGATTTGAAGCTGACAGCAAGTTTCGTCAAATATCATGAGTTTACATCAACGTGCGAATGTTAAATAAATTTGTTAGCCTTGCTTGTAATCTGTGAGTTGCTCTAAACGCTATTACCACAAGCTTGTGAGGATGCACAGAACTGGAAGAGTCTAGGCTTAAGCAACTGCAGGAATAGGATTGGTAAAATGTTTGGAGAAACCATTTCAGCCCTCCAGACACTACCATCTGAATGTATTCCTGTTGCCTTTTATTTACAAAATATGAAAATTTAATGTAACTTTTCTCTTACTGCTAGCTCACATTTCAGAAATCTAGAAACAATCACAGCATCTATTGTTGCCATAATTGCTGCCAAATCTATTGCTATGATTTGAATGTAGAAAATTAAAAATCTGCATTACATAGTATGTTTTAGACAGATCTTTTGATTACTGCTGCATTATATTTATGAATAAATACAAGAATGAGACTAAAGTGGCCTCATCCTGCTATGTGTTTCCTGGTTAAGCCATTTTACATTTCTGGTTTAGTTTCCTGATCATTAAAAAGGGGATTAAAAATCTACCTGCCTTAAATAGATACTATAAAGGAGCCAATTGATAATGTCTGTACAATGCTTTGAACATCTAAAGAACAATATGTGAATGATAAGTGGTGTTTTGTCTTTCATTTATTAGTCTTATTTATGCCTTAGATTCATTTTTTATCTTATATTTCTAATACTGAAACATCCAAAGTTAGCTTCTTGCTTCAGTGTCATCAGACCTGGAAAATTTCTTTTCTGGAACTATGTTGCTCTTTCTATTTATATTCTTTGTGTTATACTGACTGCTCTTTGTTAATTTTATTTTTCTTCACTTTATTAAAAGTCAGATGAAACCTTTGCCTTATCATACATATTATTACCTTTTCTCCAGATCTCTTCTACTGTCTCTGAATCATTTCTTTTTATTTCTTTCCTAACTGCTCATACACAAAAGTTTTGTGAATACACTGTACATGGGATCATTTATAAAAAATTTCAATTCTAGCTTACGCATTTGCAAGACTGAGAGAATGTTGTGTGAGATGGTTTCCTTATAACTTAATTATGGTAAACAAGAAAGATCAGGCCAAATGAAGAAGGATTGAATGTTTTGTTTTCTAATGAATTTCACACAGACATAGCAGTTTCTGCGCTGTTGGCTTAAAACAAGGCAGATGCAAGTGTTATGAACAGCACTGTCGGCAGCAACCTCATTTTCCTAACCTCAGTTCATTAAAAAAAAAAAAAATACTTTTTTTTTGGAATGCAAATATTATTGTGAAATGGGGAAAAGAAAAGGAAAGGAAAAAATATAGGTTACGCATGGCTGCTTTTAATGGAAATAGTATGATGTCGTTTCTCCCTTTCTTCATGGTTTGAAGTCAGTGATCCCCAGAGAGAAAAATTCTGAAGTTGTAATGAAAAGGGATCATTTCGGAACACATAACAGGCAGTTCCCTCTTCTTTTATGTTCTAGGGAGAGAGAATGTTTCCATTGTGTGTGGCTTTTTGATATATGACTTTGAAAAGAATACTCAATCCTTCCATGAAAAGGTTGAATATTTTTTCTTTGCTTAGTTCTCATTCCTGAATTACATTGAAATCCCACTCCCCGGTTATTCATAACTTGCTGAAGTTTGCCTGTGAGGCTTAAAATTGTAGCACTCTAGTCTAGTAAAGACATTTTAAAAAGAAATATCAAGCTAAAACAAACAATGCACTGCAGAATAAACAATATCTGGGACATAGAGGAGGGAAAACTGACCCCATACTTTCTTTTTTCTCTCCCTCATGGTGAGTACACAAAAATTTATGCCAGTATAAGGGTTTGCTTACATTAAATTGTGGGGCTGTTTGTTGGTACAATGCATTTCAAGCTCAAAGAATACTGAGAGGCTGAACTTGAGACATTCACACTATGCAGTAATTGCTCCATTTAACAATTAAATCTTAAGATGTTCTATTACTGGATTACACTTTTGAAGCCTCACTTGAAAACCAATCCAACAATCTTCTACCAGTTTCTAAAAGAAAACTGGAGCTTCAAAAAACCCATGTTGTAGATCTCTTGCTATTGTACTTCCTGAGCTACCAGTGCAGTTTAGTGTTCAACAGTGTGAAGAGTTTCTAATAACAATTGAACTAAAAATAGATCTGGAACAACAAAAGGTGAAGCAAGCAGAGGCATATGTTTGTGGAAGTGTGCAATATGGTAAACCTGAAAAGATTAGCTGAAATTTTAAGTCCTCTTTTAATTAGGCTTCTTAGAAATAATTTCACTTGTTAAAACTTGAAATAGAGAGTTGAATGTGGTATTCCTGCGCAACAATTTCCAGCTGCCTGTTTGTTTTGCAAGGGTTATGTTCTAATAACCTGAGAATAGGAATGTTCTCTTCATCTTGCCTGACATGAAGCTAATGAAAATTTTATTCACCTATACCTAAATGGTTACCATCATGTCCTTTGTAAAAAGGGTTTCTCAGTTGTTCATTTATGTGCCTTTTTCAGGATGAGATTACTCTCCCTGTGAAGTTTTCTTGTTTCTGACCAGCAAAGGAAGTTAGATGATGAGTCCAGACTTAGCTAACTATTATTTCTGTGTTAACTCATAGCAGAATTGCATCCCATCAGATCTCAGATTGGGACTTTGAATACTGTTTACAAACTGTTCTCAAGCAATACTGAAAGACTAAAGGCATCATAAAATATCTGGGATATAGGTTGAACTCAGTGTTTCACAGCAGGGATATGTATGTCATTCACAAAGTCCAGGGAACACAGAAAGTCACTGCTGACAAAAGTTCTAGTCCACAGACTAGATGACTTTTATGAGCACGCTTCTCTTTAATGAAGGATTTATTTACCTTAGTAGTTTTGTGAGATTTAAATTGTCTTTTAATTCAGGTATGCAGGTTTTAATGTTTTAACTAACATGCCCAGGCAATTTACATCTGCATTAACTATTTTGGGATTTTCCAGCAATGTTTTGTGGTATTCATTTTCCATTTCTGTAAAAAATAAGACAGTGGCTGTTACTAAGACAGGTCCATAGATTTAACTCAGCCAGTAGAACTTCATTCAGGGTGACTTTCTAACTTTTCAGGGCATAGTGAAGAATAATAATCTCATAGTAAGTAGTTTTGCAAATTCTTGCTTGGAAATACAACCCTCTTCTGTCCCACACACTCTGTAAGAGCTACTATTACTCTTTTGAAACAGGATTCAGCTTACCTAACCCAAGACATTAAAGGTTAGCATTTTGCTTAAGTTAATTGTTTAAACAACATCTGCTTTCAGCGGAGAGGCACAGATGACCCCATCTTGAAGCAGATGTTTCATATAGGTGCTCTGAATTGCTTTCCTGAGGTGTCAGTATCACTTCTTCCAAAGGAGCAGAGATGGCAAATGTGGACAAGACACGTAACTTAAAGAGAGACCAGATGAATCCCAGTGCAATGAAGTCCATACTCTGTAATGCAGGATCTTTTCCATAGAGGTTTCATGGAAAATAGTAACTACAAATCAGTGTTCCACAGAAGAGGGACATGGACCTTCTTGTGCAAGTCCAGAGGAGGGACACAAAGATGACCAGAGAGTTGGAGCACCTCTCTTATGAAGACAGGTGATCTTTAAGGTCCCTTCCAACCCAAACCATTCCATGATTCTAAGAAGATAGATCATCTTTCCCCTTTTCTCATAGTTTCATTTCTATCATGTAAACCATTTGGATTAATTCAGTAGGTTTTCCAAGTGTCGAGAAAATTTGAGGAAGGGTGGTAACAGGCAACAACAGTCTGAACAGGAAGAGCAGAGAGAAGAACCTGGGATTCAGATGGGGCTTGCATGGTGCTGGACAGTGAGAGCAACAGTGAGATGATGGCGTTTCACAGCAGAGGGTGGCAATGGCTGGGCTAGCAGAATGACACTGAGTGGCAGGGAGTGATGAGACTGCAATGGCAATAACGGGTTATCAGCTTAGAGGGAGGAAGTAGGACTTATGTAAGACTGCTGTTTCCATGTATCACTTTACACACCAACAAAACACTAGAAACTCATCAATAATACAGGTTTAGCTCATCCCCATCAAGTAAAATAAGTTGTTTTGGCAAGACTCCACTTAGTCTCATACACTTCAGAGCTAGATTTGTACTTTAGATAATATATTTCCTTGCATGGTTTCTACAACTAGCTCATTTTGGTCACTGTGGTTTGTGGATGAATTTGACCAAATTCAAATCTGTCACAGTCATTTTAATCACAAAGCAGTTAGAGATTACAGCATTTTCAAATGGCTCACTTTCATGATTAAAATCCAAAAGGCCCATACATGAAAATCTGCAGCAATAAGATGCTTAAATAGCATTCGACAAAATCAGCTTGCAGTTGGATAATGAAAATTTGAATCAACATGCTCTGGTAACCAATAACCATACACTGAATGCCAGCTGAATATTTATACTGAAAATGCAAAGCAGATAAGTATAACAACACGATTACCAACTTCCTTTCTAAAAAGAAAATATTGTTTTAAGTGAGCTGTTCTAATGATCAAGTATACCACAGGAATGTGTCAGCAATTACAGCACTCAACACAGCATGTTCTTTTCAACTTCTCTTTATCTAGCATCTCCTAAACACTAAGGGGGCTATGCCCTTTGGCCCCAGACTACATGCAGAAAAAAATGCTGGAAGCCAAATTTAAATAATTAGTCCTAAAAGAATGCATATACTCACCATGCAATAGCCTATCTCATGCAATATTAGACTTGTGTAAGGATGATGCAATTAGTGGACAGTGTAAACTGCTGAGGAAGATGCAGAGAGAGCTGAAATAAATTATACTTTCTTCAGATAAAACTTGAACTTTGTGACCAGGTAACAAGAACCAGCTCAAAATTTGCCTACAGCATAGGCAAAATTGTCTCCTGCCTCAAGCATGAGGGCTTGTGCCAGGCAGGAGCCTGATTGTTCCACCCTTGGCCAGAGCTGGAACAGAGCCACAGGAAGAGGCTGGAAAGAGCAAGATAGGGGCAGCTTCTAATGGATGATGGCAGTGAAGGCAAAAACAGTCAATGCTGCTTCCACAGAAACTGCAGTCCTGTGTTTTCTGCCTTAATCTTCATCAGCATCTTCCATCCTGGCTTTCGAAGGCTCCAACACTGGCAAGGTTTTGCTACCCTATTGGAAGCAAACTCTGTAGCAACTATTTTGAGGTGTATAGTGGAGCTCAGTTGTAGGAGGATGATGTCAAGAGAGTGGGAAGGAAAGAGGAAAAAAGAATTTCTTACAAGCAAACTACTCTGGGGCACCCTGTTAACACAGTGACTGATAAATAGTGACATTTTGTGCTGGGCTGAATACTGAGAACCTGCACACACTGGAGGTATTTTGCCTGTGTAAACCCAGCTGGGGTGATAGAGAGCATCATTGTTGTAAGTCCAGTGATGGCCATCTTCAGCAGCTGCTGAATAGAAATTGCCATCTATAGAAATTACATGGAGGGTTTACAACATATTGAATAGGAAGTTCGAAATATATCATTGCTGAACCCAGGACAGTGACCTAACGAGGATTGGAAGCCTGTTTCATTTAGGGGTTGTTGTGTCATCTATCATATCTATTCTATGTAACCGCTTAGATATTGCCAAAGCACATCTACCTTCATGAGTTACTGAATGGCCTAGCAGTGTCCCTGGCCACACTCCTGTCTTTTCCTAATATAACACAACCATATCAAGAGGTTGCCCAGCTATCAGAAGCCTGGGGCATTTTAAAATGTTAGCCAGGATATTGCACAGCACTAATTTCAGACTCTGAGTCAACAAAAATGTAACAACTGAATAATTTATTCCCTAGAGATGGGATGCAAAAGAAAATACATGAACTCCACCTAAGGCAACAAGAAAATCCTAGTGTGAAGTCTCCTATATAAGTATGCTGTTATTACTGAAGTCTCACATTTCATGCTTTTATGAAGCTTAACACTGTGCATGATTTTTGACATGAGAGGATTTTAGCATGTGAACAGGCTTGCAGGTGAGAGAACAAACAGATGGCAGGAGTAGGTATGTCATTGTAGCAACTCTGAACTGTGGGTATTTCAGATTTTTAGTGCAGCATTGCTGGAATGCTGGGATATGTTCCAGATTACCTCACCAGCTCACTACGATTGCTGCTTTTCTTTTTTTTTCTTTCAGAAAGTCAGGGAAGATGATATGAGCCTGAGGCAGCAGGCAAGCAAAGAAAGAAAGATATGGATGGAAAGGAGAGGAAAAGGGAGGGGAGGAGAGGAGAGGAGACAAGAGGAGGGGAGGGGAGAGGAGAGGAGAGGAGAGGCAAAGGATGGATAGAAAGAGGGAAAGGATTGGAAAGATGCCTCAGAACTGTTCTTTTGCTTTTCAAATGTTTTTCCAAAAGGTATCAAGATGTATTGAGCCCTAAGGCAACAGTCTATAAGCTCATCTAAGTTCTATGTGGAGAAAGTAAGAATAATACCACAGGTTTCAGCCATGATTTACAATGATATGAATGAAAGCTGAATCTGGCAGAGCTCCATCTACTTAATGAAAAACTTGCTGAAGAGGGGAAAAAAAAAGAGTGAAAAAAAGACTGATAGAAGATTAGTAAGAACTAGCATGAACATGATTACAACGCTTGTGTATCTATCACTGGCCACCATCTGATTAGTAATATTTTGTTTCCAGGTTTTTTAATTACACTTACCTTTTTGAAACTACAGAGCTATGATTATCTGTCAGTTTCTTGTAGATGTCACAGCACATAAAAATCTTGGACATGATTTGAAACCTTTCAGTGTTGCTCAAGAAAACCATCTGTGCATAGTGGTGTGACAGAAAATACTAAGATAATAATGGGGAAAACAGACCCAAAGGGACAAAGCAATAACCACTTTGCTTTTCAGCTCCTCATAACTTTATCAGTGTTTGCCTCTAGCCCAACATCTCACTTCTAAAAACTCCTTGAATACAGGGAAAGCATGCAAGCAAATCAGTTATTTGATTATCTCCTCTTTTGTATCTTTCCTTCTGAGGCTCAGGCCTCTGCTTAGAAATGCCAAATAGCAACACTATATTCTCAAAGGCATAGAAAAAGAGCTGAAAAGCCCTCTCTTACATCACTTAACACAGCCCCTGCCAAGAAGAATTGCTCCCTACAGTACATTCATAAGTGTTTCCTACTATCCAGCTCTAAATGTGATACGGCTTCTGTTGTCTCCATGGGGAGGTTTCACCACAGCCTATTGAAGCATGCTGTTAGGAGAGCAAGAGACAGTGATTTCATTGTGTATCACATCTCAGGGTTTCTACAGAAAGGTTGGCTCCATGCTGCACCTGGAGCAATCTGAACCATTCTGATGATGCAGTGGTGAAATTTCCTGTTCACTTGTCATCATGAACCTGATGGGCAACACCACCGTGAGCCAAAGTGCAAGTGAGCCAAATTCCTAGGCAGCTCAGCTTGAAATAATTCCATGCTAGGATATGACCCTCATTGTAAACGTCTTGCAAGTCTGTTTGGATTCAATCCATGTTCCTTGGAAGTCAGTGGACAAAGGAGAAAGCTCTTTGGGACAGTGACCAGTAGACTCTGTGTGCTGATATTTTTTTTTTTTATTTTTTATTTTTTTTTTTTAATCCTAAGGTTTCGAAGGGACCTCGAAAGACCATCTAGTCCAACCCCCCTGCCAGAGCAGGGTAACCTAGAGTACATCACACAGGAACTTGTCCAGGCGGGCCTTGAATATCTCCAATGTAGGAGACTCCACAACCTCCCTGGGCAACCTGTTCCAGTGCTCTGTCACTCTCACAGTAAAGAAGCTTTTCCTGATGTTCACATGGAACCTCCTATGCTTCAGTTTACACCCATTGCCCCTTGTTCTATCACTGGACATCACTGAAAAGAACCTAGCTCCATCATCCTGACACTCACCCTTTACATATTTGTAAACATTGATGAGGTCACCCCTCAGTCTCCTCCTCTCCAAGCTAAAGAGACCCAGCTCCCTCAGCCTCTCCTCATAAAGGAGATGTTCCACTCCCTTAATCATCTTCATGGCTCTGCGCTGGACTCTTTCAAGCAACCCCTGTCCTTCTTGAACTGAGGGGCCCAGAACTGGATGCAATATTCCAGATGTGGCCTCACCAAGGCAGAGTAGAGGGGGAGGAGAACTCTCTTGACCTACTAACCACACCCTTTGCACCCTAGNACTCTTTCAAGCAACCCCTGTCCTTCTTGAACTGAGGGGCCCAGAACTGGATGCAATATTCCAGATGTGGCCTCACCAAGGCAGAGTAGAGGGGGAGGAGAACTCTCTTGACCTACTAACCACACCCTTTCTAATGCACCCTAGGATGCCATTGGCCTTCTTGGCCACAAGGGCACATTGCTGGCTCATGGTCAGCCTCCCATCCACCAGGACCCCCAGGTCTCTTTCCCCTTCACTACTTTCCAGCAGGTCAACCCCCAACCTGTACTGGTCCATGGGGTTGTTCTTCCCCAGATGGAAGGCTCTACACTCACCCTTGTTGAATTTCATCAAGTTTCTCCCCACCCAACTCTCCAGCATTCTCATAAGTAAATAATAAAAAATAATTATAATAACAGTAGTAAAAGTTGTCAGAAGTTAATATTTGCAGTCCTCCCAATAAATTAACATGATATATGACTTATGCCAGGGCCAGGAAATGACTAGCTCCGTGATTATGAAAGAAATCAAATTAGTGGGGCATTACTTGTTTTCAAGGGATTTATGAGTTACACATTTAGGGGAAAAAAAAAAAAACAAACAATACTTTTTTAGTGGTGATACAAAGCCTGATTTTTATCTCATTTCTTCTGAGGCAACTCCACTGACTCCTGTGGGCCTCTTCTTGCCTGACACCAGTACCAGTGGGCAGTAGTGCCTTGATAGGTAAGCCATGAATATTTGGTAACCTAGACAGTGCCTGTAGCATTCCTTTCTGTGAAATAGCACAGATGTTAGCAGTATGCTGGCACCAGAAATTACCACAGTGGTATAAAATATTTGAAACCACTAATTGGATGATTTTTCCTCCATGTGACTAAATAGAGTCTAAAAAAAGTTCTCTTTATAACTTACTAAAGCTATTAGTCTTCCCAGGCAGGCAAAAAGAATCTTAGCTTAATAAAATATTTCATCAATCTATCAATTTTTTTGAAGTACCTTTAAGGGTTGTGGCACAGGGAGCCCACATTACTGAAGGGTTATTTATTTGTACCTCTGCTGGCTACAATATCAACCTCCCTGAACTCCTGATAAACATTTCTGTAGTTCCAAGGGCAAAATACTTAGAATTTTTAAATGCTGCTTCCTAGTGCTTCTGAAACACTAGAATCATATTAACTGCAGTCTTCTGTGTTGTTCCAGAGTATGTGTTTCCAGAAGAGCTTAGCGTTGGCATAATTCTTTCTCCTGTGAGGTAAATCAGGGATTTCCTGCAGACTTCAACAGCAGCAGATACAGGTAAATGGTGAGCACAAAGTCTCACCTTTGGTCACTTGTCCCTGTTGCAGCTAACTTCCAGGAAAGTGAACATTACAGTAAGCATATCGAATGTTTTAAACCTCCTTTGCTCCTTTCATTTATACATAAGACCTATAAATAAATTCAGGCATTTTGGTTTCAATAAGCTCTGTTCATAATGACACTATCCTTAAATAGCAGGAATTCACTATAGCCATATAATGAATTCTTTTCTGTGTGTTGTTTGCAAATTGATTAAGTGCAATCACAGCGGCTTAGTTCAAAATTCTTCCTTTCTGGAATGCATTAAAAAACAAAACAAAACATGGTCATCCATGAAGGACTTCATAAAATGTCCAGGCTGTGAAAGGCAGTCAGCAATCTGTGCAAGTCACGTTCAAAACCTTTGTTTGACGGACTTTCCCAGAAGATCGGCAAAATGTTAAATAGCGACTGTACATGGAATTAGAAAGGGAACAGAATCAGCTGACCTGAGAAAGATCTGAATTCATAGTTCTTCCCACAGCCAACTGTATCATACCAGTTTTTTTCAGAAACATTATGCCTGATAAAATCTCCCAGGCCCTGAATATTCACTGCTCGGTCATTTATTGTCCTTTTTAATAAACAGGTCAGGGGAGGTATTTGTGAACATGGCATGTTTTTTTCCAAAGCCATCAGGCAGCCAATATTTTTCAGTACAATACCCTACTTGTCTTTAGCATCTTTTTCATTCTGAACGAGGGCATGAATGTTTCAAGATTAGAAAGACAAGAGACTTATTTATGTTTATTCCCCTTTCTGTTGTACCATTTCTTTAAATACTCTTTCATTCCATTCCACCATCCTTACCTTCACTACCTGTTGTAGCTAGCTTGACTTCTACAGAGATTATTAATTTTATTAATTTTTACTCTATTAATGAATTAAAACCTAATTAATTAGTTATTTTTTATTACAGAATACCAGACCCTGGGGGACCCACTGTAGGAATAACCCACCCTTAATGAACAGTTTTCTGTTTTCATCTCTTGGCAATGTAATACAGTGCAAAAACATAATAACAGGTCATATATTCAAAGCTGCCTAGAGATTAGGTTCTCACAGTTGGCAAGACCCTTATATTTGAACTTCTGTAGTTTTAGTTCCAACACTAGGTCTATATTTCTAAATTCATCAAAGTCTGTCTGCTTCAGGCCTTGAAATTCAATTGACTTTTCTAAGCAGGTTAGAAATATTTCTGTCTTTTTGTCATTTGCTTTTTTTTGGCAATGCTTAATGGGCCTTCCTCTGTCACCTGTATGATACTTATATGATACTTCTAGGAACCAGTGATCCACTAGAATGAAACAACACCTGTGACCTGCCAGTGGAGATGAGAACACAGGGACAGGAAACATGGCTGTGGCTGGAGATTGCAAACACTCCTGGGTGTACTGTGTTGAGACCTAGTGTCAAAGTTAAGCATTTAGTTGTTCTTCATTACTTCCTCCTGGACCAAGTACTCAGGGAACCTTAGATGGAACAATAAGCTCTTTACTTTGCCCTAAGTAATACTGGACTTAATTCATAAATACTGCTGTGGAACAGGCACTCTGTAACAGGGACCAGAATAGGCTTACATCCAGCAGCCTAGCAGGTCCAATAAAACCACTCCATATCTATATCATTGTGACTCATTTCAAAAAAGAGGAATTTTGTAAAAATGTGTTTAAAAACACATAAGATTACATAAAAGAGGAAACTTTAAACTTTTAAAGAGTAAACTCTGTAAGTATGGCATGCAGATAATTTAAAAATAGTTGTCCTGGTTTCAGCTGGGATAGAGTTAATTTTCTTCCTAGTAGCTGGTACAGTGCTGTGTTTTGGATTTAGGATGAGAATAATGTTGATAACATACTGGTGTTTTAGTTGTTGCTGAGCACTGCCTATGGTAAGCCAAGGACTTTCCAGTTTCTTGTACTTTCTTGCCAGCAAGGAGGCTGGGGGTGCACAAGGAGCTGGAAGGGGACACAGCCAGGACAGCTCACCCCAACTGACCAAAGGGATATTCCAACCATATAGTGTCATGCTGAACAATAAAACTGGGGAAATTGGCCAGGGGTCCGGCTGGGCATTGGTCAGCATGTGGTGATCAACTGCACTGTGCATCACTTCGTTTGTGTATTGATAATATATATCATTACTATTATTTTCAATTCTATTCTGTCCTATTAAACTGTCTTTACTCAACCCATGAGGTTTACCCTTTTTCTGTTTCTCACCCCCCTCCCACTGGGGAGAAATGAGCAAGTGGCTGTGTGGTATTTAGCTGCCTGCCACCTTAAACCACATCAATAGTATATCAGGCTCAGAGCAAATATGTACCATATCATTTAAAAGATCATGGAAAGACCATTAAAAAGTTAGTAGGAGGACAACCAATTTTAAAAGGTATCCCTCCGTACGCTACGGTTGTGTCCAATTCAGGAAAATAGCAAAGATCATAAGCTCTGGAAGGTTAAAAGGAAGACTGCCTCCCTCCATCCCCAAAAAGGGGAAGCTTGTGAGACTACTTGCAAAAGACATGAACATGCATAATAAACTGTTTTTCAGACATGTTAGAAAGAGGCATCTTGCCAGAGAATCTGTAAGACGAGAAATGATTTAGTGATTGTGATAAAGAACAAAATTACATTCTTTTTAAGAAGACACATACAAAATTATATTTCCACTACAGCAGCTTGGGAACATTTCTACACTAGGATCTTTCTTTGCACAGGATGCAGCATATGATTTGTTTCAAACT
Organism: Agapornis roseicollis; assembly: GCA_002631895.1. Taxonomy (NCBI): domain Eukaryota; kingdom Metazoa; phylum Chordata; class Aves; order Psittaciformes; family Psittacidae; genus Agapornis; species Agapornis roseicollis. Next base: position 69,517 of record NDXB01004917.1, on the reverse strand, counting down.
GGTGCTAAAAAACTATGTGAAACTGCAGGAAGACTTTGTCATAGAAACTGGCAGGTGGAATTCAATGCAAACTCCACACAGGCACCCCCAACCCCTACACCTACTAGGATAGACTTTGAGTTACTGTTACTCAAGAACAAAATCTTTGTTTTGTAATAAATACATATATGAAATCACTGTCTTGGTGCTCAGCACTGTTCTAATAAGGCCTTTTCCACGTTCTGGCCTTTTATCTTAAGATACAGAAGGACTATTAACAGACACAGAGGACAGGAACAGAGCAGCAGTGTGGAACGGCTTCAGCACAAGACCCAAATAGACTAGGCACACACCTATACATGGAAAAGGAATGAGTGATGGCCCTGCAACAGAGATCATGAAGGAAAAGCTGGGGATGACAGCTGGGATGTTCTTTCAGTGCAGGAAATAGAAGGTATCAAGTGAAGTCAGTTTTTAAAACAAACAAAGGAAATACTGTTTCATATTACATATAGCTGAGCCATGGATTTTCTTGCTACAGGACACTGTGGACAATCAAAGTCTCTGTAAGTGCAAAAATTATTGGACAAAGTTACTGAAGAAAGTTCTATCAAGGATTATTAAATGCAAAAATTCCACTTCTGCTTTGAGAACAACAAATCACTGGAAGCTAGTAGAACATTGTGGGGATGGCCCTTTAAGTAGTCATTTTAGTCTTACACTTTCCCTACACACCTTTTACTCCCACTACCAGGCAAGGTTCTGGGCAAGGCAGACATCTGATCTGATCTAGTAAGCTTTACTTTCTTATTGCCTTTTGAGACAGTTTGTATGAAAAGGAGATGTCTACCCTGTGCTACTGCTGGGGCAGGTGTTTTAAGATGAAGCTGATGTTTTGGTTTAATGTAGCAGCCAGCCTTCCATGACAGCTGAAAAGCTGACAAGCTGAGTAAATGATTGCAACCAACCTGTCTTTTTTTCATCTGAGTAGAAAAGAAGCATGTTTAGGAAAATCTAGTGACAGTCTGTACTATAAGGTCAGATGTCATAACAGGCTGAAGCAACAGATGTATTCTGTTTCACAGGGCTCCCCAAGGAGGCTTTTACACATTAAAAAATATATATATATAAATGAAAAACTAGCTGGTTTTAGTCATAAAAACATAGTTGTGTAAAATACTATTCACGCAGTAGAGATCACTACATCAATGTTAGATCATAATCTCTAGAAGCTTCCTACATCCCCAGGGCAGCATTTGACTTAAGTTCCATTCAGCCTGGTCTCTCTCTGTATTAAACTACTGAAAACTGGATCTTCCTGCCCTATGCTCTATGTCTTCCAAATCTCCTCCACTGCCACAGGTGTACTGTGGTTTCCTCCTGTGCTTTATGCATTAGCACCCTGTAGAGCATGTGGTAAGCTGAGGTTATGGATTATGGTGTAAAATTTGCTGGCTTTCTTTTTATTCCTTCTGAAACCTCTACCTTTCAATTATTGTATCTTAAAATTAATCAAGACTAAACTTTCATCAGCCTATTGATGCCTGAGTATAGACTTTTGATGACATGGGCATACAGCTTTTAACATTATGAGGCTCGTGCACGCCTGAAACTGCAGTACAAATAATAGTAGACATATACATAGAAAAGTTCATTATTAACTAGTTTATTAATTAAATAATAATCTCAATGCATTGTGTGGAGATGAATTCAATTTTATGGGAAAATGACATCTTGCAATACAGTACTACATGTTAAATGAGGTAATGACAGGAAGGGAACTGTTGCTGAAATGAAATTGAATATCTTATAACAAACACTTTTAGGATCTGCAGCTACACTTGGAATCAAAAAGCAATTGTGTGTTACAAGGAAAATATCTGTTACTTTTTCATTCAAGGAATTCACAAGAGGGATGTGCAGCCAATGAAGATATTTCAGGGAAGCAGTGTCTATAAAACAAACAATATTCATTTACTTGATTTACAAACACCCTCATTTAATATTCTCTGATATCCAGTATTAACAGATTGGGCTTGATTGCAGTTATCAGCTCAACTGCAAATCGTTTCTGCTATATATAACCCTAATGATATAGAAGCCACTGTTCACAGCAGGTAAGCAGAAAACCAGAGCATGAAGGAGGAATGATACAGAAGTACAGCCCAGGTGATCATAGTTATTAATGAAAACATTTGACTTAAACCAAAGTTTTAGTGGAAGAAACTTTCTACCAGTACAAACAGCAGTCATGAAGATAAACTGTGTCAGTTCTAACTACATTATTTTTTCATGTCTATATAAGCCTGCCAGCTCTGCAATGGAGATTCTTAGATATACATATGAGAAACACAGCATCCAGCAACAGAGTGAAATAAACACAGATCAGACTTTAGACTTGCTTAGCTTGAAATTTAGGAAGTTGGTTCTGTGATGGACAAAGTACTTTAATGTACAGTCTTTTTCCTTTCTTGAAAATGTGGTAGTGAGCACTGGAGAGCATACATGACGTCAGCATGCTAGCACTGTAACAGGCAAACAAAACCAAAATATACTACCTCATTTGTCCTGGTTCTGGTGGTGGACAGAGCTCTCCAAGAAGCAAGGTTTCTGCTGCATTATAAATGTCAGCTTTACTAAAGTTATCATAGTGTGCAAAGTGTAGCGGTTAAAGTTTTGGGGAGATATGTCTGGGTTTTGGGGTTTTTTTTTAGGGGGGAGCTTGGGGACTTCATAAATTGAACAAGCTTAAGAATGAAAACAAAACGCTGCAAATATTTTCTGTGACTTGTCAGGGGAAAGTTGCTGAGCTGGTTTTACTTTGCAAAAAAATTTCTGATTTTCCTGAAAGAAGGAAAAAAGTGTTCTGTTATGGAGAGCTGTGGCTGTTCTACAGCATACCTCCAAACCCCATCTACTCTATGTAAATGCAGCCCAGCTCACCTCCTACACAGGATGCGAGAACAGACAAGTATTCATTCTTCTTGCACTTGCTTAAAGGAGAGCAAATAGTATAATTTAATCTAGTGGGGTTTTTTTTGGTGTTTTTGGGTTTGGGTTTGGTTTTGGTGGAGGTTTTTTTTTGTGTTAAATTTGTATCACATCAAAAAATAGCCCCAGATCTTGCTTTAAATGGATTTGTGTGTCAGGCTTCTAACTTCCAGCAGTGATGTTAATGGCAAAGCAGCTTAGAAAATTGAAAAAGCAGTAGGAGAACAGGAGTTCATACAAAAATGGATGGGAAAATATCCAAGCAAGCAGCATCAGCAAGCGAGTTTATAATTTAATTAAATGATGAAAAGAGTAATGGGTCAAGTGATGAAAACAACAATACAGCCTTTCAAGTCAATAAGGATTACAGAAGCCGTCTTCTGACTCACAGAAAATCAGTCCTTCATTCCTCTAACACAAGAGCAATTGTAAATTGTGTTGATCAAGTTTGCATGCAATGAGATATTAGATTTGCTTTAAAATCTGCAAAGCATATTTTAGCAACTATTCCACAAATGCACGGTGAATATTCTGAATAACATTGTGAACATAGGATGTTTATGGAGCACAAGTGAGTTGAGGTCATCATACAAAAAGTGCACTACAGAAATGTTAAGACTGTCCAAGAGTTTTAATTTTTCTTGACCTTTGTGCAACATTGTGATACAGGCTGTCAAACTTATCACATAGGCCAATAATTGCTGTATAGACACCACAGAAGCAAAGCCATCCCTAATTTCTAACAACATCTCTGTCTGAGCCCTTCCTACCCTGCCTCCTATCCTGTTTCCCCTTCATTCCCCATGGGCTGAAGGATCCAGTTTCTTATTGTCCCATACAAAATTCTAAGCATACATTTTCTTTCAGTCTTCAAAGTGTTTTCCATTTTTCTAAATTGGTTTTCTGCTGTTGTATGATATGCTTTATACAGCTAAGTTTGTTTACATTACGGCAGCCTGGAGAAAGTGTACAAGGAGGATGTGGACCTTTATTATACATGCAACAGCACTGCATCATCTAAGGTTTGAAATTGGCTTTAGGTGTGATAGTCATCTTCTGATGCCTTATCGAAAAACCTGTCAGCAGACCAGAGATAAATTGGAGTTTTATGATATAATACTGCTCATAGTAATCATTTTATTACTGCTATTTATGATAAAAAGAATTACTCGGAAGTTGATATAATAAACATTTAATCACTTGCTTTGCTTGTTAGCAAGGTAAATTTGACAGTCCACATCACCAAGCTATTTGCATTGTTTCCTATTTCATTTTTTCATCTCCTTGGCACCACTTGCTTCTTCTCAGGAGTTTAAAACTCTCTCATAAAACACAAGCAGTTGCCAGCAGTTTGTATATGAGGTGGTAATAATGCCATAGAATGATAATTCTGAGTTTGGAAACTGGTTTATTTTTAGAAGAAAACAGCAGGACAGATCTAATTAGGCTGCACCAAGAGGAAAGTAATACACAGATTCTAAGAGAAAATGTCTTTTCCTAGACCATACTGACATGAAATCTGGGATTGAATTAAGAAAACCAATAGGCCATGGAATGAAGCAAATGAACCTCCAACAGCAAGTGAACTGATTTAATTTGTAACAGCTATGGGAGCTGTTGCTTTTTGCCTTATATGTCCACATGGTGATCCTGGACTAAAAGCTTCCTTAAACGAATTTTCAGTGTTATTGCAGAGATATAATACAGGATCTCTCTGTGCAATGGTGTCTCAAAACTGCAGCTGTATAAGCATTGTGCTATCTGTGGCAGCCCTTGATTAGCGATTATTTCATTGGTGATCAAAAGACTCGGAACACTAGCTGTCTAATCAGCTGAACAAACCATATTAATTAGCTCTGCAGCCTTGTTTCTAGCTGGATTTGCCTATCCCACATTGCCCTTTTAGTCTTCATCGCGCTTGTAGTAAGCATAGGTAAAGCCCTTCCCAAATCTTAGTTCGTGAAGCGAAGCCATCAATTAGCTCTGCAGCTAAAATGTATTAATAATGTACCAGCAGTGGTGGTTCAATTTATGAAAATTTTCTGTTATGTTTTAGCTGTAGAGCTCGTTAGTATATTTTGATCACGTAATGCAAGATGCTGGATTGTGTTCTTTGAGTGTTATATTCAGCTGAATTCTTAAAATCCTTCACATTTTTTCCTATATTTGGATGGCAGTGGTTGATACAGAAAGCTGCTAAGACAGAAGAACAAGGCATTCCTACATCAAAAAGTAAGAACAAGTAGCATAGGACTCTGACACATGAAACTGCTACAAATACTCAGCAGATAAAGAGAGGTTTATTATCTCTTACTTTGTGCTTTGGGAGTTTGAATATGCTAAGAGACTAAAGAGTTCAAGTGCTGTAGCAGGAGTAATCTTGAGAGCAAGTAACATTGCCTAAGTGCCGGGACTGTCAGGCTGTCACATTCCTACCTGGGCTGGCTCTCAGACAGAAGGGTGGCAGGAGCTCTGCAAGTGTCTTGAACGCTGTGCATGCCACCAACAAACTCAGAACGTGTTCACACTCCAAGGTTTGGCTTTTTTAAAATATAACATTTCAATCATTACAGTTAATATTCAAGGCTTAGGGTGGCTTCTTTTGCCTGTACTGTAAAATATCTAAGCTAGGAATGTATTATTGGGGTGTGGAGGTGTGGGGTATAAGCCTGTTTTTTCTCTAAATTCTTGATTGATTTTCCTGTAGCTTAATGCTAAATAGTATGCAAGGTGGGAGTCAGGATCTTCTGTAGTCTGAGAAGGAACTTTTCTCACGATGAGAGCCTCCACAGCTTTCTGATGAAAGCGAGTGAGCTTCTTGCTGTGGGCAAACTGGTGCAGTTCCTCTCAAGCTGATGAAAATCTGGCTTCAAGGAATTGTTTAGCAAGTGTTTCTTATTTTGACTATTTTCTCTTTTCAGACCACTTGTCACTATTGGTCAGTCAAACACTTCCAGCAAGCCAGGAACACTCTGTTACAGACTCACTGATACAAATATCCTTGTCCCAGCTAATGCAATATTAAATGCAAAAGAACTTTACAGTTCTGTGATATGCTTTCAAGTCTGAAAGGAACTCATTTTCATTAAGGAACATGCCAGAGGTCTGGAAACTGTCGTCATATGAGCCTTAAAAATATGCTGTACAACAAAGATCTTGACTTTCCAGAGTTTGGGATATTTTGGAGGGTGGCCTGGTGGTGGTCTGGTTTTAGGTTTTGAGATCGACTATCCTTTGTTTGGGTTGTTTAGTTGTTGGGTTTTATTTTTCCATTTCTAAAGCTACTTCCAGTTCCATATTTTTTTTCTTCAAACCTCCCTGTTTTTTTAAGGCTCCCAGTTAGTTACATTACATAGCCCTGACTAAAGTCAGGATATGTGTGTGGAGCCAAGCCTGTTCTCTTACATGCTGCTGCAAAAAAGGTCAGCTTTTTATCATCCACTTACCCCCTTGTTTTTCTATTTCTACACGAAACATTTAATTGGCAGGCTATAATTTATAGCTTCCTCCCTGTAATGTAAGTGCAAACGCTTAATTTTACTGACATAAATTGCATGCAAAGGACAAGTTTAAATTTAATTGGGTTTACGAGCCTGCTCTTGCAGCCTTAATTTGTACCTTATATAAGAATAAAAATAATAAATGGTAAAAGAATGGTATAAGGGAGTGTGACAATTAAAATGGGTGGGTAAGGAGGAGGGAGATTTTTTTCCTTGGAAACCTTTTCCTTGGAAACTTAATTAACTCTGGATGAATGCAACAAAAAAAATTTCTATAATGAAATAATCTGCAATTTATCTCTCAGAGTGTTAACTCTTTATGTTTTGGTGAAATAAAAGAGAATTAAGTATGTAACCACCCTTCTGGACATGGAAGTTACAAAATAGAAAACAAAAAGCCATAATCAATCAGAAGAGAAGTTTATAAAATGGGAGGCACTGTGCATTGAAATTTGGGATAAGGGGCCAGCAGCAACTCAGCAACATGTCTGGGTAAAACAGGAAACCCCAAATCCAATGAGTTGCTTTGTAATTTAAGATGCTGGTCTCAGTGTCTGTGATACTAGTAATGTGTAGTTTCTGAAAGACAGGATGACACAAAACCAGTGTGGGAAGGAGGGAAAGTGACCTGCAATGTGGGATTGTTTGTCTTTTAATGAAGCATAGCTGAGAAGTTAATTGTACCCACGCTTATTTTATGAATGCAGGTAACCTGATCCTCTGACATCTATGGATGAGGCTCTTCAGCTCTTCAGTTTCCTGTGAAGCTTGGCACCGGGTGTGTACAAACTGTTGTGCACAGACTCACAGGAGACACAACTCAATGGGGGCAGCAAGCAGCCCTGTTTACTTCCATCATTCATCTCCAGAGCTGTGATTAGTGTTCTTCTTCCAAACTCATGCATGCTTTCCCTAGGAATAACTACAGCCAGTGCACAATACATCTTTCTGTTAGTAGAATAGCCAGTTCTCTTATTTGAGATGTTATTTGGAAGCTCCAACTCACATGCTTTAAGGAAAAGCAGCTACTGCATTCACATACCAAAGTAAATGTACTGGTGTTAAGAGTTTACTGTCTTCTTCAGTGCCACCCTAATTAGCATCAACCCTGTGTCCTGGGTTCAGCAGTTGCAGTCAGTTTTTCTTCTCTTTTGTAGCTGGTGTTTTGACTTAGCCCGGGAACAAGGCTGATAAGGCCGATGTTTTTGGTTGTTGCTGAGCGATGTTTGCCCTGACCAAGGACTTTGTGAGCCTCATGCTCTGCTGGGGAGGAGGGGAAGCTGGAAGGAAGGAGGGACAGGACTGTACTGACAGGACCAAACTGACCAAAGAGGTATTCCATACCATAGCACGTCATGCCCAGGATGTAACTGGGAGTGATCCGGAAGGCCTAGTTCTCTCGGGGTGGTTGGAGGAGTTGGTCGGTCAGCACTCGGTTGGTGGGGTGTCGTGAGTTATCTGTTGTGGTTGATGGGATGCTGTATTCTTTTCCTGTATCATTATTATTATTGGTGGTAGCAGCAGTGATTTGTGTTATACCTTAGTTACTAAACTGTTCTTATCTCAACCATGTGGAAGTTGCATTCTTTTGATTCTTCCCCCATCTCTCTGGAAGCAGGGGAGGGCAAGACGGGGGGGTTGAGTGAGTGAACGAGCTGTGTGGTTGGTTGGGTTCAAACCACTACACCCTGTTAGGCAAGGATCTTGTAGATCTGTCTGAAAATCATCACAGAGTAAAATGCTAATGACTGTGTCTACCATTAACATAATCTGCCTCACAGTATCATCTGGATTATTTTCTTTTTAACCCAACTGAACCCTTAATTAACTTAAAAATCCCTTTGGTGTCTGTTTCTCAGATATTCAAAAATGGCAGGGAGAAAAGTCTGCATTGTTTTGCATGATATGCTGTCAAAACATCAGTTAGAAAAAGGATGGTCATTTAATGAATAGCCACTTTGACAATAGGGGAGAAGTTAGTGCTAATTATATGCATTCTGTACAGTATTTTTCTGTGAAATAATGCTCCCAAGTATCTTCTGGAAATCCAGCAGCTTCTCCAGACATAATGGGCCCAGTTTGCCTCTAGATGTTCATGTTATTCAATTCAGGTTGGTGGTAGTGATTTAAAATTAATGTTTCTGGCTTTTCCCATTATACATCAAAACTAGAAAACTCCAGCAAAAGAGAACCATGAAGAGAATGTGTGAAGAAGTGCTAAGAAATGCCAGGAGCACCTGCATCAGAGCCTCTCTGACACAGTCAGAAAAACTCTCCCAGTGCCCAGAGAGGATCAGTTAGTACAGTATGTCATGCAGCAGCCTTCATTTGAAAGACTCCAATTAAGTAGAGGACTCTGAAAAAGTTGACTTAAAGCCATGGAAAACAAAGAAAGTCGTTTCCTGCTCTCCAAGAATATTCCTGTTAGACTACAGGAGCCAAAACAGCTCCCTCACCATGACTGACCCAAACCTCCTGACTACACCTGTTTTGTACTAAAGCATGACAAGGAACAAGTTTCTCTTTTCGGAAGTAACTCAGAAAAACCTTGTCTATTAGTGCTTTTTAGACATGAAAACTGCCCAGTGACTTTTCTGTAATTTCTAAAATTACTTGCTTATAATGGCTTTAAAAATCAATTTTCAGCAAGCAACCATGTTCAAATAATTGTTTTGGTTTGCGTATAATATTTTTAACAGAAATTAAGATCTTTCCTTTAAAAAAATTTGAAGACAGTTGAATCAGGGTCAAACGTGAATCCAGGCTGGAGCTAACTGAACAAATCAAATGGACTTTAGGGAATTGGAATGGGAAGATTCATACTGAAACAACTTAGCAAAATAATATCTGAATACACTTTTTTCCTTAACCAGATAGCATTGCGCACTTCCATTCTGACGGTGACTTCAGACTGCCTCAGTGGACAAGTCTGAAAGCTAAACAGCACTGAGTTTTGACCAAGGGTAGAATAACTGAACACAGTCCTCTGTTGATTTATGTGAAGCTACAACAGCAGTGTTAGATTAAATTACCTTGGAAATTTGGCTTTAGTATTGGTCAACTATTTGCATTGCTCAGTTCCTCTAAACAGTTCATGATTCAGAGGAAATTTAAACCGCTGATTCAGTTGTAAGCAATGACAAGATTAAGTTTCACCCTTTCCTCCATTAAAAAATGTAAAGTCAGCTTTTGTTAGCAGTATAATCATATTCTTTCTATTTTATCAGATAGAAAATATTTTCAGTCTTAAATGTTCTTGCTGTTCTCACTGCTACAAACTATCTCATTCAACCAGTCAAAAATAACATTCAAATAATGCTTTTTGCCATTTCTAGCTAGCTAAGGTATTCCATCTCTTTGAGGCAAGATATTATATGAATGAAGCTATAATAATCTTTGTCACTTGCTAACAGGGCTAGAGTAATACCCAGGAACACAGCACAGGAAAGGACATCCTGAGTAAAGTTTGTCCCAGAGCTCTTCTTGGCATCATATCATACAACCTCTTCCATAGATTTGTCAAGCTCCATTTTACAACAGCTCACCTGGGCACAAAGCCAGTTAGCCCTGTGCTGTTAATGCATAGCCAGAAACACATCATTCCTATCCACTGGTATTGGTCCCAGCTTCCCACCAAAGCACATATAAATCTACTCACATATGAAACTGATTCTTCATGCCAACAAATCCAATACTTGCAGCATGGGCAAGTCTACACAGCATACTGCTGAAAGCTCTAGGCTGAAAATCCTGTCTTGAAAGCCTCCCTCTGAGGTGCTGGTGGTTGTCCTGCTGCTCCTGAAAAGAAACCATGTGAAGGAAAAGAAGTCTTAACTCACAACCTGAGCCAGAGTCGTTGCCCTTCTAGGTTCATGTGGCTTTGCAAAAACCCCTCCTGCTTCCCATGGCTTTCCTTCCATTCACACCGTGTCTTGGAGGTGAGACAACCTCCTCCAGGAGCACCTCATGTTAAAGTTAGGGGTTTAATAGTTTAAAAAGGACAAGTAGGGCTCAGACCTGGGCTTCGATTTTGATTTAATGTCCAGTGTGAGCTCATTGAAAGAGCAAAAATAAACTGCCTCTGATGGATGTTCCCAATGGTTTTTTATGTATCTATCAAAAATACTGTGTTGATCTGAACCTACACCAAGCCAAATACATTCCACCACTGAAGCAGTGTCAGATCCAAGAGCAAAAATCCCAGGGTATTATAAGGAAACTTTCAACTGATTTCAGCCTGTGCTGGCCTGAGCCCTTATTTGGCAATTTTCCTGAATGATGAAAAACGGAAAAACATCATGCATCTTCTGCTGGGAGACAGAAAGCATCTTGTCTGCCTCTCATTCAAGCTTTCAAACAATAATTCTCTCTTATAACTATGTATTGTTTCTGGCAATAATTATGGATATAAAGCCAGATAAATTTGGTGTAAATTAGCATCAGTCTGTAAAGTCACTGGACCTGTGCCAGTATATACCAGTTGAAGGCATGGCACATAATCTGATGTCCCTGAGCTGTGCCAATAAATACCAACTAAAGGCATGGCCCATAATTTTGTACGTCACTCCTTTATCAACAGCTGCTGCATATTCTAAAACCAGAAAGCAGTCCTGTCTTTCAAGGTCTGTGTAGCACAGCTGTTTTCTCATTACATGTATTTTACAGGGTCTTTTGGAAAGAGACATCACATGTGATCAAGGTTTCTGGGTCCATTCCCAGTGCAAATTATAAATAATAGTTGTATTTGATCCACACAGAGTTTCTGCATGCAAAGGTGGTTTGGACCAAGTGATCTTGCATCCTCCTAAACTCTAAAAGATAGTCATTTGCAGCTCCTCATAGTCATTTGGTACACAGGAGGCTCTAACCATTTTACTGTGTACAAAAGACACCTGCAAATCCTACCTACATCTGAGGTACATTAGAAGACAGGTATTCAGGCATAGTAGATATATTTGTTCAATGATTAACATCATTGTATGATATGGAAGGTCCTGCACCTGGGTCAGGGCAATCCCAAGCACAACTACAGGCTGAGCAGAGACAACTGGAACAGTGCTGAGGAGAAGGACTTGGGGATGTTGCTTGATGAGAAGTTCAGCATGAGCCGGCGGTGTGCACTTGCAGCCCAGAAAGCCAACCGTATCCTGGGCTGCATCAAAAGGAGCGTGACCAGAAGGTCAAAGGAGGTGATCCTGCCCCTCTACTCTGCTCTTGTGAGATCCCACCTACAGTACTGTGTTCAGCTCTGGGGCCCCAAACACAAGAGCGAGTGAGTCCAGAGGAGGCCACAATGATCAGAGGGCTGAAGCACCTCTGCTATGAAGATACAAAGATTGTTCAGCCTGAAGAAGGCTCCAGGGAGATCGTAGAGCAGCATTCCAGTACCTAAATCAGACCTATAAGAAATTTGGAGAGGGGCTTTTTATAACGCCATGTAGTGATAGGACAAGTGGGAATGGCTTTAAGCTGAAAAAGAGGAGATTTAGATTAGACATTGGGAAGAAGTTCTTCACTGTGAGGGTGGTGAGACACTGGCACAGGTTGCTCAGAGAAGCCGTGGCTGCCCCATCCCTGGCAGTGTTCAAGGCCAGGCTGGACAGGGATTTGAGCAACCTGGTGTAGTGGAAGGTGTCCCTACCAGTGGCAGAAGGGTTGGAATTATGTGATCTTTAGGGTTCCTTCCAACCCAAACCATTCTATGATTCTATGATATGTAAATGTTTGCTTAATATCACTGTGTATGTATTCATAGATGATCGAAGTAACTTTTTATTTCCTTGCTTAAAAGTAAACCACTCAGTTGTAAGCCCCAGAATATATTACTGATAAGATTTGCAATCTCAGACACTGTGTTCTGCCTTATATTCTAATACATGACACAAGCTTTGCTTTGAGGTATTTACAACTTAAAGCTGACACAGGTAGTAAAACATTTTTTTTCCTCTTTGCCTCATATAATTTATTTGAGAGTCAGCTATATATCTAAAGCTTGTAACTGCCACCCCCATACTAATACTTGAGCTAGACCACCAAAAAGCACTTCTGTTACACAAATACAAATGAGGACAATTGCTAAGGGTCAGTGTTTCCCAGCAGACAATATAACTTTTGTTTAGCTGAAACGTGCTTGGTTTTTTGTTGGTTTGTGTTTTCTCCCTCTGAAAGAGTGGCAGCAAAAGTACAGCCTTTCCATTTTGTTTTGGAGCCTGGGATCTTAAGACTGTTGAATGCAATTTCTTGCCTTATCTAAACCTCTCAGAGATGGTCGCTCGGGAACAGACAGGCAATGCCACAGATGTTCCCAGACAGGAAAAAGTGGCCCCAGTGGAAAAGATTGAGCAGGTCTCTGCTTAAATGGATCTGACAACTTGCTTGGAGAAAGATGTTTGTCCCTGTTTATGGACGTGTCCTTTTCCCCCCTTATGATTCCCAGGACCAATGTTACTTTTTTACTGTGTGTCTGACTGTCTGGGGTAGGGAGCCTGAGGTCATGCGTCCTGCAGGCAGTGGGGATGGGTGAGAAACAAATCTATCAAGGCTGCTATTTGCAAAGGGCTTGGGTCTTTTCCATAACATTTCCATTATCCTATTTAAAGTTTAATACCCCAGCGATGGAGTCTCTCCATTTATTTCAATGGAAGTAGGGTCAGTGGCTGCCCTAACCTGCACATGCATATATATTTTCACATGAACCCTCCTCGGGATGGAAGACCAAATATGTCAAAGCCATTTCACTGGTATTTGAGTTACAAAATGGAAATCAATTGTTAATAAACTGCCTCTACAGATTCACAAATTAATTTTTCAAGTTGTTCTTTATATGTTTTTGTCCATCAGATCTGATAGGAACTGTATTATTTTCAAGACCAAAATATTCTATGGACCTCATTTTTTGCTGTCATTATTTGCATTTTGAGTGTGTCTAGCAGAAATAAATGAATCTTCAGCCAGAATTTAATTTTAGAGAGGATATACTGTATCTTGCTTGAAGATTTTCTTAATCTGTTGGATTTGTCCTGACTTTCAAATGCAGATAAGAAAATAGACTATTTTATCACAAGGTTTTTCTCTGTGTGAGGTTTAGTGCCAACCAAAAAATGGCTCCCAGTGTCTTAGTTATTAAAGTCACATTTGCTATTCCTGCATAAAATGCTATTTCCTGCATAAAATGAAGTTTCCACAAATAGTTAATCAGTCAAAAGAAGTCAAATAAATGGTATGCCTCTGGAAATATGAAATAAGTTAATATTTTTCTGAGATGTGTCTCTATAAGATGGGTTAAATGTATGTAGAAGCTCATGTTTATTCCTGATAAAGTCTAAAACATCCTGGGTCTAATTAAGCTTCCCCAAATAGTGTTTCCATCTTTAAAGATGCTGAAACAGATGTAATTTTCAAAGCTGGAACTGAACACTGTTCCCTCTCCTTTCCCAGCTGCAGTGCCTGATGGGAGCCCATCTTATACCTCTGATATTTCTCAGGGACTTCTCTTGCTCCCACCTCCCCCTGCTATCATAAAAATCTTACCAGGACTGCAATATAAACAACCCCCTGGCTGGATCTAGCGAAATGCAAAGGATCAGAGGGCTAAACATGAGGCAAGGGATGATCCCAGTACTGATGGGAAATGGAGGTAGTACGTGAAGACCTTGAAGGACAGGGACTCATGTGAATTCATGCAACATGGAAAAAAGACCAAATCAACCACAGTGCACAGTGGAGTATATTTAGTTATGCAGAAGCTCTATCTTTGTTCTCTCCTCTTCCGTGTAGAGAAGCCAGACACTTTTCACCACCAGATAGATTTAGATATTAGCCTTCTGCTGTGATCATAAATATATGAACTCAAACTGCTCTTTAAAAACACTGAGACTTTAATATCTACACTTGCTGAGATTTTTTTCTATAAGCTTTTATGTAACATATATATCACATGTAACTTATTTTTTTCTAAATTCTTATCTATCAGATACTTTTCTTAAACTGTGGCTGTAAATCAGAGAAATATGGTTATCGTAAAATTATTGATATTTACTGCAGTCTACATATTGTAGGATGAATCTTTTGCAAGTGCACTAGACTGGTCAGAGATGAAAGGAACTTCAAAAAATGACAAAACAAAAAGATATTTTAATGCCTTTTCTTCCCTTTCCCACAATCTTGTATTTCTGAAACAAGCGCCTGCAGGCCTGGATCCAAAACTCTTTGAAGCTCAAGGGAAATGTGCTGTGGAGCTTTTGTCTGAGCCCTGTGGATGCTCCCTGTACCCCAGGCTTAGAAGCCCACCATAGCTGCCCACTGCAGAGTGGCTACGTTTGAGGGCTGCAAGAATTTGATTAACACAGTGATTTGGATCCTGGTAGTCCTGTGCATTATGTATTATGCTTCTTTCATGGGAAAAAAAAGAAGGTGTATTTTTCTTGACGTCAGTGAATATGAGTAAAGCCCAGTGTAAGAAGGGTAATTTGGAATAGCCATAATGACTGTCAATGAAGACTCAAAATCGAAGAAACCACAGCAAAATTACAGTTCACAAAACAAATAAGACTTGAAGCAAGTCTTAAAGCCCACAGTCAAAAAAAAAAAAAAAAAAAAAAAAAAAAAA
>NDXB01004917.1:0-53858 GCA_002631895.1 Agapornis roseicollis | reverse complement strand
AAAAAAATAAAAAACAAAAAAAAAAAAAAAAAAAAAAAAAAAAAAAAAGAAAAAAAGAAATTATAATAAATAAAAGCATAATCCTTGACGCAGACAGAAACAATTATTTGCCTGCAGCTCTCCGCTGGGAAGAACCACAAACTTGTGAACATAGACAGAGCATGATCTATTTAGTTATTAGTGAACACACCCCACCAAATAATGTCCGAGTGTTAATTATATTGAGCCATCTCCTAAGGTACTAATTCATTTTTAACTCTGGCAAACTGTCATGAAGTTGATCAAAGGTAGCAACTGGAGGACTTGGCCTATTGTAGCTTACAAACAGGCATCCACCACATAATTCTTTGAGTGGATTTGCCCAAATGGGTTTGGGCAGCTGCAAATTAGAGTTTTGGTGGTTTGTTCTCCTTTGTGAAAATCTCGTAAGAAAAACCCAGAGATACAAACTATTTGCAAAAGGCAATATAGTGGAGGCCTTCAGTGTCCACCTGATTCATTTTTCACATTTGAGAAGATTTCTCGATCCAACCAAGCTTTGATCAAACGCTTCTGTACACAGCTGAGCTTGCAACTACTCCCAGGAGTGCAGCTGAACCGGACATTATCATGACATGGTGTGACATGCTTGCCTCGGATATTGATACAAGGAGTACACAGAACCCCATCTACCAGCATTTGACCACAGCTTCTCACATTTTCACAACTGGTTGCCTGTTCTTCAGCTCATGTACAATATCATCACACCATGACCACCACTGCTCACTGGCTACAGGAAGACAATTCCAGATGGATTTCTGCATCTGGTTACTCACTGTAGGGACCCTCCAGATAGTTCATAGGTTGAGGTGCATTCCTAAATAGGACAGGCAGGACCCACAGTTCTTTGGCTACAAATAACATTGCAGTGGAGCCAAGTATGATTTGTCAATACTTACTGATCTACTTACTTTTTCCTCAGCTGTTTCTCCCAGCAAAATATCTGCAGGTAGTTTGCCATTGTCTCAAGTTTACTCCCAGTGAAACAGAACATGCAGGAGGCCTCCAACATTTCTAAGATGTCATGTGTAAATGCAGTCATCCCCCTGTTCAATGGTGTAACCTCTGAATATGGGAATGAAGCAGCTACCTGGCAGCTGCTCTCCCTTCTCCTCAGTGGGAGCCTTTGGACTGCTGGGAAGGTGAGAGGCCTCAGAGGCTTGTAAAACAGCCCAGACCACAACACTTACTCAGATTCCCTCCTCATCTGCCAGGGGAGCCACAGCACTATTGAAGTTTCAGGACAGCCCTCCCGTTGTCCTCAGTGGGAATTGGATTGGGCCTTAAGGCACAACTCCAAGTCTACTCCCAGTGAGGAAATGTTTCTGGCCTGTTATTCGGGAACTTGGAATCTCCTGTGCATTTCCAAACCTAATGGCTGCAGCTAGGGTGTACAAAGTGCTTAAGCCATGCCAAGAAGCCAACCAGTATAATTTTCTTCGCAAGAGTTAATTACGTTAAATTGGATGCTCTGCTCTGAGGGATTTAACAACAGAGGCAAGCACGAGAGAAGGAGTCTAGCCAGTTTTGCATGAGCAATAGTAGGACCGTGATTATGCTGGTCTGTGAGAAATCTGGGGCTGGTGAGCAATTTGCACATGATGTCACTTTTTGTGGACTTGTGAAAAGGTTGCAAGGACCTGCTGCAACCCTCCCAGAAAGGCTTGGTCTTGTTCCTCCGGGATTTGGAGTGCATGGCTGTCTGGGCACACAGCTCATTGGGTAGATATGTGTAAGGCAAACAAACCCCACTCCAAGAGCGTGTTTATCTCATGGCACAAAATGCCGCATACCCACAGATCAAAGCCGGTGGGAACAGATGCTGTTAGCACAGCAGCAGCTGCACTCAGATCCTGTCCACACCCTTCCTGTTTGCAGTGGCCTATCCGGGGGCTATTATGTTCCCAACAGGGCGATGATTGCCCCTCCTTCCCACCCCTGCTGCCATTCTCCGGGGAGGGTATACCAGCACTCGCCTTGCTGTCTGCCTTTGGGTTCTCATTGTTTCTTTCAGAAGGTGCAGATAGTCGGCTAGACACTCCTTGGCTGGTGCTCTGATAAGGGTCTGGAAATTGTTCTGGTGTGTTACACAGAAGCCCGCCTGAAAGAAGGAACTCTACTCAAAATAACAAAACTGACGTCAGGGATCATTTTTCTTTTTTAAGGAAGGACCTTGTGCCCGTCCAGGTTGGAAAAAAAAGGTCAGCATGGCCACATTCTGTTTTCTACTGTGCCAGCATAAGTTGGTGTTAAAGTTAGTAGTGTTACTGTGCTTTTCTGCAGCTCTAGAGACCGGCTGCCAGGTCTGCATGCAAGGAAATCTCTAGTTCCTCACTGTCCAGCAATTCTGCCTGTTGTCCAAGTCATTTACGTTGTTTAGCTTAACCAAACTATCCCTAACTTTAAACAATAGCAGTGTAATCTATCTCTCAGGGCAGAAAGAACTGCTTGTTGTAAAGGGAGGGGGCCTATAAGGATGCTGAGGAGGGACTCTTCATTAGGGACTGTAGCAACAGGACAAGGGGTAACAGGTTCAAACTTAAACAGGAGAGGTTTAGATTGGATACATAGGGAAGAAATTCTTTCCTGTTAGGGTGATGAGGCACTGGAATGGGTTGCCCAGGGAGTTTGTGAGTGCTCCATCCCTGGTGGTGTTCAAGGCCAGGTTGGATAAAGCCTTGGGTGGCACGGTTTAGTGTGAGGTGTCCCTGCTTATGGCAGGGGGGTAGGAACTAGATGATCTTAAGGTCCTTTCCAACCCTAACTATTCTATGATTCTATGACTTGTAGAGCAGGTGCTCAAGATGTGGACCTGGGTGAGAATGAAGCGTGTTCCTTTTCAGTCTGGCTGTCTAATAACCTTTAATCAATTCATTAGTTTATGATCAATTCACCCTGTAAAACACAGTGGACTTGACTCCAACGTACACTTGTAAGTGAAAATCAGGAATTGCCACAGGAATCAATGGGGCTAATTGATAGAATTTAGGTTTTAAAATGCATTCTGATTCATACCTGTAGTGAAGACAGAAGTTCCTCAGGCAGCTTTCGTCTGGCGTTGTCAAGCAGTAGCCCAAGTATTCCTACAGGTAAAGCATTTCCCATCCTGCTTCCAGTGTGAAACCTAATTAGTTTGGAAGAGCCATCTTCAGAAGACCATTTTAAACACACTGCTGGCAGGTACAGTTTATGGTTTATTTTTCCATGGTGCTTGCAAATTCAACAACAAAACCAACACAACTGGATATAATCTAAGGACATTTCTCTCACTCAGGGCATATCTGGTGTTCTATCAAAATTCTAGATGGCTTATTACCTTAGCTTCTTGACAAGTCTTTGTTTCTGTCTTACTGTGAAAAAAAAGCAGCAGGTTGATGGCAGAAAAAGTCAATTACTCCCAGGAGTAACAAGGAAAGAATCATAGGATGCTTCAAATGACCCTGCCAGTGTGAGTGAATGGACAAAGTAAAGATAAAAACATGATGGGCTGATAAAGTATACTTTGGATTTTAGGGTCTCCTTAAGAAAAAAGATGATATGAACTACTCTTTCAAAACTGATTTATAAATTAACTCATTCAGAGTTACATCAGAAAGTGACATGCACTTGTGCACCATGGGACTATGTTGGGCCACAGGGCACCTATTCCATAATGTGCTTGTCCAGCTTCCCCTGAAAGCGCTGTCCTTGGCCACTCTTCAAGACATGATGTTGGATCCCATAGAGAGCTTTTGCCATTTCTAATGACCCCAATATCTTTGTATTATACTTTCTACAATTCAGCTTCTATCCTTACAATCCTCTTGTGATGGCTTTTAATGGGAGTGCCAAAAACACTGGCATCCATGTCTGTATGATAATAAACATGCTGAGTTCTGGGAACATGCACTTAGTCATGAACATTTTTAACTTTCTGAAAGGTCCCTGGCACAGTTAGCCATGCCAGTTAGCAATTCTCCCAAGGAGTTTCTGGTCACAGCTCACACGTGTCTTGTTCCCACTAGACAGCCTACTCATCTGCTGTAGAGGTTAGGAGAGTTTAATAGATACCGACATGGCCAGACTGTCTTCAGATTTGAGGCCAGAGAACAGGCTTTAGCACTGTTTAGTTTACTGACAAAGATGTAGCCAATGACTTAAAAATGCCCCTCCATGTTTTCTTGATTAACCTTTTCTTGAAATAATACTGCAGGGGGAAACTCCCTGCCTGCAAATCCTAGATCAGGCTCTCTCTTTCCTGTGTGTTTTCTCTCTATTCGTTTGTTATTTTCCCTGACAGTTTGTTTCCCCAGTTGTACTTGCCTATCTGCCTGCTTGTGCAAGTCAAACTGTCCTTTCCCATTTCCTCTGTCGCTGGTGTTTCCTCTGTCATCATCATTTTACAGTCTGGCACTTGTGGAAGTGGCTTTTCTTTCTCATCATCGCAGCCAGGATGTGCCAGCAGCAGCCACACAAGCAGGAATGGGGAGGAAGGCAGCTCTGTCAGGTGTTTGTTGTTGGTCCCTCTCCTGTGCAGGGACTGTCCCATTTACAGCCACAGCCTGGAGGTAAATGGCTACAAACATGGCTTCCTCCCAGGAAAAGCAGAAAAGGCCAAGCCAGTGCTGCCAAGATTATTTTGAGTTTTACTTTCTTCACCCAAAGTCCTCTGTACGGTAAGAAGCTGGTGTCTGTCCTGCCTTGTGCAGTTTGCTCCCCTGCACAGTGGCACAGCATTGGAAAGATAATGCAAAGTATCACCCAGGCACACACAACAGTCTGCTAGGATGGGATGCCCAGCTTCAAGTGCCTTTAATCTCTTCCCACTGCAGGATGAGGCTCCAGGTTTCTTTTCTCTGAGTGGTCAGAGAGGGTCATCTAAGAGGATCATCTAAGCAAGAGGACTGTCACATGCAGTGTGGCAGTAGCCACAATCTGCCCATCTCATTTTGCTCTGAGGTAGAAGTCCCATGTAAGGACAGACAGTCTCTCCACTATGGAGGAAGATAACAGCTTTGCAGCCCTAACCCTGGCTCTGACAGCTGGAATTGGACAGCATTTCCAGCACAGTTCCACATTTGTTGTTTTGCATTAGCTCTCCACAGATGTCTTTCTGATCAAGGCACTCAGCATGCTTTGTTGAAGTGGTGGAGGGGTGTAACTCTGACCTTCATATTGCATTCTGGGGGCCAAGTACCCAGTTTGTAGGTGCGTGCGTCTTTTTCTTGGACCCTCCTCTGAACAAGTCTACTAACTGTGAAATACAATTAAGGGAGCTAAGAGCCCTGGAAGGAAAACAGCAACATAGATATTAATGAAATCGCTGTCATATGACTGCCATCCCTGCACCTAGCCTAGGTCAAGAAAGAATCTGTATATTTTCAATACAGCACAATCGAACAGTAATACTAAGGTAGTTTGGAACATGAGTGACCAGTGTGTGCATGGCTTTATGTGCATGCACACATGGCAAGTATAGTCACACACACACACTACAGAAGACATGAGGTGCCAGAATGATGCAAGGTCTGTTTGCAGAGCAGTAACATTTTGGTGTGGTTTCTAGTTGACAAATAAACAAACCCTTACCATTCAGAATCCCACCATAAGCCAAGAGCCATCACGTATGTCGCTGTGTGTTTCATCCTCCAAAAGGCTGCTCCTGGCAGAATTGCAGAGTATAACATCACGTACAAGAGCTCTGCATACTTCTTAGATTTTTTGTAACAGTGAAGAACAGTGTTACTGACTAGTTAATAACATGCAAAGCTGGAGAACTTAAGTTTCATCTTGTTTTGATGGCAATGCTGGGACTGATCTCTTACATTTCCTAAGAAGCACTGCTAATTAGTCCATAGATTCCACTTAGGTTCTACATCCAAAGATAGAAGAGTTCGATACAGAAATCACCTGTTTGTGCCAAGAATCATAGTATTGCTGTCACAGGAAGTGGTGTTAATAAACTCCATAACTGAGGCAATGTTTGAAAAAATCTCTGTACTGCTACAAGATAAAATAGTGAGGAAAACAAGCTACAAGGCTCTGCTTGGGAGGAGACAGCAGGATGGTCCCAGAACTAGCCTTCTGCTTATCTGGAGCCTTGACCCCAGCCTGCACCTTCTGATCTGCATGCCTGCAACTGCTGGAGACTTATCTCTTGCAGCAGGAATTTGCCTGTGCCTCATGCACCCATCTTACAGTCCACTTACAAAGTGGATTATGGGACTAACACTTCAACACTCCTAAGTGGGAAACCTGAGAGCAGGTCATGGTCTCCATCACAGGCAAGGTGTAACAGAGTCAAGTGGGAGGTCAAGCAGAACTAACTGGGTGAGGCAAAACATATTTCATGACTCTTCCCAGCCACAGAGACGCTGTATTGTCAGTGTAAAAGGATCACCAAAAGCATATTTAGTAGCCTAGTAATTAACTATTTAGTTGAATATAAATCATTTAATCTTCTTACTACCCTTACCAAATTTGTTCTTTACAGAACAGTTTTAGACAGGTAATGGAGCACAGTTTGATGTTATTTTGCCTTCTTTTATCACCTTCATTGCAGGGTAACATAGGTATTTTTCTAACACTGAAGGCCAGGAGTTTTTCACGTCAGATCCAAGAGCTGGTGGGCATCTCTGGGGAAGAGGAAGATATCTCTATCCTCATGGGGATCAGGAAACACCTTCAGTACCCAGTGAGGGTGCAGGGAGGCACCTGGGTCTGATGAGGATTTATGTCCCAGAGATTAGAAGGCTCTTCAGAGTCATCTCCCAAATCTATAAGGATTCAGACCCACCCTGTTCACCTTCCTAGAGCAATCTTCAGCCAGCAAGACTGCTTAGGCCAGGGAGACAGGGAAACACAGCCTTCTCCAAAAGCAGTGGTGAGCTACAGAAAAGAAAGGAAGTGACATGCTATAAAATTACAAGAGTTATTTGAGAGATGACTTCCATCTGAGAGAATATGAGCTGGATGACATTTTTTTTATCTAGCACATTATATTCTGGTCCACAATTATTTTCCCTCCCTTCTCTCACAGGGTAGATGTAGATTAGACATTGGGAAGAAGTTTTTCACTGTGAGGGTAGTGAGACACTGGAACAGCTTGCCCAAAGAAGCTGTGGCTGCCCCATCCCTTGCAGTGTTCAAGGCCAGGCTGGACAGGGATTTGAGCAACCTGGTGTACTGGAAGGTGTCCCTGCCAGTGGCAGAAGGGTTGGAACTATGTGATATTTAGGGTCCCTTCCAACCCAAACTATTCTGATTCTGTAATTCTGGGATATTAGTAATTTCTACATCTACTATATTCTAAGACAAAGCTGGCAGTTTACTCTTTGTTACGATTTACAGGCTTCTGGGCTTTTTGTAGAGCTCAGAGTTTCTTGAGGCTTGTGCTGGGGCATCTCTTTCAGTTTACCCTCTTGATTAACTGGCAGCCAGTGAACAACATGTCTTAAAGATGGCAGGGAGGGAATTTCCTGAGCAACTTCTCTAGCAAGTTCACTAACTACTGCAGGGGAGAGAAGAGCGGGCAGAAGCAGAAGGCAGCGATCACTGCGAGCAAGCATTCAGTTTTGCCTGGTGACACATGGCTTTCTAAATTAGAGGGCTCTGAATAAAATAAAGAATATCAAAGCCATGTGTTTGCTTGTGGGTGCCACATTCTTTAAGATCACAGTGGCTGTCCTTCTGCACGAATGTCACAGAAACGGCTCGGTTTCATCCCACTTGAATGATGTGGCAATATTGTGAAACGTGGAGCGGAAAGGCATCTCGAAAACAGTCAAGCAAAGAAACCGCTGGAGAGCTGGAAAGTGGCTGTAGAGACCCAAGTGCTGTCACTTTAAAAAGGCGACGGGCCTCGGCGCCTTTGAAATCATTTATCACAGAAGCCATAACATCTGCCACCATCTTGGATTCATTCGAGAAGTGCGTCTCAGTAGCCATTTTAAAAATGTTTGTTTTCAATTCTAAACACATAATTAAGTACAGGCTGGGGTAGAATATATGCCTTGAGCTGCTTTCCCTCACCCCAGTTCAGAGCATGGCTTTTTCACAACTATGTGCTTTGAATTGAAAGCTTCTTTTATTTCTTTTCTTTCCTTTCTTTTTTTTTTTTCCCTTTATTCTCTTAGGGCCTGCTGTTTCTCAAGAATAAATTGAAAGTAAGGCTGCAGATTTAAAAGAGCCTGTCTGATAGAAGCCTGAGCATCCTATGGCCAGAGGGGCAGCCCAGCCTCCTGGTGCTCTGCAACTCCTTCCTCCAGCAGCGATGGAGTTCAACCCCAGCAAACTGAAGCCAATGCCTCACTGCAGCTATGCCTTGTGTTTGATTAAGCCATGTCCCATTTCATAGACAAGACACACTCAGCTGATTTGTGGTCGTGGAAGAAATGAGTGACCTTGTTACAAGTCTTCAGAGAGGCTAACAAAAGGGTAGTTATGTCCTTAATATGCTGCTCTTAATAAACTGTTCACATCCTTTTTCCAGACTTTCTAGGAGGCTCTTCAGAGGGACAGCGTGAAGACAGTACTTGTCTGTTTACATTTCCTTCAGTTCAGCTGACTTTTATCACCATCACTGACATGTTGCAAACAAGCCTGCGGAAAAGAGGAGCCAATGCTAAGGAATGAGGCACTCCAGACTGGCTGGGGATGGGCTGGACCTGCAGCTGTAATATTATCTCCTAAACAGACAGGAAAGAAGCAAATAGCTGATACAGGAATGAGTTAAAAGATAAGGTAGTACAGGTTTCAGCTCACTCCCCCAAAGAAGTAGAGGGGTTTTGTGTGAGGTCTTTAGGCGTATCTGAATTTAATTCCCCTTTGTGACTCTGAACCATTATTTCCAGGTGCCTCAGATTCTCTATCTGAAAATACAGATCACACAAGTTCCTTGCACAACCAAGGTTCTCGGGCACTGGGGTTCTGTGTGTACAAGTGCACCATCTGCTTTCCTCAGTTCAGGCAGGCACGAGGGTGCGTACTGGGGGATGCTTAAACAAGACTGGCTCCTCATCCCCTCAAGCACTGTAGTTCCTGAGCTAAGGAAAATCACGTATACAAATGGGCCGGGAGCTGCAGCATGCTTTAACCACTGATTTTCAGTCTGACATGGTTTCTGAATGACGGACTGGCTAGGACTTTGTAGTATGTCATGCTGAGCAGGTATGTGAAGCTTACGTTAATAAAAACCGGCAATTGGTGATGTCGTATTTCAGTGACTCTGTGCTTTTAAACATGGCATCTTTATTTTAAAACACAATGTACACAACCTGAATTCGGAACTGTGCAAACAAAGAAGACCCCTCATACATCTGCAATAAAATGAAGCAGCAATGTGCTTTTGAATAACTTATGCTACAGGTTTCTGTGAGAAAGACCCATTTTTACACCAACAGATGTGTTCCACTCATGGTGAAATGTAATCACTATTCTGGCAGTATCTTGATTATAAGATGAGAAAATGGAGCAAAAAAGAGGAAATTCATGAGAATATTACTAATGACAGGGTCCCTGCAAGAGATACCTTCTGTCTGTGGTCACAGAATTGTACAGAAGAGATGGAATGCATCTATGTTGAAAATAAAATTATCTGCTTGGTGTGCGTGCTCATGGCATGTGTTTGAGAACACACTGCAATTCTGATGTGGGGAAACTGAAAGCAGAAAAAGCAGATACCTGCTGCTACTTGAGCCAGCGCTTCCTAAACGTGAAGCCAAAGCATGCTTTCTATTTTTTACTACATCTATCTTCTTGAAGTCTCGTAACCATGTGAGGGAGGATGCTGCTCTGGATTTCAGGGAGGAGGGAATTTTTCTTTCCCTTTGCTTATAAATCTGTTTTTCGCAGGCTTGCTTCTTTGGCCATGCATTCCAGCATTACAGATGAGTGCTGAAATTAAAGGGGTGAGAACGCAGCCAGGAATGAGTAACATGCAGCCATAGTCACAGACCAGAAAATATCCTCTTTGACTAGGTGATAATTAGAAAGGCTGCTGCATTGCCGTGTACACAAACAAAGCACATCCCTTAGGGAATGTATTTTCTTTCCTCTGATGTGAAAACATTAATGTTTTTTTGCAGAGGACAGATTTTTAACTGCTCGCTGACTTATTTTTAAACAAAGACTGTGCTTGCTCCAGCAGCTGCTTCCAGCTACAGGCCCAAAACGACCACTGCCCAAATGGGTATTGCTGGGATGTCGGAGAACTGAACTAGTGTCTGATTAGAAATGGTTGATAACTTACCAGCACTCTGTGTTACTTGACTAAAGCCAATTAAAGGTCTCTTGAAAATAAGCTACTATCCTCTCTTCAGCAGAAACATACAGACTGACAACCCTGTAGCCACAGCTGGTTATTGACAGGTTTGAGTCGACTATGGTCAGCTGACTTTTTCTTCCATTACAAGGAGCATCTTCTCCTAATACACTTCCCTTGTGCTCAATCCAGAATGCATGGGATTTCCTCCATATCTGACTTGTCCTCTGCATTTCCTCACCACAGTCTGAGGAAGGGAGAGGGGAAGGGAAGGGAAGGGAAGGGAAGGGAGAGCAGAAGGGAAGAGAAGGAAAGGGGGAGGGGAAGGGAAGAAAAAAAAGATGAAGGGAAGAAGCTAAGAATGGAGGAAAGAGGTAAAAGAAAGATAGGGAAGAGGAAATAAAGGAGAAATTATTTATTTAGATATATATATTCTTCTTGTATGCATTGGCTTCTTGTTGAGCTATAATAACATTCAGAACCAACCCCTCTTGCCAGGCTGCAGTACAGGGAGGCTGATGGAGTTGACCCTCTCCAATTGACCCTGGTTACTGTTCAGGTGTAAAGGAAGGCAAAATATCACAGCAACACTTAATGTGCCAGGGAAATAATATGAAAATTAGGCTAAGAGATATGTTAAATAGTTGTACTTCTTTCTGTTGAATAATTGTTTTAAATTCTGTGTGATCTCCAGGAAAAGGAACTGTGTGAATTCAAAGCATTACTCACTAATTGGCACGCAAAGGTTAATATAACAAGGAGGATGTTAAGGTCAAAGCTGAACGTTGATTTAGGTTTTGTGTTTTTTATTTAGACTTACTAAACATTCTACCTGGCATTCTACAGAGAACAGAACAGAGCTGAATAGAAGTTAACATGTCTGTATAAGGTTACTGTTAGTGGCAAAGGAAGAAGAGGCAAGATAGCATTTGCTTCCAAAACACATCCCTTGCAGTATTTGGATTTGATTTTCTGATTTTGTATTCAACAAAAGCAAAAAGAAGAAGAAGGGGAAGAAAAAAAAAAAACCACAACAAAAGGAGATTATTTGATGAAAAAGTTCAACAGAATTTAAATGCAAATTGTGTAAGAGAACAGTATGTTTTCTACATTTCATATACAATTGTAGCAGCAGGTTAACACTGATGCATTTAGATGTATTCAAAACACATAATTTGCATTTTCCCTGGAAAAAAAGAGATTTAAACTGAGATTTATGTAGGATTCACAGAACATACTCCTAAATGAGCACAGTTGAAGAACTAAAAAATTTTGTGCACAAATTCCCAAATAACCAAAGTTGTGTTCTGTAAGGCACAAAATACCATTACATTCTAATGCCATTGTACGTAAAATACTCAGGTAGGAAGCAGTTAGCATTTTGTAAGGTATAACAAGATGCAATAGTGATCAGGTTTGCAATAGGGTACCTGTATTTTTTAATGAAGGTATATGCAACAGAATTTAGTGTTTCTGCAGTGGGTTACATCAGGTCTTGATTCAACAAAATGTGTACTATATGGTACCCAAGGCACAATCAGGTACCAGCACAACCAGGTCCTGATTCAACAAAATATATAATATATGGTACCCAAGTGTTATTATAAAATCATAGAATCATAGAAGAGTTACAACTGGAAAAGACCTTAAGATCATCTAGTTCCAACCCTTTGCTGTGGGCAGGGACACCTCACACTAAACCATGTCACCCAAGACTCCATCCAACCTGGCCTTGAACACTTCCAGGGATGGGTCATTTACAACTTCCTTGGAAAACCCATTCCAGTTCCTCATCACCCCCACAGTAAAGAACTTCCTCCTTATATCTAACCTAAACTTGCTCTGTTTAAATTTGAACCCATTACCCCTTGTCCTGTCACTACAGTCCCTAATGAAGAGCCCCTCCCCAGCAGCCCTATAGGCCCCCTTCAGATACTGGAAGGCTGCTATGAGGTCTCCACACAGCCTTCTTTTCCCCAGGCTGAACAGCCCCAACTTTCTCAGCCTGTCCTTGTATGGGAGGTGCTCCAGTCCCCTGATCATCCTCATGGCCCTCCTCTGGATTTGTTCCAACAGCTCCATGTCCTTTTTATGTTGAGGACACCAAAACTGCACACAATACTCCAGGTGAGGTCTCACAAGAGCAGAGTAGAGGGGCAGGATCACCTCCTTCGACTGGCTGGTCATGCTCCTATTGATGCAGCCCAGGATACAGTTGGCTGTCTGGGCTGTGAGAAGAACTAGTCAATGCAAGACAACCTTCAGTCCTATCAAACTCAGTAGGTCTCCACCACCTTTAGAGTCAAGCATAGGCTGAGGTGATGCATTCAGGATCCAAGCCAACCTTCGTCACCTGATATGGCTGGGTTAGGACTAGTGCCCTGCCTGACCCAGCTCTCCTAGCTGATGTTGGTCCCACAGCAAAAGGCTGGAAGCCCTTTGACCAATTCTCAAAGGCAGTCAGGAGCGCAGAACAGCCCATGCCTTCTGCAGAGCTGCTGTGGCAGCCTGGGGAGTGGCTGAGAACCACAGGGACACGGGCAGGGTAGTCTGGGGGCCAGGGAGACAGCAAGGTGACAGGAAGCTGCCCAGCTACTGTCACAGCTACATTAGCTCAGAGCCAGATCTGATCAGGTTTCCTAGGTATACAGAAGCATGGGGTTTTCCGTACATCAACCGGAACAAAGGAGACAAAGTGCACGGTTTAATCTTAATTACAACATAGGATATAATAAACAGCTTTTTCATTTTATCAGTGTGTAAATAATTCTTGGCTAAGTCTTTGTGTGAAGTAGAGCTCATCCCAAAGTAATGCCCCACAGCAGTAGTTTTAAGTCATAAAGAATCCAAGGGCTTGTTAAAGCTTATTTTTTTAAAAAAGTAGGGGCAAAGTGGTGTCACTGGGCTGAAATTCCTTCGACAGATGTAAAGGTCTCAATGACGGTTATTTTCCAGGTCTGCAGCTCAGCAATCATGCCTCTGGATGGTTTCCCACGTGAAGTGTTTGAAGAAGTGGTCGACGTGTGACTGATCTCTAAGGCCTACTGCCTGGTCTTCTTTAAGGATGAGGCAGAGGCAGAAGGAAAGGTGATGCTGATAAGGGAGTCTGAACTAAGTGTTGTCACCTTCTAGAGATGATTAGATGTCCTTGCTGTGACTTATTACATAACCTGAGAGTGGAAAAGGAAAACCTGGGATGAAAAGTAGCTGCAAGAGGGGGAGCTGCTTTTTCAGCAAAGAGCAAAATCCAAGACAGAAATCTTTGTTGATGCTAAGATCAGGTCAGGCATAAGAGCATTCTCTGTGCTATGGGATAGATGTGATGCTGCAGTAAATCTCCCCCCAAACCAGTACTGCTGTGATCCTCATTTATATCTTCACGAGCTGCTGACTATATGCAGATGTTTGTCTTTACTAAAAAACAGGACTATGCATTTAAAAGACATTTTTGATCATCTGGGTATTTTCAGATTTTACCTGTTTTCTTGCATACATTAATGAATGGAAGCTTTGAAGACTAATGTATGTAAGAAAATTACTAGACTTAAATTTTAAACCCCCTCTAAACTTCAAGAAAATGTTTTTATAATTGCTTATAAGAAAAATTATCAATTAATGTTATTTCACATATGCAATACACAGCTTAAAGAAAGTGCAACCTGGCTCCTATATTTGAATTTTCTTTTTAAAGAAGAAGTAGCCATATTCCTAGTCCTGGGATTACATGTTCTGTGTATCACCCTGCAGTTTTACTATGATGATGGGGGTATTTAGCTCAACATAAAAGAGAAGGGAGCTTGGGATTCTGAAGTTCTTTGGCCAAAACTCTTGTTAAAAGTAGTAGCAAAAAACCGAAAAGTCTGCTTCTATGTAAAGCACTAATTTATCACATTGACACCAACAAACAGTTTATACATGATCTGTGATGAACTGCTGCTGCATGGCTTAATGAAAAAGCACCTTCTGGACTGTTTTGTTACCACAGAAACTAGTACAGGTTTTTCCACTGATTTCAGGACAGTCAGTGTCACTCCCCACATTCACTTTCCTGCAGATCCAAGGAGAAGGAAGGGCAATGCTCCCTACTGCTATTACTAGCTCTGTAGCTTAGGAAAGGTATGAGTCAGTGCTGTTTGGGGAAAGTAGTGTCATTCTTAATATTAGACATGGCTTATGAAATAACTAAAATGTCCTCAAGTTTTTCAAAACCTTTTTGATCAGGTGTGAAGACCCTGAAGCAAGGATTTCAGTATTTAATATATTATCATTATGCGCTTGCAGGCATGTCTTATTTGTAAATATGCATTTTTGTATATGTTGCAAGTACAAGGGAGAGTGAACATTTTCCTTATGCAAGAGAAAAACTGACAGTCTCCTTCTTTACCAGGTGCCACACTTCTATCCAGCCTCAATGCCTATCACATACAGCGTGGACTTGTTCCGCCTCTGGATGCCAAGGTAGCTAGCAATTATTCTCCAGCTTACTACTTAATTGTTGAACTCCTGACTGAGGATGGCAGCTAAGATTCCATGCAGAAATACTGGTTACTAACACATACCCCATATGTGCAAGGTATTCTAAGAAGCCTTTCCAAGTATGAAGGAGGATTTGGTCTAGGCCAGATTTCAAGCCTTGTTCAATAGTTATCTATCTGTTGTAGTTTCCCATGTTCAGAATGGGTCCGATGCAACATGAGTCTGACACAAACGGTGAGGCACCTGGCACCCTGCTGCTGCTGAAATGCAATTAATCTGAAGAGCAGCCTGGGGCCAGGCTGACCTGACTGGGGTCACCAGCCAAGCAGAAGCAGCAGCTCCACTGTGACAGCCTCAGCATCCTCTTGTCCTTTTCTGAGGTGGCTGAATAGCCATTTTGTCAAGTCTGGCCTTTACCAGGCCTGTAATTGCCTAAGTAAATCACTGCATAATTATAACAAACACAAGAAGATCCATAGACTGGGAAAGATCAAAGTGTGGTCTCTACCTGTTTCCTCACTTTTATAGCTCAAGAGGAACCGTGATGAGACTGAGGTTTTACCACAACGTAAATTGTTGGTTTGGGAGCCCTAGAAATGCATGTCTGGAGGCAGCCAGGTGGTTACCACTGCTTTGCAAGCAGCTGCGGTGAGTGCTGTGTGGAGTTGAGATGACTGAGATCAGCAGGAATTTGGGTCAGGAATGTGGCTGTGACAGAGCAATGTATGGCTCAAAATTTCCCATCCCTCTGACACAAGATCATGACTCATTGTGTCAAGGAAAAGGTTGTAGGAAGGAAAAGGGCAACAAAAGGACAAAGAGAAAAAGCAAGCCTTCCCTCTTCCCTCCTATCTCCCCTGGTGTTTTTATCTTCTTCTTCAAGCCTCGGGAATTTCAAAGGCTATTCATGTGCTACCTTATTTTACTCTACTATTTCCCTTCATCACAACCACTTACCCTCACCTAACTCTGGGCACGTTTGTGTTGCATGCACTGGCAGATGAGGACAGCTGCCTCTAGCATACCCTTATTGCACCCTCAGGCTGCCCTTCACCAGCTCCTCACCCCCTGCATGACCCCATCCCTTTGCTGACAGCCTCACAGGGGTCTGAGCAGCTCATCCTTGATGCTGGGGCCCAAATACATAGAGGCATAGTGAAGGATGCTGCCTTTTGTTTAAATCCTGTTCCACAAGTAAGCAGGAAGCTTTACAACATAGTGCTGCAGTACTTAGTTTGTGAACTCCTGACCCAGGTTCATACAATGTGTGTCCATCAGGAGGTCCAGTCCATAATAATAACCATACTGGAACCTGTATGGAGTTGTAACGTAAGTATGCTTATAGAATGAAGATACTGAGCTGTAGAAAATGTTATACTGCTCCAAGAGAGGAGTTAGGCAGCTTGCATAGCTTCTTGTGTGATTACAATCTTTGCCCAGATATCAGGAGTTTGAATTCAGCAAGGAGAAGCTAAGGACACAGCAACATATGACAGCAGGGCACTGCAAAAGCACTGCTTGTAAATGCACACCAAGTGGGTTTTACCTTCTTTCTCACAGCTGCCACATGTAGGTGTATGGCTTTATCCTGCTCTATTAAATTAAGGCTTCTTCACTTTTCCTTCTGCCAGAAAGACAAGCTCAGCATTGGTTTTTTCCTCAAGCATGCTATCCAGCTGTCTTTCTGGCTATTTTGCATAGTCTCCTTTCCACAGTCACTGAATTTAGCAAGGAAATATCACCCCATTTTACAGGGTTGAGAATTTTACACATTTACACATTGAGAATGAGAGGCACAGAATATGCTGAGAGACATCACCATGCAAGGAGCTTTCTTCTCTTTCACCAGCTCTCTTCAATCTGTTAGACTGCTCTTCCTAAAAGAAGAGTGGATGCTAAACTTCAGAGGCAGTGGGCACAGAAGTGAGTGAGAAAAGAGGAGAAGAAAGGAAGCTGTAGCATTGACTGAATGCTGATTGCTTGCCATGCTTTGCTGTGTGTTAGCTTTTATTTAGAGGAAGCTGCAGAGGCTGTCAGTCCACACTGTCAGTAAGTGATAGAAGAGCATGATAATCTACAGGGGAAACCTCAGTCAAAGGTCACTGATAGAATCACTCCAAGCAAACGCACATGGTTCACTCCTCATCCCCCACAATTTATACCATAGACGAGTGGAAGACTCGTTTACCCATGCACATCCTTTCTGCAGAGACTGTGGGCAGTGAAAGGAGGGACTTACTCTCCTCTCCCTGACTCTTGCAGCACTTCCTTTTGCATTCCTTCCTTTCCTAGTTTATGCAGCGAGGTTCTCCTATGTCCTCACCTTGCTAAAGTGTTAGAGCCTGTTCTGACCTTCCGGGTGCTGATTCAGCCTCCACTTTTAGGGGTGCACATTGTGGTCTTCTCTACAGTCATAGCTAGCTATAGATTTGCCTCCAGTGGAGGAGAGCATTTGAACTGTTGGGCTTGTGAAAGGCATGAACAGTGAGCATGCCAGCAGCTTCTCTGGTTGCTTCTGAAAGATGAGCTAGCCGGCCTCAGTACCTCAGATGCCAAGACTGTGGGGAGGAGCCGGGAGACATGAAAGAAAGAGATGAAAAAGAGCGAGGGAAGACTTGCTGTTTCTGTGGAAACCAAGACTTTAACTCAGAGTTTTGTATCCCTGACCCCAAGGTGACCGGCTGACCTCTCCTCCCAGCCTGACTCCAGCCCAGCTGTTTCTCCTGAAGGAAAGAGAACAGACTCACCCCCTGCTCTCTGCTTGACAGCACATCCAGGCAGACTGCTTCCTGCCACAGTAAGGACAATTAAAAGAGCATCATGTGCAGGTTTGGGGACACCTAATACCAAAGAGGTCAACAGGATAGGTGTCCCAGAAATCCCCAATGCAGCAGTGATATCTTAACAAGTAAATAACTGCACATGTGCTACTCTTTCAAGTTTGCTGACTGCATTGGTAACAATTGATGGATGTTGCTTGTTCTCCACCTATATGTAAAAAATTGAAAAAGAAAGATCTGAAACAAGCCATGTGGTTACAAATCCAGCTTCCAAAAGATGTTTGCTGGTCACTTTCCTAGTCAAAAGGCCCTAATAAAAAGGCTGTGGCAGCATGCAGGCTGAAGGTTAAACCAACATGGACTAGCAAAGAAGTGGGAGATGTACAGCAAGCTCCTGATGGGGAAAAGTTATTTGAAAGGAAGAAGCAATATATTAAAAGCTGTAGAGAAATAATCTAGTCTGCAGCCAGGGCAAAGCAACTACAATTATGTGAGCTTGTATTAGGAAGGAACAGTGGTTCCATTGCTAAACTCCTTCCTCAGGCAAGAGATCAAAGCAAATTACACCCATACGAAGAATTTCTACAATGCCTCACTAATTAAATAGCAGTTGGTTCATGTAATATTGAAATCAAAAAACATGTAAACAAGCCTTGAGACAGGATTGAATATTTTCCATGCAGACATGAGCCTGAGCAAACTCTGTCTTGCACTATGCAAGAATTTTGGTGAAGTTTGAATCCAGAGATGGATCCAGTCTTTGTGCTCCACTTAATATTAACAAAAGTCAAATCCTTAGAAGGGAAAATACAGTAGCTTGAAGGGAAATGCAGAACACAACTGATGACTGATAAGAAAATGTGAAATGAGTCCAACTTCAGTGACATTTCAGAACTAAAAAAGAGACTGACTGGTGTTACATACTTAGGTGCAAGTAGGTGAAAAATACTCAATAATTTTTAAGCTCCTGTAGTTAAGAAAAGGAATCAGGATTGTGATAACAAACCTAATCACAGTGTTTTCCAGTATGACTGAGAAGGTTCCCAGGCTGATGGCAAGGCAGCAGCAAAAACTAGCAGTGTTTTTCTTTCACACCCACCTCCAAGAAAGTGGGGAAGTGCTGCAGTATGTGTGGTGCTGGATTGGTCAGAAAGGGACAAAAGAATAACTAGACCTTACCACAGCTTTTTATAGGAGCACTGCTGAAAGTCTAAGAGCTCTGACTTTGAGACACCCACAAATCTTTTCTATCTGACAGAAGCAGAGCCTGGGTTTTGAAGAGACTATCGCTGCAGCAGCATGTGTTCACCTAAATAAAATATATATATATATATATATTAAAAACAGGCATCTGGGGATTTCTTGGCTCTTTTCCATCATAAGTCTGTACTGGGAACTTACAGCCTCTTTGCTTTCTATTATCAGTTTCTTCTCACTGATTTAAGGATCACCTGCAATGCCTCTGTCTGTCAGACTCTGCTGGGAACACTGGGAATGTTTCCCCTCCTTCACAGCAGAGATCTCTTTTCTCCCAAACCAGCTTCTGCTTTGTGCATGGTGGTGTTGCTCTAGCTGTGTCTGCTCCAGTAAATGCAGCAAGGCCAGGGAAAAGGCTTAAACACCGTCCCACAGCTGCCTTTGCCATTTGGCTGTTGGCAGACTCCTGGGAGCAGCACCAATGGCTGCCTCCTAGCCTGCTTGCATTGCTTGGGCATGGCTTGCAAATGCCAAGGACCATTTTCTCACAGCAAAGGTAGCCCTGTAACCTCCCATCTCTCCTAGTCACTACTCCTTCCCCATATTCTAGGACCATCCCACCTCATTCCCAATTTCCTTCCTGCTAACCCAGTCCCACACATATGCACACAAAATATTACCATTGCTGTTCCTGTTTTTTCCCTGCGAATCATAATGCTGGAGCCCTGCATCTTCAGAGAGCCAAGTTTCTCTCAAAAAGAAGATTTACAAAATTAGAATTTCCTTCTCAAGAACTCATCTGCTAAGTCCCCACCTGTACTCCTAATCCTACCAGTGGCATCAGGGGGAATGGGCAGCCTTTAGCAATTTGCAGTAAAAGGCAGAAGTCATAGGTCTCATGTTCATTTCCTATCCCCACAGCCATCTGATCCCAAAAGAGCAAAAGAGAACTTTCTTTTTTTTTAAGGAGAAAGAATAAGCAGAAATAATAGCCCAAAACTCTGCACACCCAGAAGTATGCCAGAATCACACTATTTCTGAAGTGACCACTTCTGAGTTTCCTGTAACAACAAGCTGGATACGTAGTTTGAGTACTCTTTTGAAGTGGTAACCAGGAGCTCAACATCAGCCATATGCTCAGCATGGACATGGCCTCTCACCAAGGGCAGGGTAAGGGATTCACAGAGGCAATACTGTCTCCCTCCAAAGGCGGAGTGCCAGGAAAGCACATCTCCCAGGGAGCCAGGGCAGCCACAGAACTGGCTCAGCTTCACAGACAGCCTGAAAAAATTCTTCCATCTTTCAGGTTTCCCCCTTACAGGACATTCCTTTCACAGCCCACCTGTGCCAAGTGCTTCCCTCTGGGGGCAGCTCAGAGCTCTGCTACCTAACCAGAGATACTTGCAGATGGCTCTACTCCAAACAGGCACTTCAACCAGCTTAACCTGTGCAGAAGTTTGCTTCATTGCAGAAGGACATCACTCCTAATCACACGTTGGAAAAGGCCATGCGCGCACACACACATATTCACATGTAGACACCGACATCCACACGTTCACACATACAAAGGCCCACCAGCCATAGCCTGAGGACAAGCATATTCAGCACTGGCATAAAACATAACTCCAGTACATCCTCTCATTTTATGAATAAAAACCTAGCAGAAAAACATCTTGGGAGGAGAAGCCACAGGGCTGTTATAGCTTTAACAGACCCCAAGTGCTTATCTCAAGCTGAGAGAGTGATTTCATGGCAATAATTTGTTTAAAGTGTTGCTGATTGCTTCCTATTTCTTCCTAGCAAATGACTTTTACACCTTTCTACTGTTGCTTTTATATGAGCTGCTATGGCAATTACTCTGCAGGAGGCTGTGTAAACATCACACAGACCCTTTTATCTGACTACTAAGGGCCATAGAAGACACTCCTGAGACCTGATAAAAAGTATTTTCATACGTTTTTTCCCTTCCTTGAAAAAAATATTGTTACTAAATTGCTACCAGAGTTTTCTCTATTCTTACAGTGCGCATTCAAGTGTACTCCAAACAGAGACTGTCTGATCCCTATAAGAAGTCTCTTTGAAGGGAGCTTCAATAAAGTAATAAATAAAATTACTGACAGTTCCTGGGGGTGAGGAATCACCCCTTCTCTGGTAAAACAAGAATTTCTCTGATAAAATTATTTCAATTCATGTTAACTCCTTCAGAACAAATGGGGATAATTGGAGGAATCTCCTTCTGATTCACCCCTTTATTCTCAAGTGCCAGCGCTAGGTGTCAGCTCTCTGTCTCTCCTATCCCTGCTAGGAACAGGTTGATGCTATGATGTTCAGTATCTGACCAAGGCAATGTTTGACTGGGGCTCCAGCCCAAGGGTTTGGCTTGGCCCATGAAAGTTTTCTGCCTTATCCCAATTTCAAAATGTCAGCATTTTCCACTCTGCATCTCTCAGAGATTTGAGTGCATCATCACACAACCACATCTTGGTCACATTATCCAGAGTCTATGCCAGTTTTAGGCTTTTTTCTTCCAGTTTTATTCCAACTTTAGGAGGACTTAAAATAGCTGAACCAGCACAAAATTAGAGGAGCACAGGAAAATCATACAAGTTCTGTTGTAAATCCAGCTGCTACAGTTGTGTTGTCAATGTTTTTAGCACATTTATGCTGGTGGCTGATGATATGAGCTCGTTTTTGATCAGTGTTTTGTGTTGTGTGACCACAGTGGACTTTTTTTCTCATCAAGAAAATTATCACATTATGCAACAAAGAGTGAAAAAGGTACCCTGATAGCAATTAGTAGAAAGAGAATGACAGAGCATTAAACCTTACAAGGTGATTAACTCAATGTTTCACTATTGTAGTTAAGATTGTGATGCAGATTCCATTTTAATCCTTGATCTTCAGTTGTTTGGGGGATTTGAGAGTTTAGCTGTAACATATAAAAAAAATTGTTAAAGTCCAACAGACTTTACCAGCAGATTATATTCCTTTTTATAAGACAATTCAATGTGGTCCAATATAAGTAATATATTTATTTCACCAGTATTCAGTATGAATGAGATGTTTCAAATGTCTTACAGATGAAAGCACCAAAACTCAAAAGGAAAAATAGTAAGACTTTTACCTGTAGGCAAAATGGGGAAAACATTCCTCAGTGATGTTATCATAGAGTCTATATCATAGTTCTCCATTTTGTATATAGCCTGTATTATTATCCCATTTCACAATCTCTGAATTCATATATACTTTGGGATAAGTTAAATTTGAAAGTAAGCACATTGGTTTATTTCTGAAAACCATAATTTCCAGTCACCCTGTCCCAGGGATGAAAAGCTTACACACAGTGTTGTATGTATGTGGATTCATCCAGTTGTGTTCTTTACCTTTGGTACAATCAAGGAACGTTTCCTGAATTGCGGGCTGTATTAGTCTTCCAGAGCATGCCAGTCTCTCTGCTCCCCATCCACCCCTACTGGTATACCACTAATCATATACAATGACCACTTCCCATGTTAGCCCCCTCCCAACAAGTTACGGGTGGGGTTTTTCAGTCTCTAAAATGTGTTGTCAATACTAGCAGAGAACAGGATTCTGTTAGATCAAAGTCATATTCAATGAAGTGAATAAAGGACATTATGTGTATCCTTACCTACACATACATTTCTCTGATCATTGCCTCTTGCATTTCTGGGCAGTGAAATAACTCCATAGCTGTAAGAAAAGAGCAGGTACTCATCAATAGGCTCTATAACATCTGTCGAAAGACGTGCTGTGTGCAGCATGATGTCAAACAGAGGGAGTGTGAGCTCGTTAAGAAGTTATGAAAGGAGCTTCCTTGTTCCTTGGACTGAAAGCCCATTTCTGGCTCCAGGTGGTAAAAACATTAAAATAAGACTTATTATGCATTATACTCACTGTTTATTTCACACGAGCACAAACTGGTCTAGTACAAGAACTGTCTGTCAAGTAAGTGAAATGAGATAAGCAGGGCTAACACAGTATTATGCACTTAGGATAACAGTAACTCCTGTAACATTATCTAGATGGCTACATAAATTGCTCTTAAGTACTCCAAGTGTTGTTAGGTGCATTTTTCTTTACAAACTGGCTTGGTAACATTGTTCTTCCCAGCCTTTGCACTCCCACATACATGCTCCTTCAGCCCTTCAAAAAACTAGAACTGTAACTGTACAAAACAAAAGCTGAAATGACTATTCGCAGCAGTACTATGTAATCAAAGAAAAAGTCTTCTGAGATCTATTTGCTATGTATGTCCATATGTATAAAAGATTACAATGCAATACTGCCCTCTATTAAGCAAACATTTATTTGCCCAATATAAGACAGATAGTGGAAAATCCTGATTTGAGCCCCAAGATTTGTGTAAGAAAACCACTTACACTAAGCAAAGATAAAACTGTTGTACAGTATCTGATGCTCATTTGCAACCCAACACAGAGCTAACTAATTCATTACCATGCCTTAATGTTACCAACTTCAATCTTAAAGCCTCACTCGGTGAGAATAGTGGCCCTAGACCACCACAAAAACTTGTTTCAGATAAAAAAATATAAAAATACACAGTGTCTAGTCAAAACTGATTCCCAAATACAATCTCCTTCAAACCATTTCATACAAGCAAGACTATTTCTGACCTGTTTAGGTGGAAGAGGAGAAGTACTTAGGAAACTTCTCATCTCCCCAGCTACCTTTAGCAATTTAACTGTCATCTGGCGTGGTTTTACAGCTTCTAGAGAGAGGTGCAGGGCCCCTAACATACCTTTCCCAATCTGGGTCCCCTT
The DNA here is from genome assembly GCA_002631895.1 of Agapornis roseicollis. NCBI lineage: Eukaryota > Metazoa > Chordata > Aves > Psittaciformes > Psittacidae > Agapornis > Agapornis roseicollis. The sequence continues at coordinate 30,324 of NDXB01004917.1, read as the reverse complement.
CTGTCTTCCCTTCTTATCAAGGGACCATAGAAGAAGATCCTCACAAGGGATTCCCCTCAATTGCCTGCCCATAGACATGGAGAAATGCTGGAGCCCTCCAGGACTGAAGACAGAGTGGAAGGCTGATAGGTAGGACCTGTGCTCTCTGGCACAGCAGTGGGAGCACCCTGAGTGGCACTGAACATGGTCATCTGCTAGTCCTGGGGCAGCTTGGGGGTAGCGCAGGCAGAGATAAGAGGAAACTGCCTCAAGTTGTGCCAGGAGAGGTTTAGATTGGGTATTAGGAAATATTTCTAAGCAAAAGAGTTGTCAAGCACTGTAACAGGCTGCCCAGGGAAGTGGTGGAGTCACCATCCCTCTCAGACATGTGTAAGTGTGGTATATAAGGTTATCGTTTAGTGGTGGACTAGGCAGTGTTAGGTTAATGGTTGCACTCAATGATCCTGAAGGTCTTTTCCAACCTAAACCATTCTATGATTCTATGACTCTTCACACACAGCAGTAAGGAAGTCTCTGGCTGTACAGACACAAGCTATACCATGCTGCTTAGCTCCCGGGGTAGAAAGCAGACCCTGGTTAATTTTATTTACTGGTATAAGTGTAATCCTCAGCTTCAACGGTGACATTTCTTGAAGAACTGCATGGTCTACTCAAAGGGAGTAAAATAATAGAAAACAAACTGTATCTTATTCTAATACATTCATATTATCACAGCTTCCTATGAAATAAATATCCAAATGTAAATTCTCCAGCCTTCTCCAATCACACCTGAGTAATCACAAATCTATCCTTAAAAAAAAAAGAAAAACCCCAGAGNCACAGCTTCCTATGAAATAAATATCCAAATGTAAATTCTCCAGCCTTCTCCAATCACACCTGAGTAATCACAAATTTATCCTTAAAAAAAAGAACAGTACACACAGATTTAAGATTCATCTAACATTTCTGTCTGAACTACTTCTCTCACTTTAAGATGTTCAGGATTATCTGTTGCCTGCTTATCCATCTCTCGCTGTCCTGTCAGAAGCTCTGGGAATTTGTGGGATGATAACCCCTGACAAGTTATTTTCCCTAGGCATCTTCCCAACTCTGCACACAGTCTGCCTCAGCTGCCATTTGCCTCATAGTCTAAACCAATACAAGTTAACAGAGTTGGCTGGGAGCAGCTGAATAGTGGTCATATCATCTGTCCTGCCATCTCTGAAGGAAGAGAAGCCACTTCTAACAAAAGAGTGGCCACAGGGAATGCTCATTGGACTTGGGCTCCTAAATCACTGCTGTAAAAACTTGACCCCAAATCTGGCGCATGCTGTGTAGCCATTCGCTGCAATGTGACAAGACTTGGATTTCTCTGTTCTTAGTGGTTTGACTTTGGTTTCTTGTTAAAACAAACATTTTAACAAGTTTGTTTCTGGAAACCTTTGAATTTATTATCTTTACATTTTTTCTTAAAATGGCCTACTGCAGGAAACAATATTTCACATTCTTTTTGTATCTCATAACATATAAACTTCAGGCCTATAATCCTGTCCTTTAGAGTGATTTTAAATAGTTACATCTTCTTTCACTTCCATTTCTCTGGTACTGCTCAGATAGCGGCGATTATAACCCACAATTTAGAAGTTATATTGTAAAGTATAGATGACAACCAGCAGAGCCAGCCACATTGCTCCTCATGTATCCTTCTAGCTTATGCTCCTCTTCCATTTGAAAATAAGGGGATGTTGCTGTTTGTTTGTTTTTAATGTGTAGATTATTTTGCTAGATCTGCTCAGATGATGTAGTGATTGCATACAGTCTATTCACAAACAATTTCCACTGAGAGTCAGGGATGATATTGTCTCCAAATTAGATACTCTAGGAAATATTTGTGCTATTTTCTACCTCTAAAGAAAAACTATGAACCTTAGAATACAAGGAAATAAAAAAATTCTTTTGTTGTTTCCTGTTACATTCAGCACAACAAAATCTCCAGTCTAAAAGCAGCTGCTGCAACATTTTAAACCAGTTTCTACTAGGTTACTTTTCGATATTCTAACTTCAATGTAAGACTTTGTTTTCCGTTTACTAATAGAAATTTGGCATGTGTTACAGTTCCCATTGGGTGAAAATTTTTGTAACTAAAGGTTATTGTCATAGAATCATACTCATTTAGGTTGGAAAAGACCTTGAAGTTCATCAAGTCCAACTGTAAACCTAGCACTGCCAAATCCACCACTGAACAATCATGTCCCTAAGCACCACACATACATGTCTTTTAAATACCTCCAGGGATGGTGACTCAACAACTTGCCTGGGCAGACTTTTCCAGTGCTTGACAACCCTTTCAGTGAAGAATTTTTCCTAATATTCAATCTAAACCTCCCCTGGCACAATTTGAGGCAGCTTCTTCTTGTCCTTGTTACTTGGGAAAAGAGACTGACAGCTTTAGTATAGCTATCTTCTTCCTGGAGAGATTTGATAGGCTACATATTTGTGGTCCCGGTAAGCAAAATTATTAGTTCTCTGTCATACTTTTCATCTGATTTCTCACCATGTATAAGTTCAGCAGTAATGTCAAAATAGGAGTATTTTCCATATTTCTGTGTTTACTTATATTCTCTTGTCCCAGTTTTCTTAGGAATGTAAAATCATTCTATAAGGCTTTATCTACTGAGTATTTCAAAGTTATCATATGATTTTAAACTGGACCACAGGCAAGTGAGAGGTACCTTTTGCACCAAGTGACCAAATCAGTGGCATACCTTAGAGAAAAGACATTTCATTTTGATTTAGGAAATGAAAATATAGCAAATATTCAATCTTCATATCAAACAAAATGACAATATGATCCTTACCTTTATGTAAATGAAGCAGCTCCCTGACTTTATATTCAGAGCTGTTCCCCTTTGTGTATCAGAAGTGCTTATCAGTTGAGAAAAATGTTTTTTTTCAAAGGCACAAGCTGTAGAGGACTCAAACAATTTGGCAGTATGTCTGGCATCAGACAACATAATACCTATTCTTCTTAAACCTCTTTGAAATATGAATGAAATCAAGCAGAAAATTATAAACCCGGCTGACTTCACTCATCATCAATGGTTTCATATAACCCAGCAACAGTCAAAGTCTAAATGCTGCTCCTGGAAGGAAATACCGGTTACCAGTATATTACCTTGAGGCAATTCCACTCCTAGCAAAATACAAAGCTCCTCCAGTTTCAATGATGCAAGCTCACAGTGAGTGAAGTTACGGGGAATGGACAAAGAAACTGCCTCTTAACTAAAAGAAATGAAATGGGAATAAAGAAATAAAGAGCAAATGAAGATTCGTCTGTTACGGGGTTTTGCCTAGTGTTTAGACAGCTTTGGGCAATACTCAACCAACACAATGAGCTTTATGTCATCATTCTAGTCAGCTCAGATTGACTCTTGGGCTGCTCTAAATTACATCGGAAGCTGAAGCCTCTAGGCTTAGGGAAGCACTTATGTTTCTGCAAAGCACCCTGCCTCCATGTTTGTTCTTTATCTCTTCAGGGATCCAGCTCAGTTTATACAAGCCTTTTTGTCTGCTCCTACAGTGCCTCTGACATGTTCAAGCAGGAGGTGACAGCCATCACAGCACCATGTGACATTCTGTGATGGAATCCGTGCTCATAGACCTTGACAACTATATTATAGGCCCTCATCTGTTCAGTGTTCAATTTGCAATACATTGTTCAAATGCAGAGACATATTACATTACTCATACCACGTGATACAGCAACTCTAGTATCCTACAGTAAGAGGTCCTTTGAGATAGGCCACAATATATTGCTGAGAACATTTACTAAGCTGTTTTTCAACACTATCCTGCTTTCTTTTGCAGCTTTTATCTTGTTTCTTATATTTTTGGTAACCCAGGCCAGTAGCATACTAATGAACTTTACATTTAGAGAAGCGCTCAGCATCCCATCCCTAAATCTGGATAGGAGCAGAACGTAGGATAGGCAATACAGTCTCAGTTACTGTGCCTTCCTGTTGTGCAGGTGGGGAAGAACAGGAAAGTTAACCTCTGTCAGGACAACTCTAAGCCCGCTTTGCTAGAGTTTACCATAGAGCAGTCTTTGAAGTAGACTCTCATAGAAATAGATGCTTTCCAAATTATCTATATGCTAGTATAGCATTTTCGAATAGGTAATAACAAGTTTCTTCTTGCAGGACCTTCTCCATAAGCTTTCTCTATGTTTCTGATTACACAGCTCTGTTAATCAATAATGCTCCCAATATACTACACAAATGTGCCCTAGAGAGTTCATATCATCTGTTATAGGCCTGATAGTATAGTTCTTAGATTAGTTTGCCTTACAGGGGAAAAGATTAGGGCCCTGTAGACCCTTGAGTACACGCTTTTAGGTCTTTGCCAGAAGATGTATCTTTTTTATCTCTCTTGCAGTAGAAAATTCTCTCATTTTGTAACACTGGAGGTAATACTTCAAAGCCATCCACTATAACTTGAAGGACAGAAATTTGAACAGCATTAGTTCATGACAGCCCTGTTACTGGCTCCAGGATGGAGAACAAATTCTGATATGATCATAGTGCAGCTTTTCGTTGCACTAAATTGGATCCGCCTCAGAGGATGTACTGATTTAGTTACTTCCACTGTTGGCATAATGTGCAACAGGTTTTCTATCCCAGAATGCTTATTGCTTTATCTCTGTGTTGAATTTTAAGTTTGCATGGAGATGCAAAATACGAATGGTCACAGATATTTTCTATGGTCAATAAGTTAGAGAGAGCTAGGCATATAATGTGATGCTTTCTGGAACCAATTTTCTCCTGCAGGATATTTCCAGATTTTAAAGAAATATTTCACTAAACTTACATTAGCATAAACAGATGCAAAAGAGAAACAAGTATTTGACTGCATAAATGTTCTCATTATCTGGTTCACTTGCAGCTTAATTCCTAAGTCCTCTGCAGAATAGCAAATATTTGTAATGCAATTTGTATATTATTCTACTTATTTTTTTCCAGGGTTTCTTTAAAAATCTCTGTGGCAGTCCTGTTCATGTGAACTTCTATGCAGGCACTTTGAAGAAAACAATGCTCCCCAAACACAACACAACACAACAAAGCAAAGCAAAGCAAAGCAAAACAAAACAAAACAAAACAAAACAAAACAAAACAACTCAGACACAAAACTGTCTTCTCTGCCTCCATGAGTCAAAAAGCAAAATCTATCCCAAATACAAAGCAGTCCAAACCACATCTATAGTCTTAATTAAGTAGCTATGCTGTGTTTTTTACAAATTTACCAACTGTAGAAGCTGCAAACATCCACCACAGAAATAAATAAAATGCATGTTAAGCCATATTTGTAACTACCATAGAGTAAGCAAACAAATTGCTTTGTGAAGATTGATAACTACTCCTACCAATTTTATCTTCCTGTATATTTAACATTTTTAAGATGGGAACTTACTGTTTGTGATTGACATAAAGATTTAATCTCTTTTATCAGGATGTCCCTCTAACCCACAGAATTTAACCAACTCAAGTGACAAACTAAGAGTCTGCCATGGTAATGAACAGCCTATGAGATACACTCATTACATGCCCTCAGATTGTCAAGTGGTGAGATAGCAGTCTTTCATATTAGTGGGAATACTATATATGTTGCTCTGCTATCATTTCAGGACCTTGAGAAACTGAGTCCAAATTCTAACCGTTTGAAGATCTGGCATAGCCTTCTTTCTGCAGTTGTCTTTTTGATCTCCTATTATAAAACAATGCTCAGCTTGCAAGAATTAACAGTATTAACTATTAACCCCAAGCATCTAATTAAGTTTTTTTGTGTTTTTTTTTTTTTTTAAAAAAAAGNGTTGCTCTGCTATCATTTCAGGACCTTGAGAAACTGAGTCCAAATTCTAACCGTTTGAAGATCTGGCATAGCCTTCTTTCTGCAGTTGTCTTTTTGATCTCCTATTATAAAACAATGCTCAGCTTGCAAGAATTAACAGTATTAACTATTAACCCCAAGCATCTAATTAATTTTTTTTTTTTTTTTTTTTTTTTTTAAAAAAAAGATATATTCAAGATTCCATCTTATCTTCCTTTGAAATATCTATTATTATGAAGGAATACCAGATTTCCTTAATATATTCATTATTCCAAAAGATATTTATTATTTCCCAGGAAAACACATATTTCATTGCAGAAATTTTACTGTACACAAACACTGGCATTACAAAGCCTGTTGGAAAGTTTTTGCTCAAAACTGTTCTACGTCAGCCTGGATGTGAAAGCTGAAGGGACCAGACCTTGTTCTACTACTGTAAAGTCACAGTAAACCAAGAGGATTGTAAAAGTGCCTGACAGTCCTTGCTTCTGGGCTGTCCACAGGGGTAGCTGGGAGGAGACAGAGACATTGGTTGTGCATATAGGGATGGAAAGACAAAACTGAGCTGGAGTTGAAGCTAGTAAGGGGCTATGGAGGACAGTAGGAAAGGTTTCCTCTGTAAGTACACTGGCAGCCAGAGGAAGGCTGAGGAGGAGAGTGTTGGCCTGTTGCTCTGTGGGGTCAGAAACATAATGGCAAGAGAAAGGTGATCAAAAGGTGCACCTCTATGCCATTGTTGCTCCAGTTTTCACTTGTCACCAGGCTTCACAGATCCCTAAGTGTGCTGGCAGTCTGTTGGAGTGAGGCTGTACTCACTGACAAGAGACAAGCACTTGGATGCACACAGGAAATTGGGACCAGCTGGGATGCATCCAAGGGTGCCAGAGGAGCTGGCTGATGTCACTGTGAGGGAAGTCTACATACTTTTCAAAAGGTCATAGCACCTGGGGGAGGCTCCTCAGGGCAGGAAAAATACAATGTCACATCCACCCTCAAGAAAGGCAAGAAGGAGGATGCAAAGAATTGCAGGCTGGTCAGCCTCACTGCAGCCCCTGGGAAGGTGATGGAGCAGATCATTTTAGAAACCATTTCCAAACACATGGAGGACAAGAAGGAGGTTGGGAGCTGCAAACATGAGTTTGCCAAGGGCAAATGATACCAGACAACTATCAGTGATTTCTGTAATGACACCCTGTGAATAAGAGGAGGGCAGTGAATGTCTATACCTTGACTTTAGCTAGGTCTTTGAGACACATTCAAAGTCTCAGCCATGCTTAACAGTTGTTTCTGTGTCATCTAGAGTGCACCCATGATCTACTAGGTTTCAAGGTACTGATGCTGCAGCAGGATAGCAGTGTGCTAAAGACTCCTGCTGAGCAAAGAGAAGCTCTTTCTCATTGCTGTCCTCTGTGCCTACAAAGGCAGGTTCAGAGCAGCCTATCTCATTCCTTTGCAAAAGTTGTGCACTGTGGGTAGAAACAGGTGAGGGAGGGAAGGTGCAGTGGAAAAGGGGGAGAAGAGAGGTAAATGGCAAGAGGAAAAACATGGTGAGAGAAAAGCCTTGCAAAACCTTCGGATTTGTTGCAGCCAAGTCACACTTTTTTACAGTTGCAAGTTTCCACATCTTGCTGGGCCATTCACAAAGTGCTCCCACAAGAAAGGGATTTTAACTTCTAAAAAACTCATTCATTATCACTATTTATTGTTGCATCCTGATAATTGCCAGGATGGCAGAAATAATTAATTTCTAAAGAAATCAATAAAGCAAGAAGTACATACAAGAAATTCAGAAAACAAGATTACATATGAGAAATTTAGAAAAGGCTTGCTGTTTCGTCTTTTGTTTCCTTTGCTAGAAGAGGTCATAGACATCTTTCAGCTAAACAGCTTCCGTCCATTTCCTGAGTACAAAAGCACACACCAGCAGCACCTCCAATGGGAGACTGATATACTCATCAAAATCCCCAAAGCAGGCACAGTGAATGATGGGCTGATGCTGCAGATCTCCAAGCCTGCTTAGTGAAAGTTATTTTTCACATCTTGAATGGTAAGCACACATTACAGTACTGTGCCTATCCTATTTCAATTGGTGAAACACTATGTTAAGACAGACAAGAGTTACAGGTTAAAATGACACCTTTAAAACAGTTCTTCAGTGCTTATGATCTGATGACCTATGGCCTCCAGAAAGCCACTACCATGAAGAAAAAATGCTTTTACCTCAACACTTCTGTGACACCGCTTTTCAAAATCAACCTCTTGCCCACTCCTTTAGTCCTGTCCTTCCTCTATAACATCTTGGGGGTTTTTTTTGTATAGAAATAAAAGCAAAGCCATATTGGATTTTCTTACCTCCCCTCCCTTTTTCTTTTTGATTGTGAGCTAAAAGATCAAGAAAGTCTGATATTTCTTGATCTCAAGCTTTAAGCTCAATAAAGTGCAGCTGAAGGGAACGGGAAGCCTCAGTGAGTACAAATCACCTTATGTAGTCTGTGTGAAGAAAAAAGCGAAGCTGAAGCACAAACACAGCATGGCGTGCTCTCCCTGTTTGGTCTATAATATCCTAGAATTACAAACAGCACAAAGACAAAGCAGTACCGTATTATTTATAATGTCATTTCTCAAGAATGTGATGTCCCACCCTCTCCCACTCTCAGCTTTAAACTCATTTGATGAACACCAGTTTTCCAGTAAAGGCAACATGGTATTTGGCCAGAGTGGTGGAATAAGAAACATGATTCTTTTCATGTTGGACACTTGCATATTTCTCAACATCCAAAGTTGGGTTTATGCAGTATTACAGCAATTCTCATATGCTTATGAAAGACGACAGCATGTCGTGTGATAATGTTTAGGTTAGTCATCATGCAACCTATAATAGACTACATGGAGGGTAATATGACATTTTAGTTAGCAAAGTGAAACATTTAATTAATTTCATCTGTCCAATAGTTGCTTTTTTTTTAATCAAGCAGTAAATATCTTCCAACAGATTCACAGAGCAGAGACTTGTTTTACAGTGACAGCTAAGAAAAATGCTTATTAATGCTCTGAGCCTGCTATGTATGTCTGACACAGCCAGGTTTGTCACGCTGTTGACCTCAGAGCTGCGTGAGAAAAACAGATTGCACACAAGCCTTCACAGCTTCTCCAGGCCTGCGAAGGCTTGCGTGGTCTAAACTGGATAACAGTGTTCCCTTCTGGAAGAGGAAAGGAGACAACTGTGTTCCATTCTGGAAGAGGAAAGGAGACAGTCCTCAGCCCATCACCATCATCTCCTCACGTATTGCTGCTACTTTCACTAGGGTGGGAGACACATCCTTCCAGGGAGAGGCAAGGAAAGAAAGAGCAGGGAAAACCACACATGGAGTTCGTTGAGGTAAACGTTTCCAAAAAGTCTCCAGCTGACCCTCTGGGTGCTATCAATAATATTAATTGTAGATGATCTTCTAAAGGCAGCGATATGAGGCATAGATGGTTTTTTATTGCAGTGCAACCATAAATAAATTACAGTATAATAAATGAGCCTGTCAAAACCATCTGGCATAAAGTTAGACCAACTAATCTGATCTGACTGCCAAAATCAGCACTCAAGAAAATCTCCATCTGTGAGCTGACTGCCCAAGGTGCTTAGGGGTGTGTTGTGCATGCCCATGTCAGCTACCCAGAGCAAAGATGCTGTTTGGAGGTGCCCTGTGATGGCAGATGGATGTCCCATAGGACAAATGGAGTGTATAAAGGGCAATGCTTAATTGCTACTGCACAGGGGTATACGCCATAAGCTCTTTCTTGTAAGCAGATACACCACTTTTTACCTATGTGAACTGTATTAATAAAATGTCTTTGGTAGTGTGAAAATTTACTAAAAGCCAGGAAGTTAAAACTACGTCCATCATTTATAAGATGTGACTTTTCTCCTCCTTTCATGGTGCTAAAAGGAAATGAATCTGCAGCTGACAAAAACATGCAAAAAAAACTGGCATTTTTAAATGATGACTGTTGGCCACACATTGGTGATGTTATGATGTTATTGGATTTTTTTCCTTTAAGCCCAGACATTTAATCTAAGTATTATTAACACTTTAATAATTTGCCAACTTTTCCTCTTACTAAGCCTTCTTTTCAAGATGGTTATTGCTTTGTTTCCTTTGAAATTGTGTTTCAAATGTGATTTTTAATGATGTTTTAATAACAATATCTCTTTAAAAATTCAAATACTTTTTTGGGGGAAATGAGAAATGTCTCTGAACAGAGACTTTGCAAACTCAAATTAGCCTCAGTGTTTCTTATGCCATATTCTTTTATTTTTGACTGATTCTGCATTTCATTGAATCTAAAAAAAAAAAAATAAACAATGAAATATATATTTGCAGTGTATGTACACAGACACGTGTAAAACAACACACAAATACGTTCAAACATATGCATACCTACAGTTTGGCTGAGGTCAGTTTGGAATAACGAAAACATTGCTAATACCTGAAAATGAGGATCTATCTAAACTGGGAATAGACATGTAACATCAGTGCTACCAGGAGTTTTCTTTCTCCACCTACTTGTGCTAAACGTTCTGGAGGGGTTTAGAGATGTTGTCACTGCAATCCGTTAGACTGAGATGGTTTCTCAATAGTCTCTTCCTGCTGTAATGGAAAGCACTCACTTTTACAGTATTTATTTGCAGCTGGATGTGTTTTTGACAGAATCCTCGACCCTGAAGGAGCAGAGCTAAAACAGTTGACAAGCATTTCAGTGTTAAAATTTTTGTTGGCGCTTACACGCCCTTGTCTGCCTCTATCTCTTTTACATGGGGACAATAAAGAGAAGGGGATATTATCCTTGCACGTACTAATACAACATAAATATTTTGAACTTTATCATGTAGATAAGGAGAAACAATCCTGTCTCCGCCTCCCTTTTTGCATCAAATTTTGCCAGCAGCAGCTTCACTTAGCTATTCTCAGGCATCCTGTATAAAAAACCATATATACTTGGAGTGTAGTTTGTGTCTGAGTGTTGTTAAAGTTTGACCAGAAGAGCAACAGAATGGATGTAGGTACAACTGAGAAAGCTGTGGAACTGTCTGTCATCGTACGCATTTCAAGGATGTTCTCACTTGTGATCTAATCTTGGTCGCAGGACCTGTGACTCCAGAAAGTCCTCCAGTCTTGACTTTAAAGACATTGGGAAACAGGCCTGAGCACTGCATCTCTTGCTTTTCTCCCCTCTCCACTGGCAGCGGGTGCCTGTGAGCACTGGGCTGTGGTGCGTGCCATGGAGAGCGTGCCTCCACACACTTGCCAAGTCTCCCCACATCCCAGAGCTGATAAATATACCAATAAATCTGCTGCCTGCTCACACAGGGCTGCAGGCTGGCACCCACCTCCTCCCCACCCGTGTTATGTGCTCCTAATCAGCCTTCCTGCAGGAGCAACAATACCGGATCAGATGGCGGCACACTTTTGTGCTGGGTACCTGACTTAGTGGAGGCCTTTTCTTTTGAATTACAGCCCGCAGCCAGCTGGACAGTGGCAAAGGGGCTGTCGGCACTCGGTAGGAAAGTCTGGGAGGAAGGCAGCCCCGTGCGGAGAATGGCAGGAAAGCCGCTCCGCTTCCCGGTGGCTCTATCTGCTGGGAGGCAGCACGGCGCCTGGAGCCTGCCTGCCCTTCAGGCGCTCCCCGGGATTTCCGAGTCGCAGCCACGGCTCCTGCTAACAGCCAAATATTTCACTCTTGAGACATACTACACTTCCTGATATAGGATGCACTTGCATGTCTCCCGGTGACCTTAAACACTAATAAAGGAGTCATAATATGACCTAGACAGGCCTTGAGAGCCAGCCGTCGTGTGAGTGATTGAAGGGGAGGTTGAATGGGTGGGTGCACTTGTCTGCTCTTTGTTCATCAGCTTTTGGGTCATATTCCTTTCCTTTTGTTTATGCAGAGGAAGAGATATTGAAATACATTCCTGTTGCCCTTTTGGCAACAGCAGAAGTTAGTCAGCTATGCTGGGAGAGAAAAATCTAGCAGTCGGGACTGAGCAGCAGCTCCTGCTGTCTTGCTCTTGCTCCCCCAGCAGCATCCTAGCAAGGAAAACAGTGACACAGTGCAAACACCAATCTTCCTACACAGTCACTAATTCCCACTCCTTGTGCAGGCCAGGAACTATTGTGCATGTGTATCACAGACATGTTAAGGCCAGTTTACAGTTGTGAACTCAAACAGAAGTATCCAGCTCCTATCCAAATCACAGACTGAAGAAATCATAGAATTATAGAATCAACTAGGTCGGAAAAGGCCTTTAAGATCATCAAGTCCAATTGTTGCCCTAGCACTGACAAGGTCACCTCTAAACCATGTCATTGAGGGCCTCATCTACATGTTTTCTCAACACTTACAGGGATAGTGATTCTACCACTTCTCTGGAAAGCCTGTTCCAATGCCTGATTGTGGGGTTCTTGATGTTGTTGAATCAGATTTTCATCTGCTGACAACAGACTTATCTGCATNAATTTACTGAATACTTCCAGGGATAGTGATTCTACCACTTCTCTGGAAAGCCTGTTCCAATGCCTGATTGTGGGGTTCTTGATGTTGTTGAATCAGATTTTCATCTGCTGACAACAGACTTATCTGCATTCAAAAAAGCAGAGGACTTAGCCCCTTTGGTGTGAGGAAACACAGCAGCTATCGTTTGCTGCTTCCTGCCACACATGGAGTTTTGTACTGCCTTTAAGCAAAAATAAGCAGAAAAAGGCTAATTTTGGATCATGCTGGCAATCCAGCTATCAGCCATAAAATGTGCTCAGACTTGCTAAGTAATGAGTGAATGATGACTTTGTTACCGTAAAACAGTCAGTGTTAGAGAGATCAAATGCAAGTGGAGGAGAAACAAGAGACCACCATGAAAAGAGGCAAACTTTCTCATCAACAGAGAACTGTTTAAACTGCTTTAATAGCTCTAAAAATAGTTAATTTGACCATGAAGCTATGTTATTTAGATCTGTTTATTTGTAAAAGGAAGGATAACAGTCTGTCTTCAACTCTATGTTATATAAGATCAGCTGACATTTGCTATGATATCATAGACCAACAAAATGAAATAACTTGCAGAGAAAATATTGACTTTCTTTGTCTGAAATGAAGCCAGCAGCCAGAAGAGAGATGAATATGAAATAAGAGAAAATATTAGAGCAGTCATACCCAGACTAAATTTAGATACAAGTGATACATGACTTAATTCAGGAAAGCTCAAGGAAAAAGAAAAAAAGTCTGAGGCATTATTATCATTAATATAAAAGCTTGAAGTTGCAGAAACCAATCCTGAGCAAATGAACAATGCAGTGAGGCAGTTCTCACAAGTGATGAAAACTAAAGTGCACCATGACTTCATCATCCTCCAATACTTTCACATAATTCCCACTGATTTTGACAGCAGCTATGCACACGTTTAGGAGGGAGGCCTTTAGTTGTACAGAGAAACAGGAGGCAGAACCTGTACACATGGCAGTTCTTAACACTCACTCGTCACTGCACAGCCCAGCAACTCAAAACATTACGGATCTGCTCTCAGCTAAGACGATAATCAAATAACCTCACATCTGACATGCCCTTGGAGTATCAGTCTGACTTCAAGACTCTTTCCCATGATCTGACTGACAAGGGTAATTAATCAGGGCTGGGTCCACTGTAGCAAACAATGTGACACAAGTGCAAAGCTGGTGAGAAGTCCACACCAGACCTTGTTTTCTGCATCAGCTTTACTCCTGACATAGTGCTGTTGCTTGCTTACCACCTCATTTTTTTTGGAATCAATGCACATTTTTGGAACTGCTGGTAGGATACTTTTCTCAGCTTGATTCAACATGGTTGGCTTTAGCTGCAATTTCTACAAAATCCTATTCACTCATTCTGCTTTACCAGGAGAACAAAGCCTTGACAACTGTCTTTAAATATTCCTGTCTGTCATGAAAACCTTATCAAAATTTCCTCTGTATATTCAGAACAGTCTCCTGATAACTCTTCTAGGGTCTGATGTGCCCACTTTGTTATTTTAATTCAAGAGAAGATGCTTCTCCTGACATTTTCCCAAATTCTTAATTTTTAATCCAGTACCTCTAAATAACTAACAACAAATTATCTCCCCCCGGTCCTAGATTTACAGGAATGAAATGCTATCATCTCCCACGTGCTCCAGGGTTTTAGGATAGCAGAAGTTTGAACATTAATTTTTCTTCAATATTGATTCAGTACACTATACTGTCACTACTGAGGTTACACGTGTGTTCTGAAATCACTCCAGATCAACAATTGTGGTGAGAACCTGATCCACGCAATGTCTGACCTGCATGTAGTAAAATCAGATATTGAAGACTTTGGAGACCTTTCCACTCCTTAGAGAACCCTGTGGTTTTGTACTATTTCTGGGGTTTACGGCATCTTACTGAGCAATACTTCTGTCTCCTGTTACCCCCCTTATCAGATCTTTGCAAGAGGGATTGTGCAATGCTCCAGGCCTCTCCATCTCTTTCTTTCTCCCCACTGGCCTTTTGTCTGCTGTTCCTGTTGTGTATTTCTGTGCAGCATTTCAGTTTCTTTAAATGCACCACTACTGGAGCCTCAGATGATCTCAATTTGTATGTCATACAGAAAAGAAAGAAAAAAAAGCCAGTCTGCAATTCCATTTGCTTTTTACTGTCTAAAATACTCCATAAGTTTACTTCATGTCATGTGCGTGTTTCCACTCTCCCCCACATCAATTTTTCCATGGAAACCTGTAGCAGCGTTGTATAGGGTAATAACACCCTGTGTCTGGGCTGCCCATGCATGAGCAGTGAAGGGAGTTGATGGGAAGGTAAGTGTGACAGACAGACAAACGGCCTGCAGCTCTTTTTGCACATGTGGTTCTCAAGCCCCAGTTGTGAGTTGACATGTTTACATTTCAAACCACTCACAGATTGCAGTGGGTGCAAACAGGCATCTTCAATTATTCGTGTGGCTTCCCCACAAATAAAATATTAAGAAAGAAAGAAAACTGCCTTCTAGCCTGTTTACTGCTGGGATTTATCCCATCTTGTTGTACTCAAGCAGGGTAACTGCAAGAAATTCCTCAGCTGCCATGGAAATGAGAAATTATGACATATAAGCTCAGACAGTGGTCAGGTAGATTCATTCCCTCTGGGGCCAGGAAAGAGAGCACTGATGAAAGGATGGGTTTGCAGCAGGGTGGAGGTAAGGGCCCTGGCTGCCATGCAGGGACGCATCATTGCAGGCTTGCTGTCACCTCAAAAGAGGGTGGCCACATCAGCCCCACTTGCCCTGAGGTGGTGTGGGAACCATGACAACAGCCTTTTCAACTTCCACATCAGCTGCCAGCACTCCCACCAGATTTATGTGGCAGTTTAGCCAAGGTAACATCTATGTCACAACAAGTTCTTACGTACCACAATGAAACTCCAAGCTGTTTCCAAGGGAGCTTCTTTTAGTCCATAAAACACATCTGTTTGTTCAGTCAGATATTCGCCCCTGATGGTAACAAACAAAACCACGTGCAAAGGTTATGTAAAATTATATAAATGTAGAATTAGAAATATCTTATATCTAGGAAAATTTAAAGTGGGATTTTCTAAACCATTTACTTGACTTATCATCTAAAACACCTTTTTCCAAAGCAACCATAGGGTCTGCCTCCCTCCAGCTTTCAGTCAGACTTGTCCAAGATGGTAACTACAGCACTTCACATGAGGTTGGTCTTCACACTTCTTGATTCATAGATACCATTCTGCAATGGACATTCGCATTTGGCATATGGCAATGTAGACAGGAACATGAGGTCACAGTCCCCGTGCAGGGCACAACACAACTACTACGTCTTTGCCCATTGTACAGGTGAAAACAAGCGTTCAGTTCATGCTGGGCATGTTAACAAAGAGTGCAGGGATAGGATTTGCCAGTTCCCTTGAATTTTGAACTTTAATAAACTAATGAAAGAAATATATAGGCAAATCAATTAATGAGAGCAGAGGAAAACCATACATTGGGGAAGACTAGTCTGTAATAAACTGAGTGTTCTTCAACAGTATTTAATTTTCTTTTTTACTATTCCCTAGGAGATGTATTCATCCTGCCTTCAGGAACTGGTGCCCCTGCTTAATCAGATTTGTAGTAAGCCTAATATTTAAGTTCTCAAGAACAATTTGAGATTTCCTTCCAGTGAACATTAGAGAATGATACTGTGGTTAGCCATGATATCTCACTGACTGAGACTGTTAAACCAAACAAGCAGCTGGCACAACTGCTTGGTTTTGGAAGAAAGAGAAGCGAGAGTAATGACAGCCAGTTTCCAGGTTTTTATTGGAGGAAATGTTTTTGATACAGAAGTCTCATCTGAGCTGTATTTAGGTTCACATGCTAAATAACACAAGTTGTTTCTAGAACATGGAAAAGTTCAGACAAGCTGATTAAAATGATTTCTTACAACCTTCTGTTCACTTTTTTCTTTATGCAGCCCCCAGGAGTTGCAAGAATTATAACACAGAAGATAAACGAAGGATCAATGCTGCCCAAAGATATAGTAGTCAGTTAAGAGCAGAAATTTCCCCAGCTTTGCCTTTGGACCATAAGGACTTCATTAGCATAAAAAGAGACAACCTTATTTTTCTGAGGAATGTGATGTCAGTAGAGCTTTTGAAGAACAAACAGAATCTTTACTGCATTGTGCCATGGAGTCTTAAAAACACATCCACTGACTTTCTTCTCACATTTTTACCACAACTGATGCACAAGGCAAGAAAAATTGCTGAGTAGATTCTGAAATTTCAAGCTGCACTGTCGAAAGTTGGAAAATGCCTATTTAAGCACTGTGACACTGAAATAAGTGACAACAGAACTATGCAACTCTATGTTTTTGTTTTCCATGGTTCAGTTCAGTGCAGCTGAAGAGCAGAAGAATTGACTAGCATTGACTAGAAGGGTGTTTCTCTTGTCTTCATTTTGCAGAAATTCAAATTTCAAAGTGCTTTTTACTCTGGTCTGAAAGTGGTTTAAAAGTAAACATCTGTCTTTCATCTGCTTGGTGGCAATTAAAGAAAATCCATCATTAACCCCCCAGGTACCTCTGCAGATGCTGGGTCCGTGGGAGCAAGCAACTGTTGGGGCTCTTGGAGGTCCTCTGGCTTGAAGAAACCCAGTGCTTCTACACTTCAGCAAAAAAGGGAATATGGCATTAGGGGTCTCTTTCTGCAGTACAGCTGGAAGATAGGAAAAAAAGTCAGGAAAAAAGCCCTAAAACATTTTAGTTCCATTCCCATGTGTGTCCCAAATAGTGTCCTGAAGACAGACAATGTATTTATTCTTTAAAAAAATGAAAAAGAGTAACATCTATTACAACTGAACAAAAAATGTACTTTATGGTAGCTGTATGTGTAAAAACACTTTTAGTCCTTCCTGTCACTTGCCTTGTCTCATGTTTGGCACCCAGGGCTATCTACTGTTCTCTTTTGAAAGAGCCTTATGAGTTCACCTTTCAGCAAATACTTGAGCACATTCAAGATGTAGGTACTTGGCACTCTGGGACATGATCCAACCTGTTAAGAAGGAAGAAAATGCATTTCCTCCTTTCTTTGACACACCACCCAGTGTATTTCAGGGAATTTTACATGTAGAGAGGAGTCAGCCTGAAATCGCATGAATCACTCAGTGCTTCTGAAGAGGCATTTCCCTGTGCTTGGCATGTGCACTGGATACCATTTCTTCAGAGAAGAAACTGCATTTTACTCCATGCCAAACTGGCTGCCCCAGCACACGGAACATATAGACTTAATGGCCTCAGAAAATTTATTACCTGCCAAACAACTGCATAGCCGCTAGAGCAGAGCAGTGGTGGTCCTTTCTGGCACTTTTCAGCCAGGTCAGCAAGACCCCTTTGACCAGCGATTAAGCCAAAAAGTGATGGTGTTAGGCTTGGCAACACCCAGATGCTGTGACCCACTGTAGGTCACTGTGTGTGTGTTGCATCCAACATTTAACACAACACATAAGCATTGAAGAGACAAATGCCTAAATATCTTTCAGCCTATTCTGTTTTGTTTTACAGGGATTATTTTGTCATGCACATTACAAGACATCTGAGAAGTGCATTTCCAGTGATAAACAAAGCAGCCTACACCCAGACCTATTAACAAAAAAAAAAGGATTTCAGTTCATAAGTCAACTAGATGCTTTTGAAAACGTTACTCCCAGTCAGACTGAGCTCTTCTGGCTTCCCCAGAGAAGCAGCTGGGATGCCTGGGACCTACCAGTACAGAAGCAGTTAATTTCTATGAAGTCTCTGAGAAAGAAAAACAGTCTAAGAACAGCCTTGTGTTGGGAGGAGGGCTAGAAAACGAGGCTGTTGCTGTTGTTTTCATTGTGTGCACTCTAATCAGAGAGAGTAAGAACAATAATGCATGTAATGCTGATTTTGGACCGTTTCCATGCAGCTTTTCCCAGGCTAGGGAGCCTTGGGAACCACTGATAGTGTGGCACACCAGGGGCACAGCCTCAATCACCAAGCACAGGGCAGGGCAGCCTTTTCTGCGGATAAAATATGTGAGGGATGACAAGAATCTTCCCAGCATGGGAAGTGGCAATAACAAAAAAAAATATACAAGGGGCTGAAGCTGAGTGCAACATCCAGCAACATCCACTGCAGAGCGTGCCTGCAGGCAACGCTCAGATTTGAAAGGTAGACTGCTATTTTTCATTTCCTCCCCCATTTGGGGTTTGTTTGTTTGTTTGTTTGTTTTCCCTTCTTTCATTAAATGCCCCCCTCCCCCTCTCAGCACCACTTTGAAGCCAAGATGAAAGAAATGCTGTGGCTGCTGGCAGGGAGCACACACAGGGAGACGACTGAAGTGTGCTTTAGTTTAAGATGCCACTGCTTTTTTTTTTCCCCTAAGTAGGGGAGGAATGGGAGGAGGGGAGGAGAAGAAAGTTATTCAGCTAAAACAATATATTACACTTCATTGAAAAGCATATTGTACAGCTTGGATTGAAACATGGTCCTAATTTTTCGAAGCTTTGCTCGTCAAGGACAGAGGGTTTGGGGTAGCTAAGATGTGGCAGCCTCCCAGACAGCAACTGTCCATATTTTACTCATAAAACCTGTCACATCAGTATATGACGAGAATTGACACAAGAAGCTGTAGCTTTGTGACCTGTTTTGAATAAGTCAGTCAAATCAATGATGTTTGTCTCTTAGTAGCAGAAGTTTATACAGCCACTGTAGGGTGGAAAAAAGTCACTTGCCACCATTTTTGTTCCTAAAACAAAGAGATGCTTTTGAACAGTAACAATAAAAGGATCAACTTCTTTTTTCTCTTTTTCTTTTCTCTTTTCTGTTCTTTTCTCCTCTTCTTTTCTTTTCTTTTCTTTTCTTTTCTTTTCTTTTCTTTTCTTTTCTCTTTTCTCTTTTCTCTTTTTTTTTCTTTTTTCTTTTCTCTTCCTTTCCTTTCCCTTTCCTTTTCTTTCTTTTCTTTTTTTCCCTAGGCAATTGATTTCTTTTGACATTCACCTTAAAAAAATAAAAATAAAAGTCTGGCAGGAGAATGGGTAGAATTCACACACCTCTGCCTTGACACTGTAAATATTGGAAGATGCAATTAACTTTGAATGGTTGAGGAATTCAGATATTTGGGGAAATCCTGGTGCCAGTGATATCAGCAAGGGATGTGTCAATGACTTCAATGTATCAAGGAGTCCAAATCCCACCAAATTCATTGTGTGCCACTTAAGCCTGCAAGAACAAGGCCCTGCCACCAACCCAGACTTGCCCTGGTGCTGGGAAAGTTGTGCAAAGACTCTAAAATCCAGGGGAAAAGGAAGGTCATTGTGGATGGTTGCAATATTTTCTCCTTGTGCAGCTTCCAGCCCTTGCCCCTATAAAAGTGTCATTCACCACTAGAATTTCATGCTTATTTAATATCTGTTAGTCACTGTTAAACTGCCAACAGCTAGCTAAATTCACACTAATGTTCTTTTAAATATGCAGCAGTCCTACCATTTACAATCATTATGGAATTAAACTGTAGAATTAAACTCTCAGGTCAAATACCTTAACATATATCTAAAACAGCATTAATTAGCATGTCCAAGGATTTTTTGGAAGCCCTTGAAGAGAGCAATTACAGCAATTGGTGAATATCCTTTGAAGGGTGGATTGCATGCAGCTTAGCAAGTTAGAACTTCTGACTATTAATTTATTTTGAACTAATTCTGACCCTGCTTCTGTCTGCGAACTGCAAGTCAGTTTTCAAACACCAAGTACACTGGTGTACAAAGTAAGCCAAGTTTTCTGGAGAATAGGGAGCAGTAAGCCAGCTCTCAAAGGAATGGGATTGGTTAAGTATCAGAGGTTAATGGAGAAACAAAAGAATCACAAAATAGGTGTTATCATGACCTGTTACACAGAAAAATAATTTTATAGGAATATGTTTTGTGTATGGAACAATCTAGGCACCATGTTAGAAAACAGCACAGCCTTTGTAACAGTTTCTTGTCATACCAGAAATAGAGAAGATTTGTTTCAAACTAAGCTGTTTCCAAGCAAGTAGCAAGCAGGGGAACATACCCACTTGCAATTGTGGCATCACAAGAGAATCATGAGCAGACCTTTAAACAACAGACAGATTATAGGGCTCGAAGATGTTTTCTGGCTTGACTCTGAGGAAGGACCTATTCCAGATATGTTCATGAAATCCCCTCTTTAAGGTCTCAAATGATGGACATTCCTCAGTTTCCCCAGGTAACACATTTCAGCCTGTAGCTGGCTGCGCATTAAAAATAGGTCTCAAGATCTTCCCTAGTATTCTTTATTACTGCTTGGTATGCATGTATCACATTCTTCTGGAAGGCAAAATGCATTACACATTAGCATTTTCATTTGGGCTGCTTTTATTCTTATCATTAATAGGTCTGGCCAGTCCCATTTTTCCTAATAATGGCTCTGGGATTGTGTGATTTAAGCTTTAATATGCTCCAACTCTTTTATTTGCTGCATTTTGTCTAGCCAAATTCTAATTGTAGGAGTCCCTTTTGTTAGTACCGTGATACACTTCCTATTGCCATTGTTTTAAAAACACAGGCCCTTTCAGAAGCTTAAGTAGGAGGGGATCAGAAGAGGAAATGTCCAACATTTGAATCTATTGCAGTAACTGGGTGCCGAGACACTGAGATGAACTTTGCATATCAGACAACCATATGGACCTCACTCAGTCTGAACCAACAGGTGAATAATATTCCAGAACTGAAGTAATTTTAACTGAAAGATAGAAAGAATCAAAGAGAATAATTCTGCATAGGGTTAATCTCCTGTCACTGCACAAAATCTGGCTACAAATCAAAAACAGCAGAGTGAGGAGAAAGCTAGGATCCGTGAAGGGTTGGTTTTCTATGTGGTGAGATTAACAGAGTTCTCCAACATTCTCTCTTCTTAAATCAGTTGGTTTGATGTTTCCTTGGGATAATTGTAAAGAAGTGACAAAAGAAAGGCATAGCAAGTTGTAATCCTTACCTATCATCCAAGAAATACTCCAGTTATTGTAACCACCAGAAAAAAAGTCCTTCTGGAGGGCCTCAGTAAAAATGTCTGTTCAATATGCCTCTGAGACAGAAAGCTCAAATTGTTAGTGCTCTGGGACAGTTAACATTTGAACAAGAAATTGGACAACTACATGAACAATAACCATACAAGGAATTACAAAACATAATGCTGAATAAAAGCCATAGAAGGCATTAAACTTGTTTCAGGATTTAGATGGTTCTAAACATTGCTGATAAGGAGGAAACCTGCTGGGGAGATTCAGGTATTTAGCACTGCCTGGTTCTCATGGTAGTGTATTGAACAGGATGAGCCACATACTGGTCCGATATGAGAATTTTCATGTTCCTAGAAAAAAAGAGGTATCTTAGTAATTCTATAATCAACCTTAAGGTAACATCTTTTCAATTTTCATCAATATATCTGGCATGAAAGCATTATGAGCCCTGATCACTGTTTAGCCTCATTCACTAACATTTTACCTGCTGAGCTCTAAGTGTCAGCACCTGTGTGCTTCTCAAATACAGGAAGCTATTCCCAGCTCTGTGCCTGACCCCATGAGGCTCCGTGTGCAAAGCCCCATAGAAAACAGCAGTACCCCTGCCTGCAGCATCTTTAATCTAAGTCCCTGTACTGTCCTACTGATACAGCAACCATGATTTCTATGAATTCTTAAACTTTACCTGGTTTATATTGGCCTAAAATGTGTCAGATAATTGAATTCTGTTGATTAACCTTCTTAGTCCCATCAGTGAGCTTTGAGTTTTGTTTAGTATCCAGTATCCAATTATTATCTGTGTTCAATAACAAAGTCAGGGGCCTGATGCAGCCTGGGTGCCTGTGCAGCAGCTTCCCCAGGCTCTGTAAGGATCAGTCTTATTAATGAATTCATGATTGAGTGCCAAACAGAAAGGTATCAATTGGAGGGATTTTTTGTATTAAATTATTAAATAGTCTTCATTAAACACCATTAAGATACTGAAATACTAAGTTGATTTTTCATGCCTCATGAATGCCTTTCACAGGCAGCAAGTCCACATGAGTTACTGACCGTCTGCAGTACAGCTTTTTAAAAGGTTAAAGGAGAGTCCTGGTATTAGTTAACAAATTTGTCCTCTCCTATGTGTGACTGGGGAAATCATATTGGCAGTATCAGTTGTGGCATACCACTTGGCTGCCTTTGACTCCAGTTCATAGTGAAGTTCTATCATGTCCGGTACAGCAGCACTCAATGATGGTGTGACTTCATTCAGGCCACGATAGTCTGCTGTTAGTCTCCGCTCTCCATTAGACTTTCGCACTGACCGTATGGGGCTATTCAAAGGTGAGTGAGTCCTGCCAATCACTCCTTGACTCTCCAGTCTATGGATCAGCTTACAGATGGGAATCAAGGAGTCTCAGTTGGTGCGATATTGTCACCGGTGCATCGTTGTGGTCGCAATTGGCACTCGTTGTTCTTTGACCTTCAGCAGCCCCACAACAGAAGGATCCTCTGAGAGACCAGACAAGGTGGACAGCTGCTCAATTTCCTCAGTCTCCAAAGCAGCAATACCAAAAGCCCATCAGTACCCTTTTGGGTCTTAGAAGTACCCTCTCCTGAGGTAGTCTATGCCAAGGATGCATGGAGCCTCTGGACCAGTCACAATGGGTTTTTTTTGCCACTTCCTCCCACTTCCTCCCAGTCAGGCTGATTTCAGCCTCCAGTCTTTTACTCTGGAGTAAATCATGGGGAAATATGTCATGGACTACTTCTAAGAAAGAGAATAGGTGTGCTTTAAAGCTCAAATAAATATCCACCTTTGCAGTCTCTCAAAAGATCACAGAGGGCACATAAAAGTTTTCTGTCACTGCTTGTGAGCTGCTCATAATGGGCTCCCTCAAAATATTAGTGCAAAGCTAAGGCTTATTAGACAGAGCAAAAACAACTGTGTTGCCATGACCCACAGTCTTTAAGGGAACAAAAAAAAAAAGTAGTTATAAATAAGTACTTCTGAAGAGCAGAAAGTCATACATTTCAGTTTTTCCTTTGTGTTCTTCCTTATAAACAAAATATCCCTTAAAATAATTGTGTTAAGAGTAAAGACATATGAGATATATGACTGCAACAAATAATGGCCTCTTGTAATAATATGGGAGTTTGGGGGTTTTACATTGCTTGTATAATAAAGAAGATAGTGGGCTTTTTAAGGAGTGCAATGACATCTGAGAAAAGAGCATGAATTGCCATTGACATTTGAATCACTCAGACAATTATGTGCAGACATAATTCATAGTAACAGCTACACTGTCTTCTTCTGACCCTGTCATGAGCAAAGAGGAGCTCAGAGAACAGGAAAGCGCAGGCCCCAGACCCTAAAGTCAGGGCTTGTGCCTCCTTCACAGCAGAAACAGCAGCAAGCAGGGACAGAGAGCAACATGGAACCAGTAGGATGGGAAATAGGTGGTGACACCGATTTAGTTGAGAGGTTAGATCCTTGCAGTTTTTCCCAACAGAAATCATTCACTGAAGGTTTTCTGTTCTTGTACTTTTCTGGTTTTCTAGTTAGACCTGCTATACCAGCTGCAGTGCTTATCTAAGTGAAGGCTATTATGCTTTCTGTCATGCTGCTCTTTTATCTGAAGCTCCCACCAAAATCACCATGTTATAGTCTAATATAGAAAATAAATATCTGAAGGCAATAATGTCATATTGGAATGGATGCTTTCAGCAAAGGAATGCAGATTCAAAACTTAATTAAACTAGCCAGCAGAACCGTGACCAGCTCTCTTGCTGCCTGTCACAACAGGGGTGTCACAGAAGTAGAAGGACAGTACAAGAGACTGGAGCAAGCTCTTTCCCACCTGCAATAAAAGCAAGGATACAGAAAGGATTACTGAAACAGGAACCAGGGCGTTGCTGACATGCACCATAGCATTATTGAGAAGGGAAGTGAGTAACACCAGGTCTCTGGCTGATGGAAAACTTTTGGCTCTTTGGACTTGTTGTCTGATGGAATGTGAGACTCCTGAGCAGGTACTAAAAGACTGCCAGGGTACTTTCCCCATGCCTTTTAAAAACTTTGGGTCTACCTTGGCTGTAGATGAAACTGCTGCTATAGAAGAGCCCCAGCCACAATCCAGATGGGGAATTTCACTTTTTTCTTCACTCGACAACAGCTGTGGATGTCATCATGGTGTGAACCAGGGATGCTTTTGTGGGTCCCAAAAGATGATGGGTCCTAAGCGCAAGGCAAAATGTGTAATATTTCCGCTGCTTGGGAGCCACCAGGACAGAGATGTTAATTTTAGAAGTGTCTCAGATGTTACAGATTGCTAAACTAAGGATTTGGCTATGAATTCAGTTTTTCAGCTCATAGAAATAATTGAAATATGTAGCCTAGCACTAACCGGCCTACCTCTCCTCCCTTCTGGGTAATGGCATAAAGGGAATGTAGCCTTGAGCATGTCAGCTCTGTAGCTCTGTCAGAGTCTTCTGGTCTGAATTTGAACATGTATCAGAATGACAGGATAGTAAATGTCTGCCCTCCAACCCAAGGCTGATCATGAGTTCAGAGATGAAAATATTTGGGCTCAATGCACTTTGCACAAGTGAGGATCTCCCACCGTCAGCACATTCCCCTTGCAAGGCAGGTGTTGAACCCCTTAAAACACAGCTGGCAGCCCTGAAAGGACTCATCCAGGCTGGAGCTGTCTCTGTGGGGCTGGAGATGCATGCTGCTGCTGGAGGAGCTATTGGGATGTCCTTGAGCTGCCATCAAGCTGGTCACCCCAACAGGGATGACCACGGGGAATAAACCAGTTTGATGGCAGCCCAAGGACACCCTAGCAACATCACAATGGGCTGCTCTGCTTAGACCGTGTCTGCTATCCCTCCTATGCTCTCCCTCCACCTCTCACACAGAAGCAGCAAGGACAGTAGGGATAGTGACAGATCCTGCTCAGCTCACGGTCAGTCTAAGAACAGACAATGCTTCTCTGCTTTTATTACACTCCTTGCCATAGTGTGTCTTGAACTAAAGATGTGGAGTAATTGCTGGAAACATGCATCCTGAATCTATAATGGCTAGTGCCTTGCATAAGAGAGCCGTTATTGCCTTCACCCTCAGTATAGATAGTCTCAACAGGAGGGGAACATCCTCCCATGCTGGTTCATTGGTGTGTGTCTAACTCTGTCTCTCTGGCATTCTTTTGGCTGTGCTGAGAGCAAGAGAGATGGCACAGAAAAGAGACTGTGGTTCAAAGAAGAGGTTTTCTGATTCAGTGCTTCTGTCTTTGCTTTTGTCTGTTGCTATCACACAGTGATTGAGTTACAGTAGTGCAAAGGAGGCTGTGGGAACATCTCTGTCTGTTGGCAACAGACATGGAGAGGTTCCCCCAGTCAGAGATACAGCAGTGACACAGGGCAGCTAAAGAGCCCTACACCTTTACAAGTGCAGGTAGGCTCTGCAGCTGCTTTTCTACACAAAATGCCATTACTCACAGCCTTCCTGCCTTCATGATGCTACTGCACAACACCAAAAATTTGCTTTTTCCTCCTAAATCTGATTTCATAGATGACACGGCTTGCCAGTGCCTATGTTAAAATGTATTAAAGCAGCCTGATTTTCAAGGAGAAGGCTCTTGAAACTCTCTTGCAATTGGTAATCTTCCATTTGTCCTCATACAACTGAGGCACTAAAGATCCTAAGCTAATATGAAGATCCCATCTCACTCAGTGCTTCTACGAAGTCAGTAATGTTTTGAACTTTAAAAGCGTGAGCTGTCTTCAACATGGAAAGAAAAGCAATTCTGTGAGCTGCTTTCTAATTTTTCAGGTATAACAGGCAAGCTAGCAGCAAGCTACACTTGATGCTAAAAGCTACTGCAGATAGAGGCTACCATATGATTTATTTAGGGCTTACTAGTTGTAGAGTAATGATCTGGAGGGAATCTGATAACTGTTTTTTCCAACACAGCAAAAGGAAGTAGCTGAATTCTGGAATGCTTATTTCAATAAGTTCTTTTTTGCAATATTTATTCTCACCTTCAGCCAAAATGAAGTCCTGATTTCAATAGAT
Organism: Agapornis roseicollis; assembly: GCA_002631895.1. Taxonomy (NCBI): domain Eukaryota; kingdom Metazoa; phylum Chordata; class Aves; order Psittaciformes; family Psittacidae; genus Agapornis; species Agapornis roseicollis. Next base: position 3,831 of record NDXB01004917.1, on the reverse strand, counting down.
CTTTTGAAAACAGAAGTATACTTGTCAGATAATAAGAACAGGAAGTCAGCTACATATAGTTTTCTCCTGATCATCATTGCTTTAATAGCTGAATATTTTACCCTATCAACATATTTACCCTTACTACTATCTGACAGGTATACACTACAAATTAAAGGAGGAAATCAGTGTTATGTTATATTAGTTTAATATGGCTCCTTCAAGCCTTACCTGGCATCTTAATCACAAAACCAAACCTTTCTCTGCAAACTAAAAACATGTGTTCTGAGCAAGTGTGCTATAGAGATGATTGCTTCAGTGATTGAGAAGTAATATGTTTCAGTGACACTCCTTTGTGATTCTGCATATATATCAGTGTGTGCACAGAAATCTGTGTGTGAAAACAGAAAAAATCCAAGATTCACTTTTTCTCTTCTAATCCACCTCTGAATGATTTCACACTTCCTCCCATCTGCTTTCTCTCTGATTCGCTGTGCCTCTCCAAGCTGGTGGGAACTCCTGACAATTTCTGAGATGTTGAGCTACAGCTAAGGCAGCAGGATGGAAAAGTCCCATAAAGACTTTCAGAGAGCTGTCTGATGAGAGCAGAATGGTGACAGAGCAATTTTAAACACAAAGATGTGAAATTTTTACAGTAGAAAGATCCCAAAATCTTCTCAAAAAGCTTTTGCCACATATTTACTGTTAGGGTGGTGAGGCACTGGAAAAGGTTGCTCAAGGAAGTTGTGAATGTTCCATCCCTGGCAGTGTTGAAGGTCAGGTTGGAAGAAGCCTTGGGTGGCATGGCTTAGTGTGAGGTGTCCCAGCTTATGGCAGAGGGGTTGGAACTAGATGATCTTAAGGTCCTTTCCAACCCTAACTATTCTATGATTCTATGATTTGTAGACTAAATACATTAATTGTTTTGACATTTTTATTTCTTATATCAGGAGTGAGTAAAGCCTGGTGACATGGTCTAGTGTGAGGCATTCCTGCCCATGGCAGGGATGTTGAAACTAGAAGATCTTAAGGTTCTTTCCAACATTGACTGTTCTATGATTCTACGAAAAAAGCATACTGCAAACTCATAGAACCACTTCAGCAGAGTGTAACTATCCCAAATTCAAGTATGATCACAATACGAGAGGCACATCTTCTGTATTTATAATGGCCCTGCAGCCAAAACAGAATACCTGAGCCTAAGAGCTGTTGGTTCAGTGGCACAATGTCCACCAATGATGAAAGAAGAGAAAGACCTTCTATCTGATCCTTGGTGCTCCTTGTGTTTGGTGAACAGTGCATGGTCAATTTATATTGAGAGGCTGCAAGAATCCTAAAGTTTTGGTATCTGACATTGCTAGGATTAAAACTCCATTTATTCACTTGTTTTATAGGACAGTGCTATTATAAAAAACAAACAAACCACTGTGATTTTTTTTTCTCCAGTTTTCCTGTGATGTAAGGTCTGTTGATCTGCACCCAGGCTGTCATAATTTTCTTGGCGGTACTTATCCTTCTCTCTTAGCTGCTCTGTATTTGCCCTATTCCAATGTATGTGCTCTCCATCAGCTTTCTCGTAGCTTCTTCACCATCTGTGTCATGAGAAGGGAAGGAAGGAAGGAAGGGAAGAGAAGCGAAAGGAAGGGAAGGGAGGGAAAGGGAAGGGAAGGGAAGGGAAGGGAAGGGAAGGGAAGGGGAGAAGGAGTCCTTTAAGTACACCCCACAAAACATTTCCTGGAATCCGTTTAGCACTATCTATATACATTACCAAGGGAAATTTCTCACAATTTGATGTATTNAGAGAAGCGAAAGGAAGGGAAGGGAGGGAAAGGGAAGGGAAGGGAAGGGAAGGGAAGGGAAGGGGAGAAGGAGTCCTTTAAGTACACCCCACAAAACATTTCCTGGAATCCGTTTAGCACTATCTATATACATTACCAAGGGAAATTTCTCACAATGGATTTTGATGTATTGAAAAGAGAGAAAAAGAAAACAAGAAAAAAAGAAAAGAAGAAAAGAAAAAACCTGTGGCACAGTCACCATGGGAAGACCATGTCCAAGAGTGACATTCTTGAGGCTAATCTTCCCATATGCCCTTTCTAATAAGCACAGTAAGAAATAATTGCAACCATTCCTGCTCAAGTCACATTTGCCGGCAAAAATTATTTCACCAAAAGAGCATTTTTCTGTGTGAGTCCCAAGGCACCTGTGCAAGGCTCAAGGCAGCACTAATGTTCACTCTCCAACATTCTTGCTCTCAAGAGTATGGCATTCAAGTATGGAGTGGGCTGTGTTTTCTGGTATAATGAGTAAAGGTGACTCTTGCTGTTACTGTAAATTAACCTGTCAACACTAGCCAGAGAGCCACAGCCAATAAAAATAATGGCCCTGCTAGTGAAGAGCTGTTGACATAGCATTTCAGAAAGACAAGTTCGGCACTTGGGGCTGCAAGGGCACCAAACGTTTTTGTTCTGGGTTTTCCAACATTCAGCATCATTTCCAGCCTCCTAGTGTGTTAGTGAGGGCATGGGTAGCTTGAGGATTTTCAGCTCCAGAGGCCACCTGNATTTCACCAAAAGAGCATTTTTCTGTGTGAGTCCCAAGGCACCTGTGCAAGGCTCAAGGCAGCACTAATGTTCACTCTCCAACATTCTTGCTCTCAAGAGTATGGCATTCAAGTATGGAGTGGGCTGTGTTTTCTGGTATAATGAGTAAAGGTGACTCTTGCTGTTACTGTAAATTAACCTGTCAACACTAGCCAGAGAGCCACAGCCAATAAAAATAATGGCCCTGCTAGTGAAGAGCTGTTGACATAGCATTTCAGAAAGACAAGTTCAGCACTTGGGGCTGCAAGGGCACCAAACATTTTTGTTCCAACATTCAGCATCATTTCCAGCCTCCTAGTGTGTTAGTGAGGGCATGGGTAGCTTGAGGATTTTCAGCTCCAGAGGCCACCTGAGATTCTGAACTTAACTTGCATGTCTATATTGCATGAGAAAATCAGTTGCCAGGGTGTTATATATTATTTTATATATATTTTATTGATATATTTATATGAATATATATAAATATATATTTATATTTTATACTTTTATATATTATTTTATACATTATTATTTTCAACCATGATGCTCATTAAAGTGAGTCTTTAGAACTGATGATTGAAAATTGAGCCATTAAAAATTATACAACCATTACGAAATTATAACAAACTCATGCTCTCTCTTTTTGTTTCAGTACTCATGTATCTCCATATAGAAAGCACTGTCATCTTCCCTTCCTCTTGAAACAACCCTTTGCTTCAGGATTAGAAATACAGGTAGACTTCAAAGTGGAAAAGCATAAGCACTTCTTTGTTCAGAGTGATTTCTGACTAGGCATTGGTCTTTAAAGCTGTTTGTATTCCTGCAAGTTGTATTACAAATACTATGAAGTGATTTTATAAGTATTGTTTCCAGTACTCAGGAACAATTCCTGCTGTGCTCCTCACCATCTTCAATTAAGCCAGTACGCGCAGAGCTGCTCCCGCTGGCTGGATCAGGGCAGTCCCTTAACCAAAGGGATCAAGTACAAAGGACAAAGGAGCCTGTAAGCAAGCTGTGTGGTGGAGTGTGGGAGGGAAAGAAGTTATCCTCTGTGCCCTGGTGGCTGGGACAGAAATTGGCTGTGGAGTGACTGGGACTCAATTCAGTCATTCTTACTGTACTGATGTTCCTGTGAGTCTTCCTGCCACATGGCCATATGGTTGGAGCACTGATGATGTTTGGGTATTTTAGGCTCAGTCCCTGCCTCGGGTAGAGACTATATGAGATGCTGGATGAGAGAAAAAATCTTACATTAATGGGATGACTTCAA
>NDXB01004916.1:0-10374 GCA_002631895.1 Agapornis roseicollis | reverse complement strand
GGCCTCCAGCCGGACACTGAGCCATTGACCACAGCTCTTTGTGTGCAGCCATCCAGCCAGTTCATTTGGAGCAGCTCCTGCAGGTGACTCAACCTGGGAGAAAAACACCAAGAATAAGCCACAGACCACATCTGGGAGGTACTGAGAGGGGAGGTCAGGGCACATGTGGTGATGTGCTGCCAACAGTGATGGATGGTGGGTGACCCCAGCACCAAGCCGGGGCAGCAGGCAGGGGCTGTCCTTCCCCCAGTTGCTTTGGGTGCAAGAATCCACCCTAAATACAGCTTTTTCTAGCTCTGGAGTGATTCTGGGAACCGCAGAAGAAAATATTGAGCAAAGCAGATCAGAAAGGGGGGAAAACCCCCCAAAATACAGCAAGGTTTGGGTTTGTCTTGGGAGGAAACGGTTCATTTCAGGCATCAATATTTCCAAGGTTTGAATTTAGAAAGCTACAACTTTTTGTGTTCAAGCAACCTCCCACAGGCTCTCCCCCTGGCGAAAGGGAAATCCAACCCCCATTGCTGCAAGCCCATGGAGCTTGACCTGCACATCCCCTTTGGCACATGCGGGGTACCATGGGCTGCTCTGTGTGCCAGTGGGAACAGCGGCAGAGCCAGGAGCGGGCACCATGGGAGGACAGGGACAGTGGCATGGGCTCTGCTGCTTGGGAGGGTTCAGGAACCGGTGGCTGAACCGTGCAGGAACCGCAAGGGCACACACAGACACAGACATAGCCCAAGAGTCACCTAAGCTGTGACCCAGTTACCTGATGTGAAACCAGCCCGGCGCAGGGGCCAGTGGGACCCGGTCACCCCAAACAGCTGCAGATGCGGTCCCTGCAATGGGGAAGGGCTGTGGGAAGCCCCAGCCCTCGCCGGGGTGTCCCTCTGAGAACACCAGTGCCAGACAACCAGACCAGTGTGGGGACGGCTCTGCACCGGTTCTGCCTCAAAACCATTGGAGGTTTTGCTCCAGGGACCGTGGAAGGGGGCGAAGGGGGTGGGGGAGCACGCTCAGAACAGGACGAGGCTGCAGGCAGGACCTGAGCATCCCCATTGTCCCCTGCTGTCACCCGCGGTCCCGCCGGCCAGGAGGAAGCAGAGGCGTGCGCCGTGGCCCCAGCAGACAGAGCAGGGCCTGAGGTCAGGCCGTGAGCTGTTTTCTCAGCAGCCCGGGCCCGCAGCAGGTTCCGGGCCCGGGGGGGCCGCGCTGCCGCGGCTCACGCACCCCAAGGAGAAGTCTGCGCCGCGCTGGGGAAGTGGCGGTGGCCGAGGGCTGCCGCCGGCCGGAGGAAGGAGACGCGGCTTCCAGTGACCCCACCTGCAGCCCTCGGGGCCTGAAGCGCTGCAAACCCCGCGGGGATTTCTCTTTGTAGCGAGGATTTGTGCTGAATCGCCGGCTCCGAGCGCCTCGCTTCTCCCTTCCCCAGCGCACAGCGCGGCCGCTGCCTGCAGAGCGCCGGATGCCAGCCCAAGGTTTTGCCCTTGCTGGGCAGATGGACACGGTGCTGGATCCTTGTGGCACTTGGAGTGGCTCTTCCTGACCATTGCAGAGCCCTAAGGGTGTTGGACTGGCCTAGATGCAGAGAGGGAGGAACAGACTTGAGGTCAGCACTGCCTTTTTGGTGGGCAAAGCAAAAGGAAATACATCAGCAAATGATAAATAAAACACATCCATAACAACAACAACAACAAAAGCCAAAACAAAGCAAAACAACAGTTCTGATAGTTTCCAAAGGCATCAAAACAGACACGACAAGCCTGGGATCTCTGCTCCTGCACTACCCATGAGCATCCCAATGCTGCATCTTCATTCCCAGAGGTGGCAGGGGACAGGACGGGATGCGGGGGCTGCCTCTGCTACCAGCCTCATAACCCCTTGCTGCGACCACACCATGGCTGCGGGGACACACCTGCACACAGGTCTCATCCTCTCTCTCAGGATAGATCCCAGCTGGACAATGCAGATCACGGGGCGAGGGTCTTTCCCATCAGCACAAGCAGCCGCAGCAGCACCCAGCCTGTAGGGATAATTCACCATGAACCTCACAGGCAGCCGTGGCCGGTGCATTTCCCTGATTATCAACCCGAAACTTTTCATTAGCAATGAGTTATTAAGCGGGACCAACCCATCTCCCAGCTGGCAGTGGGTAGCAAGTGTTTCATTAAGTGATGGGGAGCTAATGCAAGCTGCACCCGCTGCATCCGCAGGGCTCCGTACTTCATTAGCCGGGGATTAGTATGCCATTTATAATTAAACGTTCAATGCTTTCAAATACATGCAGCAATCATTGAAGGTGGTCACCCAGGAGGCAAGAGGAATCAGGGAGGGCTCCTGCACCCGGTGTGTGCCGTGCTGCTGGGAACATCATTCCATGGCTTTGGCTACTGGGCAATTTGACCAATCCTTCAGTTTTCCCAGCAATTCACGGCAATTCCCAGTTTTCCTCTGTGGCCAGGGAAGATGCAGATGAACTCAGTGGCAAAACCCCCTCTGGGCGCTGCGGCAGTGAGTGGTGGGATGACACAGAGCGAAGCTGCAGTGTTTCTCATGCCCGGGGTCTTCATGGACAAACCCCACGGAGCAGCTGCCCTCCAGCAGCACCGTTTCTGTTCTACAGCAGCTCTGCAGTCCGGAGCACTCTGGGGTTTGGTTTGCTTTGAGCCCAGCACAAGTGTCTCATTTCTGATCTATCGGGAAGCATTGTTTCCAGGGCACGACCAGCCTTCCCTGCCCCACCACAAAAGGACAAGCTTTCTGGAGGGCTCATCCCACCGTAGAGTTTGCTAAACCCCCATGCTGTTCTTTTGACATAGAACTCAGTGCTTGCACCCATCCCAGGGATGCTACCAAGGGTGAAACCAGCCCTACAGAAAACGTCCTTTCTCTCAACATGGGTCCATGCTGTCCTGGAAAGGACCCAGCCAGCTTGAGCTTCTGTGCTGAAAGGTGCATCTGGACCAGCATCTGCAAACCCAAGACTGTTCCCAAGCAGGAACAGCTGCATGGACCATCCCAGCATGTCCAAGAGCAGCAGCACCAGAAGAAACAATTAGAAAAGGGAATTTGGATTTGGAGGCAACAGGCTGAGCTCTACTCTTGGCCAGGGCTAATCCCATAAATTTCAGAGGAGTGAAGCAAGCGCAGATTGATGCTCAGCTTGTTTCGCAGCTCTGACATTTCAGTCTTGTCAAGAAAGAGGATATATGAGAATAGAGGGGGTTTCACGACTCGTTTTACAGCAGGGAAGGGAACAAACGCTTCCCTGATGGAAACCGAGCCACAGCACGTGAGCACTCACCATGGCCATGGCAACAAACCCAAACCAAACCCAAAGCTGTCCCAGTGCATCCCAGGCTGGGGCAAAACATCCCAAAGCAGCCACTCCCCCTGAAGGAAGAAACCTTTAACAAAAGGTCCAATTAACAGAGGACTTCAGCCCTCCACCAGCAATTTCAACCCGAGGAGCGGGGAAGGCAAAACCACACTCCCATTATCCCAGGCTCGCTGGGTTTGGTCAGCGGGGTTGTGCTTTTTCATTAGGAGCTCTCTTGCAATAAGTAATTTTCCTTAATGCCTCGAATCACTCTTGATACCGCTGTGGTGTGCCTGTGGCCAGCGTGAAGTATGAGGAGGTCACAACTGATGTGTCTTCGTTGGGATGGGGTTTCATTAAGTGTGAGTGACCACAGAATTTAACGGTGGAGCCCAGCAACACTGCCCGCTAATTGCTTTAGTGTACTCTGGTCCCACCACAACTTCCCCTCCTCAGTATTGGGATTCATCTACTTAATCCAGTGCCCTTCGTAAGGATTGTAGGGAGATGTGGCCTCATTATGTAAATACGGCTCTTCCTGAGTCTCTGGTATCTCTTCGGAAGAGGGAAACAGCCCTGCACAGGAAACATCCTGGTGCCTGGAAGACCTTCAGCCCTATCCACCAGTGCTGAGAAGTGGACAGCTGGGGACACTGCTCAACACATAACCCATCACTGAGCCCATTTCACAGGTGGGGAAACTGAGGCACTGGCAGGGAATTGCTCCAGGTCAGCCCACAGCCTAGGAAAAGGCAACAGCCATGAGAGCACACCAAATACTGGGGCAATGCAGAAAACACCTCTAAGGTGAGCAGAGCTGAATGCTGCAACATTCCTCCTCCTCCAAAGCAGGAAGCAAAACAAGCAAAGCCAATTTTCCCTTCACTAGTAAAGGGAAAACAGAAGCCTGGATCAGGGACTGAACCCCAGCCCTCACCCTGCAGCCCAGCCCTGCCGGAGGCTGCTTGGAGTCATCTCTATTGAGCTGTATTATGCTTTGTTTTGCTTTAACTAAGTAAAATCCATCTGCTCTATTGTGCTGTTTCTATTCCTAAATCTTGCATTACATTGAAAGTCTTTTAAACCGCCTGCTCAGGAGGACTCTGTGCGGTTTCTAGGGCATTTTCTGTTTAACTTGCATTAAAGTGTACCAAAGAGTTACAAGTGCATTAGTGGTCCTGCTCCCAAATTGCTGTTATAACCTTTGCCCCCAGCCAATCAATCTTGCTGACACCCATTAAAATGAGCTCATGGTGCTGTTTTTATGGCCGGATTAAGTGGTATATCTGTAGCTCGGGCGGTTCGGCGAGGGCGTCACACTGCTAATGATTTCTTTATTGATCTTTAATGATTTCCTACATTAGTACAAGCAACATTAGCCTCAACAACATGCTCCAGGACAGATTGACTAAATAATTCACTGCAGCAAACTGTGATCACATAACTGCACATTCCTCCTTTGTGTTAAGAAACAAGGGTGGAAAGCACATAATTATGATCTCTGGTGTAAGGCAGCAAGCTGTTGCCTCCCCCCCCACATTTCCCCTGCCATCCCCCCCAGCACTGACCAACTGCAGGAAGAAACCTGGTTTCATCCTATGTGTGTGCCCAGCAGTATGGGAAAGATGGAGCTCTGGCAGTCTAAGGGCAGGATGTGCTGTACTGCGCTGAGGCAGGTCTGTCCCAGCTTCTGCCCCGAGAGTGCCCAGAACAGAAATGAGAGGTGCATGTCCTCAGTGACTGAAATGAAGTATTACAATCTCTGGGATGAGCCTGACATCCATCATTACCTGGACGATCAATGGATCANTGCCCAGAACAGAAATGAGAGATGCATGTCCTCAGTGACTGAAATGAAGTATTACAATCTCTGGGATGAGCCTGACATCCATCATTACCTGGACGATCAATGGATCAGTGGGTGGATGGGTGGGTGGATGGATGGATGGATGGATGGATGGATGGATGGATGGATGGATGAATGGATGGGTGGATGGATGGATGGACAGATGGATAGATAGATGGGTGGATGGATGGATGGATGGGTGGGTGGATGGATGGACAGATGGATGGATAGATGGGTGGACGGATGGATGGATGGATGGATGGATGGGTGGATGGGTGGATGGGTGGATGGATGGATGGGTGGATGGATGGATGGGTGGATGGATGGACGGATGGATAGATAGATGGGTGGATGGATGGATGGATGGATGGGTGGGTAGATGGATGAATGGATGAATGGGTGGATGGATGGGTGGATGGGTGGATAGATGGATGAATGGATGGATGGGTGGATGGATGGATGGATGGATGGACGGATGGATGGATGGTCTCCCCATGCCTCCAGCACACACAGGATGGATGGGATGGTTTAAAGGAAACCTCTCATAAAGCCCAGCTGCAGAGGGATACCCAAGGCCATGCCAGCACAGGCATCCCTGCAGCCAGAGCATTTTGCCACATGGACAGGAGCAGGAACAGGGACTAGACCCTGGCATCAGGGAACAAGTGGAGCTGCCATGGACCCTGCATCAGCCACACTCCATCCGCCTCCCAGCTGCCAAACCCTGGGAAGTCCTCCAAAACCTGATTCTGCAGCATCACTTCACTATTTCCTTGGTTCACCCTACCTGGGAGCTCCCTCCTTTGATGGCAGTGCTGAGGACCGAGGCCAGGATGGGGATGGCTGCTCCCTGCCAGCCACAAGACCGACCTGTGTGGTTTGGGGCAGGTTGGAGGCCGTCTACAACCTCCAGCCTCCCGCTGGGAGGTGATGGGAGGTGCTGGTGCTGCTGCTGTGCTGTTTAACTGGTGAAAGCACTCGGTGTGGGTCGAACCCTCCACGGGTGCTGGAGCAGAGCCAGACGAGGCTGGGCACACCACAGTCTTCATTAGTGTAACTGGCTGCAAACCACAGCTCTTGACCTGCAAACAGCAATGATTTCTTCATTAATGGAGATGTCAACAGCAGGGAACATGTGGTTTCTAATGACACAGCTGTTTTCATCAAGTGCACAAGCAAACTATTCAGAAAACAGAAAACTGGAGCCTTCACCCCTTTCCCCCAGCTCAAGGCAGAGTCAGCCCTTCAGACACAAGGTGACATTCCCAAGTCCTGCAGCAAAGGAGATCTCTCCTACAGAGAGGCTCAGACAAACATCACCATCACTTATGCTGACTAAAGAAATCCCTCCCTGATGTTACCACTAGCTCGTCATCGATGGGAAAGTCTTCTGGGTGGCACCTTTGGATGTCATGGGTTGGTGGCCCCATAGAACAAATCTAGAGGGGCGTGGAGTGGTCAATAGGGGCTGCTCTGGGGACCTTGGCTGTGCCCAATGAGGTGTCTTAATGCTGGGTGATATTCTTTCCCTCCAAGGCTGCCCCGGGTGGCAGAACACGCAGGGTGGCATCGCTGCAGCCTCAGGAACAGAAAGAGGGGTTTCTACAGAGCAGAAATAGAGCAAAAGGCAAGAAAGCGAGCAAACCAACCACATCGAAACAGAGCACTCAGGCATGGGACAGGTTCAGTGGGAAAACAGCCCCCAACCCCAACGAGATTCACATGGGGAGCTTGGGGCAGAGACGTGATCCCCGTTTCATGGGATGCAGCTCCAGCCCTGCCCATGAAACATCCCTTGACCCTCCAGGAGCCTTTTCCTGATGGAAAAACCCCCCACAGATCAAAGGAACCAACTCTCCTCCTTTCCACCCCAAAACACGTGCGCAGCCCGGCCCCAGCTGGGCCTTCTCACAGTGACCATCCCCATGGACACACTCCACACCTCAGAGATGCAGTAACGTTGTGTTTGCTGGTGACAAACACCCCAGGATGAACCCGTCAGCAGGAGGATGGCCAGGATCTCATTAAAGATCCAGCCCTCAGGCAAGGGTCTCCACTGGGAGGCATCGGCATTGCCCCCCTTGGAGTCAAACAAAGCCACGTCCAGTGTTGCTCACCGAAGTTCTGAGTTTACCCACGTGTCTGGGGGACCAGGAGTGCTGAGGTGGGAAATGGCACCTGCTTGAGTAACTTCTAGATCAGGGAGGACATCCGGGGAAAGGCATAAAGAAGAACTAACCAAGTGGAATTGCATTGCATCACGCAACCTGCACGCACCAAACCCAGGGCTGGGTAGGGGGGCAGCCTTGCATATTGCAAGTGCAACACTTGGAATTTCAGTTCATCCCCTAGTTTTAACCGTACAATTGACATTTGTTCAGATTTAGGGATAGGAGCATCAGAGCATCCACTGAAGCAGAGGGAGACAAGGGGTGGAGATGGATTACAGCAGCAAATCAAGTATCTTTGTTCTCATTCATACCCGTTACATCTATTTGAAGGAAAACATGCTCTTGGCAGAGCAGTCCTAAACCATCACTCAGAGACGACCTTTTTCAAGGGAGGGACTGCCTCTTGTGGGCTGAGGAGAAACCCAATCCCACAGGTTTTCAGCCCTTTAGACCCCAGAGAAACCTCTCTGGTGTGCGGGCAGGACAGGCAGGATGAACGGGCAGGGATCTGCCCTGGGTGGAGAGGATGGTGCCGGCGGCTGCGGGAGACCCAACCATGCTTCCCATGTGGCTTCAGAGCCTCGAGCTGCTGCCGGCCGTGGCCAGCGGCTCCGACGGTGAAGCCACAAACAGCCCCATCTGCCTATTGACGGGGCCCGCGGTGCTGCCGCAGCCGGGGACATCAATCACTGCTGTGGCACAGCACAATCCAAGGCCGCATGGGGCTGCACAGGGAGCACAGCCCAGGCACAGCCCCACAGCCTGGGCGCTGATACCGTGACACCGGCACCGTGACACCAGCACCGCACAGGAAAGCCGTGTGCTATTGCACATTGGGCCAAGGGACCTCGGCAGCAGGTGCCACACCATTGCTGGACCCAAGGGTGTGCAGAGCCTGAGTTCAGCTCACCCGCAGATCCAGACCTGAGCCCTTGAGGAACTCCCGGCCCACACGGCAGCATCCGTGGTGCATCCGGCTGGACCTTGCACTGGGAAGAGCTGCAGCAGTGCTGGTGACTGGGGTTCCCATGCCATGGGGCACCCATTCCCACCGGGCACCCTGCACCCCGGGCAGAGCGTGGGGCTTTGTCTCCCTCTAGTGCACATCGCTCCGGAGCGGCTCAGCCATGGGACATGATGGACGGGGCACCCCTGGACGTGGCCAGAGCCCTGAGGCTGGGGCTCACCAAAGGGCTGGCCACTGCACCCAATGGCACCGGGCAGCAGCGCTGCTTCCCATGGCAGCGTAATGGTAGAATTCAGGGGCCATCGGCTGGTCCTGACGTGGGAATGCACCCGAGTGGAGGTTGCATCCTCATAGGGCACAGTTTGGACTCAGCACCCCAAGAAACCACTCACCTGAAGGAGCACCTGGAGTTTGTCACCTCCAGTGATGCAACTGGGAGAGTTTTATCACATCCCCATGCACCTTCTGTATTGACTTTCCCTGTTTGTCCTGTTAAACAAATACCCTGGCAGGGGTACAGGGTGACTTGTTATCCTTGCATTGCAATTTCTAATTCACTGATATATCTATTATTCATTTATTTTTCTATTATTCATTTATTCACTGGGAATTTAGAGGCAATCAAAAAGGCACTCTTGGTCATTTTGCTATAAAAGCATTTTTGATCCTCCTCGCTGCCAATGCGAACTTGTCTCTCTCGCTTAAAATACATTAATGACCCATTACAGGGATGGGATCTGATGCCCTGCTTATATATAGGAGCGTCTTCGGAGATTTTGAAATTGATATAAATAAACAGGGGCTTGTTGTTAATGCGCTCATTAAGGAAGGGGTGGGCTGGGGTAAGGAACACAACATTTTCCACTCTGAGCTCTCTGGGGGCTCTGCAATAGTTGATGTTAATGCCTACAACCAAGTGACAAGACACAAGAGCGAGCCTGTGCCCATCGGGCACCAAACAGCTCTCGCCACCCCATGCTCCCAGGGCCATGAGCCAGACCCAAGCCCTGCACCCCGTTTGCTGGAGCAGGGAAAGCACCGGCACAGGTCCCCGCAGCCCCTCACTTCTGTTTCCCTGTTCCCAGCTGTGGTCACCCCTTTCCCTGCTTCTCCCTTTGCTCCTGGCCCGAGATGACGCTTCACAGGTGTCACAAACCGACAGCTTCCCACCTCCCAGCAGATCCTTTAGCTCCGGGTATTGTCCCCAAGCATCACCCAAGCTGCTGAGCAAGGCAAGGGCACAGCCAGGCCACCGTGAACCCAAACCCTGCCCTTGACCAGCAGCGCAACTTCCCTCAGCTCTGCTGAGCGTGCAGGGTGCAGGTCACCACTGCCCACCACAGCCACCTCTTGGGGTTGTGCTTTGAGACAAAGCCAGATGAGGTGGTTTGCTGATGTCCTACTTCTTCTTTAGAGTCTCGGCTCTTCTCCCACTTCCATAAGCAGCATCTTCTCTGCTCACAGGAAGAACACCCTTGGTGAGTGCCTCAACCCATCTGGTCCATCTTCCAGGAGACCAGGTCACCTCTGAGCATCCCTGCATCTGGGAGGAGCCTCCACTCAGGAGACAAAATGAAAGCAGGGAATGGGCTGGAAAGGAGGGCTTGACAGGAGCCCTGACATCAGCGGGAGAGTTTCCATCTCTTCAGAAGAGTGTCCCTATAATGGCCATTCTCTGGTCACACACTGGTGGCTGAGCCAGCAGCACAGTGCTAGGGGATGGCCCAGCTCGCACACCCTGCCTGGAGCTCCTGGGCTTTTGAGATGAAAAGCAGCAATAAAATCCAACTGGGAAAAGAAGTGGCTGGGTAAGAGCTGGGATGTGCACCTCCTTCTCATCCCAGCTGTTAAATGGTTGTGGAGCACCCGCAAAGGGCAAGTCCTTCACAACACAAAAGGGCCCAATATGGATCAGGGGCAGGTCTCAGAGCAGAAACTTGGCCCTAAAGGCTTCTTGGGGACATGAGCTCTCCCCAGGTACTGCCACCCCATGCATGGGACATGGAGCTGCTGGAACAAGGCCAGAGGAGGCCACGAGGATGAGCAGGGGCTGGAGCAGCTCCTGTATGGAGCC
>NDXB01004913.1:234310-258423 GCA_002631895.1 Agapornis roseicollis | reverse complement strand
TACTCCAAGTGAGGTCTCATGAGAGCAGAGTAGAGGGGCAGGATCGCCTCCTTCGACCTGCTGATCATGCTCCTTTTGATGCAACCCAGGATACGGTTGCTTTCTGGGCTGCAAGCACACACTGGAGCCAGCTCATTGTTCTCATCNCTCTGCAGGGCTGCTTTCAATCTTCTCTTTGCCCAACCTGTAGCTGTGCCTGGGATTGCTCCGACCCAGGCGTAGGACCTTGCACTTGGCATGGTTAAACTTCATGAGGTTGCCATCAGCCCACCTCACAAGCATGTCAAGGTCCCTCTGGATGGCATTCCTTCCCTCCAGTGTATCCACCAAACCACACAGCTTGGTGTCATCGGCAAACTTGCTGAGGGTGCACTCAATCCCACTGTCCATGTCAGCGACAAAGATGTTGAACAAGACCATCCCCAACACTGATCCCTGAGGGACACCACTCGTCACTGGCTTCCAGCCGGACACTGAGCCATTGACCACAACTCTTTGTGTGCGGCCATCCAGCCAGTTCTTTATCCACTGAGTGGTCCATCTATCAAATTGATGTCTCTTCAATTTAGAGACAAGGATTTTATGTGTTATCTTTTAAGATATAGGAAGACAAGAACTCAAGATGATTTTAAGACGGAAACCCTAGGATTTGTTAAAGTAATGGTTTTGTAATATTTTCGGTGTTGTCCCTGTGTCTTGCTGCTGAGGTTTAATATTTTAGGAAGGATGGTAGTTTCCTGGATAACTCCGCTCTGTCCTAACCTAGTTTGATGAATAGTATTGAAGAAACCATTTCATCTTTAAGTAGTTGTCTTGGAAGTTTACTGGCAACAATTGGGGTTGGGGAAGGAAAGCAGATTCTCTCACGTGAAAGTACATGCCTGTAAGAAATCATGTCTCTCTCTCTTTAGGTCTTTTAGATTTCAGTGTTATGTGTCTGGCCTGAAGACAGAGCTTAGAAGGGACCAAGCAGAAGAAAGACAAAGGGATGAGGATGTGATGCTGGCAGTTTGTGTGCAGGGAGCAAAAGGTGGAGGGTCCCTGTAAGAGATGAATATCGAAGCGTAAGGGTGGGCCAAGACTTAAGCCCTCTCCCTGTCTTCCCTGCTGCTCATGGAAGTGATTCTCAATACTGCAAAGAACCTGATGCCTTATTTTCAGAAGCTCAGTTTTTAAAGAAAAAAGGGTCAGGTGGAAATATAAATAATAGATTAAGCTGAAAAATTGGCTTAGGCACTTTGACAATGTCTCTGAGGTGTCTTTGCTCCTTTCAGGGAGGAACAGATTGGAGGGATGAGATGCAGAAACAAGGCTTTTGTTCACTCTCCTCTCTTGCGTTTTCAAATCATATCCAGACCCTTATTGTGCAAATATACTGTTCAGGATCAAAGGCTCATCTCAGAGCAGAGAAAGCCCCTGGAGTGCAGGGCCTGAAGGCTAAGCCCACACTGCTGCTGCTGCTGGCTGCATACAAGTCTGTTTGGGAAGTCTAGTCATGCATGACCCAGCAGCTGGTGATAAAGCCAATTCAGGAGCTGTGTACTCTGAGCCCTTATATAACTTATGATCTTCATTCCCTTTGCCAGCTCAGGTCCTCTTGTGGCCATGGTCCATCAGGAGCTTACCCTCACCAGTGTCAGATTTCTGTAAGGCTCTTCTGTAATGAAGCATTGGTGAATTCCTTAAATTACTCAGAAATGGGATACTCTGACATAGGGGCTGGAATTTATCTGAGAAAGGATAATGGACAGGATCGAGGTCTCTGCCCTCTTCAGAGTGTTCTTCCTCATGTATCGTCTTTGGCATTTCCATCCACTAGCAGAGTGACTCTAAATAACCAGCTATTGGGAAAGAAGCCATAGAAAGATGTTTAATGAAACTTCAGGATTATTTCCCCTGCAGGTATGACAGGAACAGCCATGAAAACAGCATGCATGTTTGCACAGAGATCTCTCCTGCCTCATGGTGCTTTCCTGCCTTTACTACATCCCTGGTGGGATGCTGGATTTGAGCTCTAAGAAGGTTGTTGTTAATGCAGCTTAAACACGACACCTCACAAACAGCAGTACCCTCGATCCATCATTAAAAATGTCCTTGACACACTGTGGCATTAGAAGGAGAGGTCTGTGATGCCAATTGCTGGGAGCACTGTTCTGCCATGGATGTTGCATAGAAAGCCCCAATACATTTTTGTTTTAATATTTGGGAGGAAGTTAGCTTGGTTTTGTTTATTTATTCTTTTATTTATAGTTTTATTTATAATTTATACCTTATACTTTTATATATCTTTTTAAATGTTTCCCTGAAGTCTGTCTAAGAGCTGTGAGGGTTGGTCTGTGATCCCAGCAAGGGAACCTTTCCCATCCCTGCAGATTCATTTGATTTATTTTCTTATTATTATTTGAACAGCGAATAATGTCCTTTTATTTATGGGTGCTGCAATCTAAGATTCTGTTAAATGCTGAGAGAGTAATTATTATTTTGTTAGGTAGAAAAGGAACAGGCCAGATTTCCTTTCAACAAGAGCGTTGAAGGTGGAGACAGAGAAGTCTGTCTATCCTCCAAACAAGACCTTTCCTTCCACACTAGAAAAATAATATGGAAGTATGTTAGGGAGCCTTGGAGCTTCGGGAGTAATGAAAATCAGATCCCTGGTGTGCCTCTCTCAAAAGAGATTTATCTTCTTATAGTTTGGGTATGGGCTTTTGCCTGATCCTTTGCCCACTGAGTGATGTTCCTATGAAGTTTTCAGCCTTGCTAGATTTTCCTCTTGGTTATATCTGTGGCTGATGTAATCAGGCAGAATTTTGAACTACTTCAGGCTTTACACCTTCTGGGTGCCCAGCCTACCTCCATCTCCTCTGTAGTGGTGGCACAAGTGTAGCTGGAGAGTTTCCCTACTTGTTAGCATCTTCTAGAATTTGCCTGTGCTCTCTAATGGTTCAGAAAATAAAGGCATGGAGGCATATGCTCTTGTTTAGTCCCTGCTGATGGGTCAAAAGTGGAGATTAATAGGACAGGAAATGTGTTTCTACTCTGCAGTCAGTAAAGGAAATTCACCGGGACTAAATTAATCATGAAAGAGACACGAACAGAATAGATTAGCAGGGAAATAACTCATAAATTAGATTCACACCAAAGTTCAGAAGAGGGCTCCTTCAAGATAACACCAAGTTCAAAGATCAGCAAGGACTGGTCAAGAGACACATGCACACACACAACGATTTTATTCCTGAGATCTGGCAGTTTTATTTTAGCCCATTATTTGCTTAGTTTTAACGGTATAGAAGAAAAAAGCTGCTGGAAGGAATTCAGCAGCTGGCAAGGTCTAACCACAAAGTGCCCAATGATAGAAGCTATTATCAGCCCATTCACATCGCTAAGCTCCAGCTCCTGGTGTTAACAGAAGTGCAGGAGCCCTCTCTATTATGCCACCTTGCTATATTTAGAGCTCGATTGCAAGTCCTCCTGTGAATGATAGCAGCTTTTTGGTGAGTGTTTTTTTCCAGCATGAGGGTAAGCAGAAGCCACATGCAGATTTAAGTAAGCTAAAGTGCTAAAACAATATCCTCTGTGCTGTACTTCTTAGGACCCCCAACGCACCCTCTTTGTTCCCATTCACAGTGGTAGGGTGGGATGGAGGTAAATTACTGCATGTTTCTAAGGAGATGGGATTAGGCTGCAGTCTCCTTGCTGTTCTAATGGGATGCTTCTCTACATGATCTCCTCTTAAACTGGGATGCAGCTTGGACCCAGGGTTAATTTAGGATCCACACAGCAGAGTTCTTGTTAAAGCAGGATTTATACTGCTTGGCTTGTTCGTTGCACTTCGCCACAAGCTAGCTTGCTGTGCAAGTGAAATGTCTCCCTTCAAGTTGCCAAGGACAGATACTCTGCTTGAAGGAAACACAGGAAAAAAGAGAAGAACTCTGTGCCATTGCCTGTTACATTGCTGTAAAAAGGTTTCATCAGCTCCCTTCAGGCTCTTTGGAGTGAGACCTGCTGCTGCCCAGATGCCAGAAGGCCCCTGTTACCCAGCCATGTGTTATAGTGCATGCGGTGCTGCTGCGCAGTGGAGCTGGTGATCAGCATGTTGAGACTGGGTTTTGTAATGCCTTCTTAACGAAGTAACAAACCAGAGCTAAACACTAGTTGAAATGGGAGTGAATCCATGTGAGGAAGACCCCCTGCTTTCTGACTTACCCATCCCTGTGTTCTGCTTTTGATACCTCTCAGCAGGAATGCAATCAAACTGGTTGTGGGAACATCTGAGCTGCCTATTTGCCACTTAGGACTTCCTGGGTAGTGAAGTTTCCACGTTGTTTATTTAGAGTTAAGTGTTCTGCTGGGTCTCTTATCACTTTCTGTAAATAACAACTGTCCTCAAAATTCTTCAGGCTGATTACTGAGACTGACAATCTGTGTGTTTTGAGTTGCTGAGCTGTATTAATCCCTAATATACTTTGGTCTGTGTATGGAAAAGACAGTGCATTGAGGATAACACAAGAGGTAAAATCTAAAGGACTTACTCTTCTTGGATGCATGAAGTATTTTGGATGTGATGTGAATAAATCTTCAAGCAGCAATGGTGTATATTTCTGCTGTGCATGAAGTGTTAGAGTCTGCTTTTGTATCCAATATGATAAAGATTTTACAGCACCAGAGCTTAATTTATTTACAGGGCACACATTATTTTTACCTACCTGTAGCTTGTCATGGTAGAGTTTATTCCACTTAATGTTGGAGTTGGTGGTGGGAGAGGAACACATGAACACAAACAAACACCACAGAAAAGTAGTCCAGGAACACCAAAAGGTATTCATCAAAATGGTAACCATCTAAAGAATCTGGCCATGACAGTTACTGACTTTCTTAGTTGTCACTGAGAGCAATTTATCCCATCTATTCTGCACACCTTTCATAGGTTCCACTTCGGCTTGGTAGCAGGATAACTAACTAGGGAAAGCTATCTCACCAAAGGGCAGGGAAAGAAGAAAAAGAGAAGGCATAGTGTATGGCAGTAATCTGTTCTCCTCTATTATAAAGTCTAAGCCTCTTCCTATCAGAGCATGAAAGCTGGAAATGCATCTTCTCAAACCCTGTTGAAAGATACCTACAAGAAGCCCTTGCCAAAATGCAGATGGGAAAATAAAAGGAGATATTACGCCCATGGATGATACAAAATCCAATTCAGAGTTTACAGTGTGATAATTCAGTTCTCTGTTATCCACACCAGACTGATGAAATATCAGCTTGTACTGTAGATGTGACCCCAGGCAATTGAAGACTTTACTGTGCTTTGGATCAGGACAGTTAAGAATGCCGAGTACAAATTCAGTCAGCAAAACATATCTTGTTTGTGTTTTCAATACAGTAAAATGCTTTGCTGCTTCTTTTATTTCCTTCCTTCAGTCACAACAAAGGAATGTTGCAAGTGCCTTCAGAGAAACAAAGCCTGGAATAGAAAAGGTTTTTAGAGAGAAAAGATTAGATTAAATTAGTAAGAAAAAGAATTCCCAGTACCATATTCCCAGGTCAGCCTTCTGAAGGGAATCCCTCTGCTCCTGATCCATTATGATTCACTTGGCAGCTCTGCCCAGAGCAGCTTCTGTCCTTCATCTATACTGCTAAAAACTAATACCCAGTGATAACAGCCCTGCCAAGCCTGGTCGCTGCTGATGCATTGTGCACAACTTTCATTAATCTATTTGTGCCTAACAGCTCATTGATGAGAGCTCATTCTAATTCCCTTCTTTCTGATCTTCTATGTTGTTTTTTTTTTGTGAGGAGGAGTGAGTTTGCAAGAAAAGAGTGACCTGTAATACTCCCTAGGTTTAGCTGCAGCATAGAAACAGAATAGTTTGGGTTGGAAGGACCTTGAAGCTTGAGCTGAGCTTTAGTCCGTGCAAGTTATTTTTTTCCCCATCCAGCCTAGACATAAAGAACTCACCATTTGATTTTCAGGGTGTCTTCTGGACCTCTTTCAGTTGGGCCAAGTCCTCCTTGTATTACTTTGCCCAAACTGGGAACAGAACAATAGTGAAGATCTTAATGGTAGTGGATCAAGAGAGATCAGGTTAATTTATCTGTTTTGCCAGCTTACATTCTTCATACCACCTAGTGTTGCATTTTAATCTGCACTAATGCAGATTGGTTCTGTTTCCAGCAGAAATGCTACCTTGTCGTAGCTCCTCATTCGTGTGTTTGTAACATTGATTATTCCTGTCTAATTGTGACAACTTGGCCCTGTTGAATTGCAACTGTTTTCTTCAGGCTACATCTCCAGTTTGTCAAAGTGATTTTGAATTTTAATACAATCTTTGTCTTATTTTGGTTTTATCTGCAAATTGAATTAGCATACTTCCTATTTCATCTAAACCTTTAATGAAAATACTGAATTGTACCAAATCTGTGTCTGAGTCCTCCAGAAGCTCATTTAACACTTCTAACCAGCTGTTTTGACAGTGAAATACTGAGAACTGTTTTCTGAGTACAATTTTCTAAACAGTTTAAATATTTACTCTGCTGTAGTTCATCTAGACCACACTACTTAATTGCTCTGAGAATATGAAATAGTTTCAGAGCTTTACTAGATGACGTCTTGTTCACTGGTATTCCCCTGATATGTTCTCATAGAAGTAAATCAGAATGGGTCATCACAGTTTGTTCCTGACAAAGCTATGTTGGCCAATATCTGCTTCTTGTCTTCCTAGGTACTTCCAAATTGTTTCTTTGTTCTGAGAAGCTGGAGTTAAGCTGACAGGTCTATTGTTTGCTTTCTTCTCTTCTTTTCTATCTTCAGAAGAAGGGTGGTTACTACATTGTGTCAGTTATCTAGTTCATCACCAATCCTTCCTAAGTTCTACAAAAACTAATCGTTAACAGCTTGAGATTGATTCAGTCAGCTCCTTAGAACTCCAAAAGGAATATAGAAAATTCAGCTCATTTGTAAAGATCTAAGCCATGTAACTTCTCTAACCTATTCCTCTTCTATTCTAGGCCTCCTTTACTCCTTTGTTAGTTCAGTTCTTAACAATGTTAATTCATCACAGATGATCTTTTTATGAAAATTAATGTAAAATGACTCAGCCTTATTGTCAATAGATTTTCCTTCTGTGGAAAGTGGACTAACAATTTATGCTGTCTTTTACTACTAATAAACTTAAAGAATGATATCCTCTTCTGTGTGCAAGTTTCACCAGTCTCATGACATTTTGTGTCTTCATTTTTTTAAGCTTTATTCCTAGCTGTTCTTTCTGTACTTTTGCGCTCATTGTTATTAACCAGTCTATTGTAATCCTCTTTTCAACTTCCTTTGTACTTTTGCCATACATTTGAAGTCAATTAAGACCTTGTGGTATGACCAGGTTGTTCTCTTAACAATTGTCTATCTTTATTAAAAGTGACATAGTTTGTATTTGTTATTTTTCCTTGGAGTGTACAGTTCTTAAATCTCTTATAGAAATACACCTCTTAAGGATCCCTATCCACCCATCTCCACTGAGCCCTCTGATGTGGAAGATTTACATAAAGCCTTGTCCACTTGATCTTACTCTTTCAATAAGCTTTGGTGGAGCTCTTCCATGGAAGCACCTTTTGTGGTTCTGGAATTTCTATTGTCTTTCTCTTTTGATGCTGCTTGCAAGGAGTTTGTGCTTTAGTGCTAAAGGACTGCGTGTCTTGTGCTGGGTTGACAAGGTGTTTAAAAATGAGAAAATCTGTATATATCAGGGTTCATTTGCTCTGAAGGAAACAGAGTTCCTGTTCAGAGTCAGCTTTGCCTGGAAATCATACTCGCAGTCAGACAGTAACAAGATTAATAAAACCACATTATTCTGTTAAAGTGTAACTGAAACACAGATCACAAATTTAATCACATGCTTGTCATTACAAATCAACAAGCAAAACCTCTGTTTATTTTATCTAGAGACCTTGGTTTTATCTCTCATTCTTCAAGTTCTGATTCCCAAGATCTCTTCATTCTTTGAAGGTATTGATGGGAGGTTTTGGTCAATTGAAGGTATTAAAAGTAGATTGGAAGTAGACTCCTGTGCACTGACACTCCTTTAGTCTGACTGATGCTCTGTAAAAACCCAAAACTGGCCTACTGAATCATCTGATTATACCAGCTGAATGCCTAATAACTGTAAACCCATGAAGATTTGCTTTCAGATCTTTTGCTGGGTACCCTTGTTTTAGCTTGTGGAGTCTGGGGGAATCCAGTAAGTTCAATAGCCTTGATGGTGGCTAGTGTCAGCAAATAACTTATTTTTCCTTCTGACTGAAGTATAGGTAATTCTTTATCTCATTCCTTACTGGCCATTCCCTACTTCATGCTAGCATGAGGGTTGTCAGTCTCCCTGCTGAGCTTTTGATGACAATATTCTATTAGTTCCATGACATAAACATTTAAAGTTTTCCTCATATGATTTTACTGGTATCCTGCACTGGTCAGAACCTTAACAGGATACATTCAAATGCAAGCAGCTTTATTGGCATCCCTTCATAACTGATCTCACTGGTGATGTGGGGTACCAGTATTGTCACAGTGCTCATTTACTTAACTGTCCTTAATCATTGTGCAAGTACTGTCAGCAAATCTATTTCCATTCTAATCAGTATTTCAGAGGAAGTGCATGAAAGTCTTAACATACAAGTCTTTCATTCCCTTGCTTCTTAAAAAGCTGTACACCTTCATATTCATTTGCTATTCATGAATTATCCTCGTGCCTGTCCTCAAAGACCATTAGCTGACTTCTTTCCTATTCAATAGTTGGTTTCTCTTCAGCAGGCTTCTTTGTCCTAGGAACTGTACATAAATGTAATGCTGAAGACACTTTTGGGGAAAATCGGACTCAAATCTACAGCAGTGAGTGTTTGGTCCCCCTCTGAGTGCTGCAGCAACACTTTTCAACAGTGATGAGTCAGGGAGTATCCCATGATCACAAAGCCTATTTGCTCTCTCTGGTGAAGACTTCCTTAGACTCTTTATACGAATTCTGTTTTATAGCACACATTTTCTTTTACAAAGACTATAGGCTTAGAGGGATAGGACAGACAGCATCTCTGTGTGTACATATGGAGGTGGGTGTGTTTAGGTGTAGGAGCGTGCATGCCTTAATGTTTTAGAGTATATTATTTATTTTCCCTAGTGTTTATTATCTGAATATTGAAATCTGTATCTGCACTCTGTGTGTCCTCTAATTACAGTAACTTCTAGCTCACACTGTTTTAGAGCTTGCTGAAAAGTGCTTCTCCTATAGGATAGAAAGTGTGATGTGTAATTTTATATGGCAGAGCAGTCACTAATGAAAAATGAAGACCCACCTTATCTGAGCTGTGGAAAGCATAAAGGAAGACAGTATATGATGGTCATACCTGCATTCACTTTGGTCCAGAGTAATTTGGTCTTCTGGACCAGGACTGTTCATAAGAGGACTTAGGCGAAAAAACATTTGCTAAATATCATTTGTGCATAGGTTTAATACTGGATTCCAAATTCCTTAATTAGAACTCTTAATTAAACCCTCAAGTTTAATCTTACAGAGCCCTGAGCAATTCATTGTGCTTTTTTATTTCTTGGTTCTCATCAAAGTTTTGGGAGCTCAGGCATCGGGATCCTTGGTATTTAGTAGTATTAACCAACTGTATTTTTGATACCACATGCCACTTGGCAGCTAAGTAGCAGCCGGATCCCAAGAGGTGGATGAGCAGGATCAGCTGAGCACCTCCAGTTCTCCCAGGGTGCCCATGCACAAAATTGCTTTCACTCGAGGTGTAAGCTTAAACACGAGTATGTGCCCTATCAGGTAAGCACAGCTTTATACAGGGCTGTTTGACTTCCATCAATGGATGTCTTTAGTTAAAGTGGCTGTATTAAAACTATGCAGCTAATGTCTGATATGAACCCCAAGGTTTTTGGCTGCTTCCCTTCCAGAATAAAAGGAGAAGTGTATTTAATCCATGCCTTGTGGGGTGATGTTAATTTAAGTGGGGTTTTGTGACCCAGGAACTTTTCAATGTAACTGTGCCTTACCGGCACTGGTAGCACCATTATTTCTAAATGCCATTGCCTGCCTTGGAGAAATGAAAACTGTTCTGTAAATGCTAACTTCGAGGCAGACGTGAGGTGAAAGGGGCTGATCCAGAGCCCACTGAACATAATGTGAGTCTTTCTATTGAAGTCACCGAGCTTTGAAACAGACCCCCCACAGTGTGGGAGAGAATGTGTCTTGAGCCAGGAAATTTCAATACTTCCATGTTTTTTTCATTGCTTTTGTATCTAATCATGTTTTGTATGTATTTTTTTTTTTTTGAGCAAAAGGTGCTCTGAGGTCCTGTCTGCAATCTGGAGAATAATAATTATTTCTGAAATGCAGCCTTTTAGCTGAAAGTTAGAGGGAGGAGAAGATAACAGGCAAAAAAGACAAATAATTTTCCTGGGTTCTTATTCTTTATGAGAATATATTCTTTATTCCTTAAGGGAGACACACTTGTGAGTTCAGTGATTTAAAGCAAAGAATAACCTTAGGAAAGACAGAGAAGAAAGGAAAAAGAAAAGAACAAGATTTCTTTGGCATGGATTTCTGGGTGGGTTTTTTTTTTAACCCCATTCCTCCTCCTCTGTTCACAATAAATTTCTTAACCTCTGGTCATTCACTAAGGAATAGGGTTATATATGAAGTATAATACAAACTTGGAAGGACTCTTCAATTACAAGGTCCTACTCTGGGAAGAGATTGTTTCATTTCACAACTGAGGAATGAGATCCTCCACTTTGCATATGCACCAAACTAATTCTGAGGCAGGACTTTATGTAAATCACAGAGAGCTGTGGGCTGAGGGCAGGGATAGGAGAGGACTGCAGCTGGAAGGTGAGGCAGGACATAACAAGAGATAACCCAGTTGAAGATTGGATGTGTTAGCGGAGTTATTTGACAGCCCTTGACTAGAATTATGGTACGTGATCCAGGTTCACACTGGCACGTGTTGATTATGTTTAGGCATTATCCTGTCCCTGAAAGCGTAAACAGGGACTCTGATTCATGCTGAACCCTATGCTATTGTTAGGGCTGTGTTCCTAGTGAGGGAACAAAGAATAAATCCAATAGTGCTGAGAAACGAGGGCTTGATTGCTGTATTGAATTACTGTGTATGTGACAACCTGCCTTCTTTGCCCAGCATGTGTATTTTTGGAGGATCTGTATGAGATCTGTTTATCCAAAAACCCTGAAGCAACAGTTTTTTGGAAAACCTTGGGGAACGTGACTTGGAAGTTCCTGGAGCATTTGTTCCTGTTTCTTCTTGCTTTCTTTACCCCATATCAACAGATTCCTATTTCTAATGGTTTCTTCTTTTATGGTTCTCATTTTCCTCTGTTCCGGCCACATTAGATGAAGCCAAGGCTTTCTAATCTGCATTTGTAATACATACCAAAGAGGAGATTAGTTTTAAAATGAAAATGGAGTACAGTACCTGCCTTTCTCAGATAAGCCTGAGACAAAGCCAGAACAGTGCTGATATCTGTGTAGTCCTGGTTATTGCATTGACTTCTGCTTCCCTTTTACCTCTGTGTTACAATATAGTTATAGTTTAGAAATGTGGAAGCAAAGATTACCTTGTGGGGTGTCATATTCATTCTCTGTCAATGACACCCAAATCCAATTTGCTCCATTTACAAATCAAAGATCATTTTTTTTCCCCCTCCTGTACCTCTGGCACCAGCAGTACTACCTTAGATCTTTCAAACTGGCTGCTTTCTTAGCTTCTACATCAAGAAAGCAGGGAACAAAAACCTCTAAGCAGAATTTTCTGTTCTTGTGAAGTAACTGATTTACTTGTACAGGAGTATCATGGCAGCTCCAACAGAATTGTGGCTTTAATTAGCTCTTTCTGTCTTCTGTGCAACATAATACAAAGGAAACAATATATGCCTTTGAGCTTTTAGCATAAAGGACTACAACCAAAGACTATATTTCCACTATTTCAATGCTGTTAATGTCATCAGGCCTAGTATTTATCTGTCCAGTGGCCAGGGCTTTGCATCATGACTGTGAAGAGAAAACATTTTTAACAAATAAGAGTTTGAATTTTCATGTTTGGTTTGATCATGTTTACATTTCTTTTGCCTTGCCTGCTGCTAGCATCCTGTCTAGGGGTGGTCTGGGACAGAGGGAGGTGGAAGAATAGATTATAGAGCGGTCATGGGAAGGACACTCAGAGCTTGCGATTGTGTGCATTGTTGATTTAGAAAGCTGAGCTTTTCCAGCAATGAAACAGTAACATCCTCCATGACTTAAGTGTACATGGCAAAGCACTGAAGAAAAATCATAGCCTTACATGATTTTCCACAAAGAGAAAAGAGGTAAAGGTTGCAGAATAAGCTATTACTCATTGTAATTTTTCTGGTTATAGAAAGAATAATTTCCAGAGGAATGGTTTAAGTGCAGGATGTTAATGGCAAGTGGAACTTGATAACAGCCTGTGGCCAATATCCTGAGAAGTGGTATATTAATGCATTGTCCCCATTTCTGAGTCACAAATGAAACTATGACATTCTTTCTTTCCTGAAGTTCTGAGGTTTAGAAAGTGTTAATTAGTGACCTAAAATTACTTTCCATATCTTAACCTGTCATAAAGTTTTGTTTCAGCTTTATAGAAGTAATAAAGCCTTGGGTGGCATGGTTTAGTGTGAGGTGTCCCTTCTTATGGCAGGGGGGTTGAAACTAGATGATCTTAAGGTCCTTTCCAACCGTAACTATTCTATGATTCTAAGTATGCCCGTGCCCTAACTCTGGTAGAAGTTGTGGGGGAAAGAAAAAGCATGGATCGCAGCCCATTTGGGAATTTTGGCGCAATTCAGATTCTTGAATAACACTGATCCGAATTAAATCAGCTGAAATTGATTGATTTTCTAATTTAGCTAAATCACCTTTTGGTCCAGTAGAGTGTTTGTATATGTAATTGCACTAAAATAACCCAGCAGATCTTAGACAACAGAATCAGTTATGTGTCATAACTGAACTCCGCATCTCTTGGTGAATACCAAAGAGGGACATCTCAGATACAGATGGGCAAGATGAATAAAGATTGGGAATGTTTACAGCCTGATCTTCAAAGGTGAAAGATTAGCACAATTGAGAAAAGCAGATAAATAAGAAGGGATCTGCCATTGTAATTGTTTATGTCTTTTAGCAAATAATTAGATTAAGGAACACTGAAAATAAATATTTTTCTATCAAAAGATTGTGTGAAGGAAATGATTTGTGGAGGATACTCTGAACAGGAAGTAGCAAGTGCTTGACATCTCTCAGAGTCAACTATCCTAGAGCTTGCTTGTTCCCACCACACAGAAATTTCCTAAAGAATAATGAAAGTAAAGCAAAAAGCCTTTTTTTCTTCTTACTGCCTTTCTTTCCCAGTCAAGGTGGAGAGGAAAGAGATTTGGTGCCCTGAGATAACAAAACAGAAAGCAGAGGCATAAAAACTGCAAGCCTTCCTCCTGCACAGCGTTGCCCTGCTCTGACAAGTGCTTCTCTAGCTTTGCATTTTGCTCACACTTTGAGCATATTGATGCTGAACTTCCTGTGAAATGAGTCCATGGTACCTTGGCTTGTAATTAAATTAAAGCTGCAATGCAAAACACCTTCCTTGAAGTCTTCTCTTAGGTGAAGCTTTTTTGGAGGAAGCAAAAAGCAAAAAAGGAAAGCATCACAGGGGTGAAGACAAAAATGGAGTCAGAGAAGGGTGCCTGCAGAAAAGCAGGGGTGAAATCTTTCCCTTCCAGGAGTATATTCTGCTTCCTGCTGTGTCTCTCCAAGTCCTGATTCTTCCAGGCAGCCAAGTGAGAATGACAATGATCCATTTCAGGAGCATATCGAAATTTGATGAATCCTGTATTTTATCACCTTTGAGGGCAATTTCCCAATCATGCTGCTGCTGTGTTTACTCAGGATGGCTGAATCCAGAGAGCAGAAAACACAGTGCAGCATCCATCCACAGTTTGAAACAAGCTCATTTCAGTGCCTGGGAACCTTATTTTACAGTTGCAGTTGAGATTTACTACTTCAGAGTCAAAGGTAATGATTTGGCTAAATATTTAAGTAGAATGTTGTCCTTTGTGCAATTAGAATTTGCTCCTGTTTATATTCCACTCTGTATGGATTTGTCTAAATTTCAAGACCTTGGCAATGTACCAGTTCAGTGTTTGCATGTGA
Organism: Agapornis roseicollis; assembly: GCA_002631895.1. Taxonomy (NCBI): domain Eukaryota; kingdom Metazoa; phylum Chordata; class Aves; order Psittaciformes; family Psittacidae; genus Agapornis; species Agapornis roseicollis. The sequence goes on along the minus strand of NDXB01004913.1, from coordinate 244,207 downwards.
CATCCCCTTTTCTTTCCATAAATCCATAAGAAAGGGCTGGAAAGAAATAGTGTCCTGAAGAGTGACTGCTCTGGGAAGCTGATGGGTGATAGGCAATACACCCTGCATACAGTCTTCACTACAGCTTATACTGTTAAGAGCTAAGAGAGAGTCTCAATAAGCTGAAGTGATTTTTAGTTCTGCTTTTGGGATAGCTGCTTTATCGTGCATGGCACAGATATGAATAAATATGGAATGTCAACCTTCCAAATGTCAGGGGACTCTTTTATCATGTGGCCTGTAAAAATGAATGATGTGGCTAACCAATGTGACTTATACAAGATTTAGGGAAAGAGAAAATAAACACTAAACATTCCAACCCAAATATTTTTATTTCTACTTGAAAGTGTCAGGTTGTAAATTCCGCTTCTTTGTCCCTTCTGCAACAAGAAACAAACACAGCCAACTGTAGGGCAAAGTTGAGACATTCCTTGCAGTAACATTGAGGTCCTGGTTAGGGCCGTGAAAGTCTTTGCTGGTTTATCACCACAGGTCTTGAGCATAAGAAAGACTGATGGAAAAATTCCACTTGTCAGGGAAGAAAGTTGACACACTTGTGACTTGTAGTACAGTTGCATTGGAGTGGGAGTAGGAATGGTGGAAATAGTCTTGACAAAGAAGAAGTATCAGGCAAAGTGCAGGTGACAGTGTAATTTATCACATGGCTGTGAAATGTATTAGCTGCCTATCAGCCTCAGTTATGTAAAACAAAGAGAGAGAGAATTGATTAAACTACGACCTCTTCCATCTATTGGCTGTCATTTTAGTTGTTGTGATACAGGCTAGTGTCTAGTTATTAAATGCACAGACTTACTTTCAGATTTGAACACTAGATTAATAGTTCATGTGGTGTGATTCTTTCTTCTGCTCAGTGTGTATGGTGGAAGCTTCCCTGTGTGTACATCACCACTCTGGAGTTAGCTGTCCACCCATCCTGAGTCATTGTGGATCCCTGTACAATGGCTCATTCTTCTTTCTCTTTTGGCACAGAGCCTTGTACTCTTGTATTTGTCTCTGGATCTCTATCTGCTCCGGAACAGATTGACATCAGATGCCATAGGGAGGAGGGATGCGTTGTTTGCTTCTAACTTCCCAGGCCTAAGGGGGAGATAGGAAGCTATCTTCAAAAGTTTAGTTATCTGAAGAATTATGGTTGCCTCTATGACAAAAGATCTTCAAGTAAGGGGAGGTTTTATAGGTTTCTGTTACAGTCTGTTACCATCTGGTTGCTCCAGATAAGGCTTTGAAAGAACCCCCTTTCCATTTAAGCTTGATATTTCCACCTCCTATTTGCTCCTTAAGGAGTTGGATAGCTGTAAAGGTAAACCAGAACTTTAAAAAGGTAGCTGCTGATTATGAAAATTAATTAGTGAAGTTGCACAGGCTCTTTAATCAATACAGGTTCCTACCTGACCTGAGTCAGTAACTGAGCTGCAGGCAAGCTCTGTAGAGTAAGTGTTGCAATATCACTGTATTGCTCCTGTGGCAAGGATTTATGAGAAACAGTATAAACCTTTATAGTGTAAGGGTCCACCAGACCTTTGAGAATCATTCTAGCATTTCACTAGTCCAAGTGCATTCAGAATGAATGCAAAAAGTGTTGCCCTTTAGGAGTCTACATACATCTTTAATCATTCCCATGCCAGGTTATCTGAGCATCTAATATAGAAGGGCAAGTTGCTCATGGATTGTTAATATGTATTTTCTTGGGACCCCTGGATTGCCAAAAGGTGCTAGAATGGGTATCTGAGGAGACAGGCTCAGTCAGCAAGGTTTGTCCTTCAGGTTTAGGAATGTATGTAATGAATGTTCACCAGATAGTACCAAAACTATCTTCCTTAGAGGTTCATCTTGTGATTCTATAGTAATTAACTTGATGTGAAAGCATCTCTCATGAGCAGTTGCTTTTAGCATCCTTTCCCATTGGGTCAGAATAGACTTCTTGTCTGAAAGAGCCAGATTACCTTGCTACTGTAATCAGCTGCATCTTGCAATCTGTCATACAGTGGAAGGAACATACCTGTGGCATGAAAGCTGGGAAAGGATGACTACCCACGGTCTGGCAGAAGGCCTGTGTTGAATCTCAGGTAATCTGATCCCACTGTATAAAACCTAATTTCTCTGGTTTTCGGATGTTCCTAGGGTTGACTTTGCTGTGACAAGTTGTGAGAAGTAGTGTGAATGTGATCCTTCCCTGGGTTGTGCTTTCAAGTCCTCTACTGAAGTGTTAAGCAGAAGTGTGTTCATTTGCCTCCGGATGGTCTCAAAGATCAAAACTTCTGCAGCTAGACCAGGGCTATTTGTGAATTAATTTTGACCCAACTTTCATTTATGGACCCAGGAAGAGGAGTGAGAAGTAAGTCCAGTGAAATATAAATAAAACACCAGCAGGGTGAAGAATGGATTCAGCAGGCTCCCAGTGCAAAGAAAAGCAGCATCAAGCTGCTCATATTTGTGCCAGCTCAGTAGCTGTGTAGGACCTTTCTGGTATCTAAGCAGCAGAGGCCATAAAGACATCCTGACCACGTGAAGCTATTTCTTTAGACTCTTTTCCTTATGGGAAAGCTGTAGGAGTGGGGAGTCAGGTAAGAGAGAAGCCAGCAGTGGATTTCTTCCTGTATTTCAAAGCAGCCAAAGCGGGGACTGGGATCTAGTCATGTGAACATGAGTTACAGAGGAAGGAAAGTTCTGTGAATTCAAATGAGTCCTGGGAACCTTACAAAAACCCAGTATGCAATCGGAAAGTTCGCAGACCCTTTGTGTCTCTGGGATTTCCCAGTCACTACCTAATAAATACAAGTCTCCTTATGTTGATTATAGAGTTCTGCCTGCTTTAGTTGCCTGGGTCTATTAGTCACCAAATTAAATTTTGTATAAGTAATAGTGAAGCACTTTCAGGTAGTTTTGTTCAGCAAATAATAAAGAGCAGCCTGAAAATCAACTTACCTATCCATTTATTCTGTGGATAAATGCTGGAGAAAGTCATAATAGTAATAACCGAGATTTATTTAGCTCCTTTCATTTGAAAGAATCCCAGAGGGCTTTTTTCACTGCATACAAAGAGATTGCTCACTCCCTGCTGAAATGCAACACTTCTGGGATGGAACACATCAACTGCTCTACTCCATCACGAACTACATCAAATTTGTTAACAGGTGAAGAGAGAAATAATGGTAGTATTTTATGTAGACAGAGTGTAATCTTCTTAACTGGAATTTGGCCAGAATATTGGATTTTAAAAGTTTCATGTTTGCAAGAAGGGACACGGTTATCAATACCTTGATTTTATATCTTATCCAAAAGAACAGCTATGTATTAGGCAGTGGTTCAGTACAGACTAGCAAACAATACCATCCTGTATTAATTACTAGTTCTTTACAGCATCTGGGTTTTCCTTAGAGGCTTTTCTGTCATGCAGGTTCAGACTTGTCTGGTTTATAGGAAAATCATGAGGTCATACTCTTAAGGAGTTGTGAGTACTGGTTTTTAACTCTTAATCAAAACTGGATTTAATTTGTCTATATTCACTTGCCAGAAACGATATTAGGTGTGTGATGCTCAGAGGATGTTTGGGAGCTTGAAAAGAGATACTGTATGTTATTATTTGACATGAACACAACACAACTGATTACCTCTCCTGCTCCATGACCACAGTATTGTGTTAGTGTAGGTGAGATCATATGAAATAACCTGCTGTAGAGTGAAAGTGTGCACATCACCAAGTGATAATCATAAGCACATTTGCAGAACATAGGAGAGTGTTTCCCTACAGAACACTGCTCATATGTCAAAGATCTCCATGTCTGTATATTTTCTACCTTAGCGGTTTTCATTGCTTTCTCAGGCTGCTAAGCAAAATTATATTAACAAAAATACAATTTTTTATAATATATTTTGATATTTATATATCTGCATGTCTCTAGCAATTATCAGAGACTAGGCTTTCTCTTTGAGCACTAGAAGAACTCAGAGCTGATACATAGTGGGAGATGGCAGAAAAGGTTCCTTTATAAGTGACCTTCCTAACTAATGAGCAGTTGAGGGTCACAACCACAGAATGGATAAATCAGGGGACAGTTCAAGAAAACACAGCAGTAAATTATAGTAGAACACAAGAACATCAATCATTCTGCTTTGGCTTTAATATCTCAACTTGTAGGTTCAGGGTGGATAGAGACAAGATAACCCAAGTACCAGATCTGAAAGCAGTAAGGCCAACTCTTGGGCTGTCTGTATGATGGTGAATAGAAAACTGTAGGCATCAGGTTGTCCTGCTTGTTCCACTGCACTCCTTGTTTGTTAATGCACTCTTTTCAGGATCTCTCTATTCTATTTTCATAAATGAAGCGGTGGTTTGGAGATCTGTATGTTCCTGTAAATTAAGAGAATGGTTGATGAATCTACTGGGTGAACAAATGTAAATGAAAGTAGAAGCAGAATATATTACAGGCTAAATTCATGGTATACAAGAATTCAATTGGGGCCGTACCACTTACTTTATCTTCACATAAGTTTCTTATTAACCAGCTTCAGAAATCAGAATATAACCAGTCCTTTGTTGAACACCAACACTTTACCTTATCTAGCCATCAGGGCTACTGATGAGTTTCAGTAGTATTGCTGATCACTTGATTTGCTTAAAAAGGTATCTTAGTTACAGTCTGTTTGCCTTCCCTGATAACATTTGAATGCATTAGCCATTGAAAACCAAATGTGAAGAGGGTGAAAAAATCCTATTACGAGAATAAAAGTGTGTTGAAATCAGGTGTTAAGTAGAGCAGAGAGACCCCTGGTCACATGAGATAGGCAGGGCATGGCTGGTAAGTGTTCTGGCCAGTTGGCATATACTAGTCACCCTACACATCCTTGTGGGCTTGCTCCAGTGCTTTAGGGTTCATGCAGGACTTAGCTGGGGAACTGGGGCCGCTGCAGAGCAGGGAAGGGGCTTAGCTGAATCAATAGGAATGTGGGCTTTCCTGGTCCTGCTGCTTCTAGAACTTTTTAAATCTTATTCATTTAGAAAATGCCACTAGAACCACTCCACAACAATCATTTATGAAACTAATGGGCTGTTCTAAGTCTGAGCTCTCCCCTACATCCAATGGCTGGGAGCCAGCGACTTGTGCATTTTCATAAAGTGCCTAAAGTATTGGCTCTTACATCTTTGTGCTTTGGTTTTGCTGTCTGTGGAAATGGGAATAATAAATCCCGGCCTCCATGTGAGGTCTTTTAAGACTTCTCTCCAAAGAGATTAACAGCAGAGTGCACTGTCAGTATCTGCTTAGCTCCAGCCACACCTGACTTTGTTCCATGCTGTACCTATTTGGTCCAAAACTTTCCTAGGAGATAAGTGATTAAAGACTGGTGCACTAAGATAAAGGAAGAGAATTGGGAGAAGAAAGATCTGTTCTATGGTTAAAGGGCATCTTAGAAAGTATTTACATAGAGCCTGTTGTTCTGAGGTTTGATAAGATTGATATTGGTCATCTCCATCATGGGACAGTTCTGGTTCACAGATTAGCCCCATGGCTTTAATGATTACTGCCAACCCAGTGCAGCATCCAGGTTTGAGGAAGCAATGCCTCCAGGTAGCTGAAATGTATCCTAAAAAGATGGTAGGTGTAAGTACAGACTAGCTCCGACATGTCATTTGTCAGCTGCGTAGGCCCCATTGAGCTGTATCTAAAGAATGAAGTCAAAATATTTCTCACCATAATGGAGTAGCTATAAATGATGCCATAAATATCTAAGCAAACATGGGAATCACTACTGCTCAGCTGTACCTTGCATATGGGATATGACATATTGCTGTTCAGGAAAACTTAATTGAAACCGTTTTCCATGAGAAAACACAGCTTTAGTAAAATGGATCTTTTTCGGAAAATCAAAGAAGTTTCCAAGAATCTGCCTAGAACAGATAGTTTCTTGACATAAATCTTTTTCAGATTTCCTTTTTTTTTTTTTTTTGAGTTAGCTTTCCATTTCATTTCATTTCCTTTTACTTTTATTATTTTCCTCCAGTTTTTGTACCATTTCAGTATTAGTCATGCAGAATATGCCATTTGTTATGAAATATCTATTTCACTGGAAAAAAATTNTTTTTTTTTTTTTTTTTTTTTTGAGTTAGCTTTCCATTTCATTTCATTTCCTTTTACTTTTATTATTTTCCTCCAGTTTTTGTACCATTTCAGTATTAGTCATGCAGAATATGCCATTTGTTATGAAATATCTATTTCACTGGAAAAAAATTACAGTAGTTACGTGTTCTAATTTGGTGAAATTCTAGAAATTTGGAGGTTTGACTGGCTGTCTTTAGCATTCACACAATTATACCTGCCAAACAAGGGCTTTCTTACCTTACTTTGCCTGTGAAATTTTGCTGGTGCAGATCATTCCCCTCTCATTTGGCCTGTCACTTGTAAATAATCTGAATTGTGGGCTTGTGCCCTTCTGTGTCAGAACTGTTTCACCTGTCTTGTACTGAGTGTAAATCCAAGAATTGCATTTTCTGGGCAACTGGATGAAAAGGCATAGAAGAGAATACAAAGCTTTTATTTATGGCATTGCCCAAAGACCGAACTGTCAACAGGGAAATAATACTTCTTCCTTATAAACACTATTATGCTGTAAGTGAAGTCAACAAGAGTTCTGGTGTTGGTCTCAGTGGGAGCAGGACTGGATCCAGGAAAGTATATCATGCATTTCTTCATTTTACCTTTGCACACACAGCCTTTTGTTACAGAGCTGAGAAGGCTTTTGATTGACTTACACTAATGTATGTCATTTGCAGTGACTGAAATAGCTGCTTTTATTATTATTATGATAGGGCCTACAGACCCCAATTAATACTTGGGGACATCATAGTTTGACATTGTATAAATACAAAGAGAAACAGGGCTGTCTGAATTCATGGTTCCCTGAAGCTGTGTGCATACTCTGCATGAAGCACAAGTCTTTTGTAGAGTAGTTTTGCACCTTTTCTTTCAACGCATAATTATTAATGCAATTAGTATCTTCATGCAAAACAGTTTCTTTGTTGCCTTCCTCATGGAACTTTTCAGTTTTCTTTCAAAGCCAAGATGACCTTTTGGTCAATGTGAATATGTGAACTCTAGGGAAATCTGACTGTACTCTTTCTGTTGTTTAAATCATTCTCTCCCCTCCACACATACACCATCTTTTCTCTCTTGGATTTCATTCTCCTGGAGCATATTCTCAGTGCACAAGGCAGGGAGAATGAGAGGGACAAACACCTTTGCAAGTTGAGATTTATCATTCTGAAATGATGGCAGGGGAAAATTGCATCATCCATATATCTGTCTGGGGAGGAGGAGGCAGGTTGGGAAATATTTCTGCAGAATGATGGACTCTGGTGTCAGTGCCTGTTCCAAGGAAAGGAAAAAATGTGTGTGGAAAGTTGGGATTTAAAAAGTATATGTGTGTATAGGTGACTACTTTTTGGCATCCATAATTGAGGAGATAGACAGGCCAACTTTGTTTCTCTTGCTGTTGAAAATTCAAACAGCTACGTTCAATTGGTCTCAAGAGGGAAATCAAAAGAAAAGCCTACCTCTCTTCTTCTTGAATTGGTCTTCAATTACAGCTCAATATTGATCTTATGAAATTATTAGTCTCGTGTCTAGTTTAGCTAGATGGAGCTACATTGGATTTTGTGGAATTCCCTGATTTCTCCATGTTGAAGATCTGCCTCATTATTGTAGCCATGGCAGATAAAGCCCTGGCCAAGATGAAGTCATTCTACTGGGTATAATCCAGATGAAAAGACTTTCTCCAAGAAACTGGAATGATTAGACAAAAGTCCTTAGATGGCACAGTGGTCACTGTTGTTGGGCTTCTAAACAAATATAGATGAGACTCATGTTGATCCTGGAGATTCACTTGTATGTGAATGTTGATTATTTTTTGTTACACTCAAATGCAACAGAAAGGTTGGGTGATCTTATGGGTTAAGATGCTACATAGACAAAAATCCATCTCTTTAAATGAGTCTCAGGAAATCAGAGACCAGCTGTAGGCCCAGGCAGGACAGCAGTTGCTTGGGACAGGAGGTTGCTGGGAAAAGGAAGCCTGTTCTCCTTGCACGTCAGGGAAAGCTAGGCTTTCTGCAGCCAAGGAAGTGGTTGGGATTTTCCATACCCTCCCAGAAGCCAGCAAAATCTTGTCCCCTCTGTCTTCATGGCACCAGTGAGTACAGCCAGCCTGTCCTCCCAGTCTGCACTCTCTCTGGCAGAGAGAGGGCAGAGGGAGAGGGCAGAGTCTCCCTTTTCTGTCTCTTCTCCCTCCTTTCTATGTCCCCTCCTTTGGTACCACGGTTCAGTTTTACATTAATTTCTGAGAAACCTCCATCAGCTCTTGTCAGAAGTCCATCATACCAGTAATACAATGCAGAGCTTGAATGCAAACCAACACGATGGAAGTTTACTCCATTGCAATAGCTGTAGAGTGACCTATGCAAACTGCATCTCTCACTTGGTGAAATAATTTTTCACTAATAACTTTGCTGCAGTGCCTCTAAAATATTCACATAGTGAACATTAAGATTTGCATAACAAAAACACCAGGATTTTACATAAAACTTCAATAATCTAGATGAGATTTGCAGTCATTTAGGAAGGAGTTTAAACAATCCTTTTTCTCAGCGCAAAGTCAGACTGCCATTAATAGAGCTAAAGGGAAAAAAATTAGCAGAGCAGATGAAATCATCTTTTACTAGAGGAGATTTCTTGCTTTTCTCTCTGAAATGCCTGGCAATGGTTGATGTCAGAGATAGGATATGTATGGGTTTGATCTAGTGTGTCATTCCTACATTCCTAATATACATTGTAACACATACCTAAATGGTTTCCAGTTTAACTGGTGCCTACTCTTGGCTGCATATCTTTGCTTCTCTTTCTTTATTGGTTCTAGCTTTTGTCTCACCCTCACAACCACTTCAGCATGTGAGGCCAGCAGAAAACCCATCCACAAGTGAATATTTACCCACCAGCTGAGCACACTTCTTGAAACAGAGGATGCCTAACTGACCAGCTTAGATTAAGCATCTGTCTTTGAGGTGTCAAATGGTTTGCCAAGCAAATAGCATCTGAACTGCTGTAAGCTCCTTGCTAATGCGCTGCTAATTCTTTCTAAAGGGTAGAAACCTGTATCAACTCCTTCCCTACTGAGTCCTACTATGCAAATCTCTCCCCCCACCTGAAATCAGGGTGTGATCACTGAAATCAGGGTGATCAGGGGTCACTTTTCCCCAGTACCTCTTGACTCCTGCAATGGCACAGCCTCTGTTGTGCAGACGGTGTCCCATGTCCGTATTCCTGCTCCTCTGAGTAGCGCAGCTACCTGAAGCAGGGATTTCTGTAGGTGCATTGTAGTTCCTTTATGCTTTTCTTTCTAGAACTGGGCCTAATGTTGAAAAAGGTAAACTTGAAAATCATAAAAAGAAATAAAGCAGGTTTTCCCTATCCTCTCCACTGAGTTTTCCAAGAAATGTCGTGAATTTTTTGCTGGAAAGGGCCTATAGCAGCAGCCATTGCTGTATTAGGGCAAATGAAGTGTAGAGCTATTTTTAAACCCACTGAAATAGCATCAGACAGATTCCATTTATAGGAACTTGTACTTGTCTTCTTCTGTGCCTTGAAAAGGATAATGATTTCTGTGAAGTAATGATCCTCTCATCATAAACAGGATCCCAAGTGCTGAACCTCATGCCCTCTTTGATATTTCTATTAGGTTTTTTGGACTAAATTCCCTTCTTCCTTCCCTCCTGCTCTTTAAGCAAAGGCATTGCAATGATTTTTTTTTTTTATTCCATCCTCTTTTTTTTTTTTTTTTTTTTTTTTT
>NDXB01004913.1:212936-234230 GCA_002631895.1 Agapornis roseicollis | reverse complement strand
TTTTTTTTTTTTTTTTTTTTTTTTTTTTTTTCTTCCCCTTTTTTTTTTTTTTTTTTTTTTTTTTTTCTTCTTCATTATAAGAAAATTAGAAGCTGGGAAAAAGCCTCTTGTGGTGCTAAATTGTTACTGTCTAATAAGGCTGCAGGAGCCATACATGGAAGGGCTTTTTTCCATAAATCAGCAGTGGAGGGAATTAGGTGGCAAGAGATGGAAGGGCAATGTTTAATCAGCTCATGTAGGAAATCATTAGCTGCATACCCTCATTCTGTCGTTGGCTCATTCTTCATTCCCAATGGCTGCTTTGCCACCAGACCATTAACATTTTTCAATGACTTTCTAAATGCAGTGAAAACCCACAGAAGCAGTGAAATATCAGTGGATGTTATGGAAACAAAAGGCTAAAGGATTTGCCTGTCTGTGGTTTGTTTTCTTTTTTTCTCTTGCTTTCTTTATGCTTTACACGCTGTCTCTCAATTTGAAATGTACCAAGTTAAGACAAGCCACGTATAGCCTGGAAGGCTGTCTGTCCCCTCCACCAAATAAAGAGAGAAGACTAGGTATTAACATGGACAGGAATATTTTTTTATTAGATTTACTCTATGTTCTCATTTATGGGTTTGTCGATTTCCTGGTCTTCTGCACAATCTGCCACTGCGATGCAATTTCTGCAAAACTGATCAGAGATCAAGTTTTTCACTTAAGTGACACCAAAAAACCCATTAGTTCACAACTTATTTGCTAAAAATTCAGGTCAGATGAAACTGGTGCTACTCAGGCAGCGTATCATAGCTCATAAGGGTCCTATAACTCAACTCTGTGTCTTACTTGCAAAGGCTAAGACAAAACTTCATCTTCCACTGCCAGTTCTTTATTTGATCTGAAAGAAACTAACTCACAAACTCGAGTGAGATGAAAACCTTATCCTAAGGAATCACTGTGATTCTTTTTTCCTGGGACTGCAGTGTAACTTGTGCTTCTGCCCTGTGTTGCTAATGCACTATCTTATACTAGCTTCCTTCTGCATTAACTGATCTGTTTAATGAGGTAGTTTCCTAGACACCCATGCACACAGCCATGGAGATTGTATACATCTGTGGATGTGTGTTATCCATGTGATAACTTGCAGAGCTCTGTGATGACCCTGCCTGCATTTCCCACCTCATCGCCTGCCCCTTGCCCAGCAGTCCATAGAGGCTCTGTGGAATCCAAGCCCTTGTACAGAGTCCCACCAGTTGCTATGACTTGAAAAGCAAGAGATAGCTTTAAAAGTGAGCTCCAATGCATTTCCCAGAACTATATTTAATGCTTTTTGAATTATTTTGGGGGTTTATTCTTTTAGCTTCTGGGTAACTGCAGAACAAGTTATGGTTCAGTAGAGTGCTTTTTTTCTTTCTTTCATGCTCGTATGAGATGATTTGCTCACATACATAGTTGCAGTCTGTAAGAAATGTTCCCATGCCAAACTCCTGTTGCTTTTTAGACATAACATCTGTCACTTTCTGCCTGTACAGTTAATCACATTAACTAGTGGTCAGCATGACTGCCTCTGGAAAGGAATTTCCTATAGCAACCTACAGCAGTGGAAAGAAGTGGCTAGGAGGGTGTAAGCTGTATACTGATCAAGTTGGAAGTATTGTTCCTGTGAAATAATATAGCTTCAGCTGAAGTTACATCTTACACCAGGTCCACATTTCTATGTTTTACTTAAAATGCCCTTGACCAGTCTGTCCCCATGCAAACGGACCAGTTTAATCCCTGTTCTGTGCTCTCTAAACACTAGTAACATATTTAATTCAAACTGCTGGATAACTGGTTCAGCCCACGTTTAACAAGAAGCGCAGACCCGGCCTCTTATCATGCATACCATGAGTTTTATTTGTCACTTTCTCATCCCAGCCTGGGTGTGTATCAGCAGGGGATGGTTTAAAGCTACCTCTGCATGAAGAAGGCTGGATGCAGTAAGCTATGTGTGAATTTACACTACAGTGTTCTGGCATCCCTCTGGGAGGTTACAGACTAAGTCTTTCTTCCTAGCGTGAAGCCCAGATGAAGCCCATCACAAGGTTATGTGGAAGAACTGATTACTTCCTTAGCAGGCTGTCCAGTAAATGGGACTAGAAAGGGACTTCATGGACATTTTGAATCTCAAGTGGAATTAATTGCTTTCAGAGATGATGTTGACATCCAAGTGATGTAGGCTGAATAGTCCTGGAAATAGGCTTATTAAAGCCTATCTGGAGTGGGGGATGAATTCAAGTCCTACTTTACAAACATTTAGGGGAGGTTTATTGTATTTTGGAAATGGAGTAACCTACCTTACACAAGGTGCTCCTTTAACAAAGATATCTGGAGAGCTGATTCAAAGTACTCAGTGATAAATTTCCCTTGCTTCCCTATATGTGACCTAGTGCCTGTAAAGCTAAAGTAGTAACCCTTTCCTCTTGTGAGCAGCAGATTGAAGATCTTTTCAAATCGTTTCTAGCTGCTTCCCAAAAGAAACTTTGCCACTTTGAGAATAAAGTTTGACATATCTGTACAAGACATATTTTTTTCTTTTTCTCCATTTTATCTTTAGAATTCAGTGACTGTTTTGTTCGAGCATTAGCTGGCACTCCATCATACTCTGACTCCTTAAACTATAGTGTCTGCAAATTCAATGTGAAACAAGAAACCAGGTTGGTAAGTAGAGAATTCACTCGAAGAAGTAACATCTCATTTGTCAGATAGTGAAAGAAATATAGAAGAGAATGATCAAAATGTGTCTCTGTGTTAGCCCTGATACTATTTCGCCTTGGTGAACTGAAAAGGGTTCTTTGAGGAATAGAAGGTAATGACAGCCTACACCTGACTTTCATCAGGTGTTGCAAGGAGAGTGCTTCTGTCCTGAGGAACTTCTTGCCTAATTCACATTATCTTGATCCTGTGCTAAAAGTTGAAATGTGGAATTCTGGAGTAAAAGTGGCCATAAATCACTGGTGTACTTTTTGTTCTTAACAGACACAGTCTAGCTTTAGATTCGCCCTGACTCTTTTTTTGTTACTTATCTTAACCTGTGAGAAGGAAAACACAGCATCAAAGTCTGTATTATACTCCTACTTTTCTCCCTCTCTCTCAAGACACCTTTATGAGGTATGCAAGGGTTATACAATAGAGGCCATGCAAGGAGAAGCAAAAGATCTTCTTAACAGGTTAACAATTGCTGGGTACAGCTTGGGAAGAAGATGTCAGAATGTGAAGCAAAGACAGGAAGAGCCTTGAGGTAGTATCCTTGAAGCTGTGCACTCTCAAGGTGTAAATCTGGCTTGTGGTTTTCACAGTGATTTGGCAGAGATTGTCCACATGCTCCATATTAGAGAGAAGAAATCTTCTTAGAATCATAAGGTGGACAACATCAGGGCATTTCTCAAGTTTCTGATCACATTGTGAATGGGAAGAGAAAATAGCATTTGGGCTCATTGGTTTTGGTTTGGAGGGTGTCCTGGATTCAGAGGGACCACGACAGAGGGAGCTCAGTTGTGTTTGGCCATCAGTGAGCAGTCTCTGTGTGTTATTGTATATTCACCTAGAGAGATTGTCACCTTTTGTGCTGTGACAGTGATGCCTGGCATCCTCATGTGCGTGATGAGACAGGTATAAATATCACCTGAGTGACGATTTAATACTGGGGAAAGGTTGTACAAGTGTAGTTCTACAAGGAAACTGGTCAGCAGTGACACAACAGATTGTTGGTTCTTTTTTCATCCAACACTTTGTGTTCTCACAAACCCTGTGAACATAAGGGTTATTTGTGTGTTGAAAGAATGGGAGGTAGCATTGACTTTCAGTATAGTACAAAACCCCCCAGATTATAAGATTGTATTCTTTTAGCTGAAACAATGCCACATGTCAGTAGATGTGTTCTTCAAAGTGTGCTGGATGGATGGGGAACTATGAAAAGTGCAAAAGGATTGCTGGTCATAAAATTAAAGTAATAGTTTAATCTGTAGAGAGATGGCAGGAGAAAGAGTCTCTAGTTAGACATTGTTTGCAGTGCTAGTTCTGGTGAATAAGTGAGGTCATGTAGCGCAATTCTTCTGTTGCTATTTACAGTTCACAAACAACAGGCAGACAAACCCTATGGTGTAGGTTCTACTTTTGGTACATTGAGCAAAATACAAAGGAAGAAAATACTGGTGTGTTGTAGATTGAAAAGTTGGTAGTAACAAAGGCTTAGAAAGTTCCATTCTATAACACATACCTTAAATGAAAAGCCATAAATGGGAAAGGAAAAAGTAATTCTAGAACAAGAAGAAAGATTGAAGTGTTTTTCTAAAGAGAAACGGCTTTGTCAGGCTGAATCTGGTCAGAAGAACTGGAGATATATCTGAAAGATGCAAATTGAGAGATATTAAGACAGAGCATTAAATACTACCAAGTTTTGCTTAGCAACAGTAGTCCAGACAATTGGTTTATTTGACAAGTCAGAAGAAAGTTAAAGCACTAATGCTTCTAATAATTGATGAAAACTAAGTGGGGTTTCATACTCTGCAATGCATAGCTTTGTACACATTTGCAAGTGTCAAGTTTAGCTGCAGATGTCAGGTCTGTGCTGCCACAGCCAGAGTCCCAGTGCTGTGCATGGAAATATGGCTTGATAGAAACAGAGAGTCTAAACCACTTAATTCTGAAGGCAGATTGATGCAGGAGTTTAGGCATGTGGTATAATGATTTCCTCTTTTAGGCCATTGCTTTAAATTCAGACCCTGTCATCTGTAACTAGAATGTGTTAGCCTGCAATCGCTCTTTCACCTACTTGAGGTGAATTGGTGGTTTCAATCCATCCCTCCTTACATGACTCCTATCCAACTGCCCTATTTCTAGTTGGTCCCAGAGAATATCTTCAGTTTAAAATAGTTTTTTTTTCAGTGCCTTTAATTTACAGAGACATAAGAGTTGCCAACTGGTGTCAGACCAGTGACACATCTGGTCTTCAACTGGTGAAGAGCAGTCAGAGCCTGCTGCCACTGGGAAATGGGCAGGGAAAAGAGAGATCTCATCTCTGCAGACAAGAGAGGACTCTTGCCCCCAGGACTCCTGTAAAGTGAGATTTGACAAATACACCAGCTACATATCTATTCTCAGTCCAGATGCAAGTGGGCAGGAGCAGAAATGTGTTGTGTTTGCTGTTGCGGCTGCTAGCAGTTGTATCTGCAGCATCATAAGAGTTGTGAACTGGGACCCTGCTGTGTTAGGCAATGGGCAAGTTTGGAACAGAAGGGCTGTTTTATCCCCAAGGAGCTCACAGCTTATGGGTAAGGCAAGAGAGCACAGATGGGCAGGTCCAAAAAGAGGAGAGAGGAAATGATTTGCCAGTGCTAATCAGCAAAATAGTTAGGAATTATAGCCTGTCATTTCCATATTTTTACAGGCATCACAGCAAATGAGAGTGTTAATGAGGCATTTGAAGGATGTCTGTATTATCCTTGTAAGTCTGAGGTGAGTCTCAGAGATGCTTGCTTGAAAATTCAGCAAACCTGTGATGGAGCTGGTGTTGTGTGATGTCTGAAGAAAATAACAGACCCCTTACCATTAAATAAGAAGTGTCTTATAGTATATAAGCAGAAGATAGAATGCCCTGGTACAAATGGAAAGGACTTGAAACCATGAAGAGGTGATGCCTTTGCCACCTAAAGCACAATTTTTCAGTCTTGCAAGGATGTTTGATCCTCTGTTTTTGGCACATAAACCTATAGCAGCATGTTGAGAGATGGTAGCTAAGTATTGCTACAATTTCTTTTAGATTTAAGGATGCTTATTCTGGTGATTTATTATTTCAGGGGCTTTTCCTTTCACTGAGAACTTGCTGCAGAGCACTGCCCTTGGCCATCAATATGTAGTCAAAGAGTACAATCAATATTGGTGCAGAGGGTACATGTTTTTCCATGGCAGCCTGTATCGTGTGTGCTCTAGGGCCCAAGATGCCTGCCTCTTAATATTCAGATTCAATTGAAAGGTTAATTATCATTTGAAATCCCGTTTGAAATGTCCTACTTGAGAACAGAGAAACACTGGTTTTGCACTCTATTACCTGAGCTCTGTTCAGTGGAGGCATTTGAGCTTCTCTATGAAGGACATTTAGCAATGGAAGAAATTCCCATCATTGGGCCAGAGTAAGTGGGATTATGACTTGCTGTCCGAATGCAAGGCATGGCACGCATCTGGTTGTGTGGACAGAAGGGGATTGCTCATATGATGACTTTCATGTTTTGCTTGGGAGTACCTATATCCTTTTGGCTCTTGGGATATGTTACTGGTCTATTTTGTTTTGATAACTGAAGTCAAGGACAACCAGGATTGTGGGGGTTTTTATTGGAGAAATCCAAATAAAACTCAGTAAATGAATACCAGCTGTGGACTATGTTCTAGAAGGTCAGAAGAAGGGAAAGAGGCCAGATAGAGGATGGAGATAGTTTCTGTGATCTCTATACATTGCTCAGGGCCATGGATCAGAACACTTGAGATTTGTAAGGCAGAAATCTGATATTCAACCATTTGAAATTACTGTAGCTAAAAAGATTTTTTTGTCTTTGTTTCTGTGAGCCAGAAGTCTTTTTTATTTTAACCCAGTTTTTCCTGAGCTGGCCTCATCTTGGAGGTCATTGAAGCTTATAAGAGCTGGATATTCCTACTGCCCTAAAAAAATATAAAAGGATTTAGACTCACAAAAATCCCATTTGTTCAGGCTGATGGAGCGATGACCATGGAGCAGATTGTAATAAGTACTGAGATCTGTTGGAACTGCACTCAACAGCATTAAAGGGAATGTTCTCCTCCCACTGGAGGTCAGCAGTGAAATGTTTAATCAGCTAAAGACAGTGGGGACATCTCTGCTGAATGTGACAAGCAGCAGGGCTTACCATTTTCCTGTCAGCTTCTGATTAAAGTAAAATTAGTTCAAACTTGGATTAACAAAATCATTTTGTCTTCCTTTTCCCTATCTTTTTCATTTTGAATTTTGTTTATTTTATTCAAAGTCACATTATATCTCTTCACTGGCATGTATATTTCATTAGGAGTCTCAGGAAAACAACCAAATCCCGAGGGAATTGCTGTGAAACTGCTGGTATTTCCTCTGTTGCTTACAGCCTGTTTTGTAGTTTTTTAGGAAGATGCCACCCCATATAAAATTAGTTTTATTTATTTTTCCTTCCTCCCCTTCATGCAATCTCTTCAGATGCCTTTTCCACTTGATCTCAGCAGGATTCACATGATTCCAGTCACAGTGTATTTTTAGAGTTATTTTTTTAATTGTACTCTTAAAATACCTGCTCACTGCTTTCCCTCATCACATTAGTCAGCCACCTCCAGCAGCCAAGAAGTCTAGAGTTAAAAACAAAGGAAATCCACTGTTTCATGGGAAAAAAAGGAAGAAAGATGCTAAAACTAGACATACTTCAAATTTGATAGTCTTTTTTGTCCCCTTTGCCATAATAGCTAGAGAATACCTTGCTGCTGAAAGGCAGGGACTTGCTAAGCAAAGGTGGTGAAGACTTTGTGTATTGCCAAGGTTACCAGTATAAGACCAGCTTTGTAGCACGAACAACTAGGGCCAATACCTCTGCTGTGGCTCAGGCTCCTGATCACCTCTGAGGACCAGCTCCCACTGCAAAGCAAAACTTGTATTAACTGGCATAGCAGTCAAGGTATCACTGTTCTTACTGTGAAACTGCCTTTCTTTTTGGTGGGGATTAAACTGACTTTGTACTGTGTTGGTGGGGAAGGGAGCAAATGCTTCCAGATTCCTGGGCTGGATTTTGGATCAGAGAAAGCAAGTGAGCTGGGGCAGGATGCAAAAGGCCCTGTCAGTGTCCTGTGGATATTATCACCCCAAAGAGGATTTCAAGTTCTCAGCGACTTTACAAATGATCACAGTTTAGGGGGTTTTCTGCCTTGCTCATGCAAACACTCGTTTTCTCTGGCAGATGTATGATGCTGTGTGTCTGCATGAGAAATATGGTGACTCAGGGTAATCAGTGCATCTTTTTAATTGATAGCCATGGGACTCGGCCTACTCCTGTTGTCTGAAAACAGTTTTCTTTTATTCAGTGCAGTAGTCTTCCTGATGACCCAATTGGGAATATATTTAAGGCTTGAGGTTTCTTTAGGAGGTCTGCAGCTTCCTACTCAAGGTGTCTGACAGTGGGGGCTCAGGTGTCAAAAAGACAAGAATATGAACAGCAGCATGACAGAGGCTGGCAGGTAGATCCTGGTAGGGAAAAAAAGAAAGAGATGCAGTCATTGCAGGGGCTGTTTGGCACTGGGATGTAGGAGCTAGTCAGAATAAAAATTGTCACTCTCTTTAGCAAGATCTTCACCTGTAAAAACATAAAACAAACACCTCAAAGCCATGCCAAGCCCTCATCACAATATAATGAGAATTTGCATTTTCAAAAACAAATCTTTCCCTGCCTCATGATATATTGCTAAAGTAAAGAGCCTGCTGGCCCACACGTGTGAAAACTCATCCTAAATCAGCTCTTCAGCTGTATATCTGGGTCAGAATAGAGCCAGCATCTAAGCTAACAGAACAGACATGCTCTGCCAGTCCTAGTGGCTGTGTCTGAGTTTGCTCCTAAGTAATAGAGCAGAGTTAAAAACAAGGGTAATTATGGAAATAAAACCTGCTTCTTTCCAGCCTCTATCTCTCAGTGGCAGAAAGTGACATTTGTTTTCCTAATCCAGTTCTCAGTTTATAGAGAACCTGTACTGCAAGATGTGTGCACTAGTGGTAGCTTTGCAGGGCAGAAAATAAATGGTATAAGGAAACTCTTAAGAAAATAGCTAGTTCTCTTCAGGAAAGTGAGAGTAGCAAAATGCAGGCTTCCTACTTCTAGGGAGTTACAAAAAGCAAATATCAAGGAATGTTCCACCAATTCCAACTCTATTTTTTCCAATTGCTGGCTGATCACTTAGAAGCATTTCAGAATGAGCCAAGCATTTTCACTGCTTAGTACTTCATGAGATTTTGTCAACTATTCCGTAGTAGAACACAAACAGGTGATTTCAAATGGACCAGGCTGCAGCAGTTTTCCCTTCTCACACAGAGATGGGTAGGAAGCAAGCAATGAGCCTTTAAATTACACCTCTTCAGATGTGCCCTTACGCTATGCAAAACTGTAATCAGACCTCAGTCAGCCTTAATGGCTTCAGTGTCTATGTTGGCAGCCTCCCATAATCCATCACCTCGCAGCTCCCTCTCAAAAATGCATGGTTTAGGCATTCTCTAGATAACTTAACCCTCTTTGCCTAAGAGAAGGAAATGCTGGTGTGACAAGATAATCACCACTCAGCAATGAGCAGTTGCTGTTATGCTAAAGCACTGAATTCTGCAGTGTCCCTGGTGAGCCTGTTGCAGTCATTACAGGCCTGTGTCTGTGAAGATGGGTGAAGAGCCTGTAATGAAGAAACAAGCCATTCTCCAAATCAGGGGTTCTTTGTCCCTTTTAAGCTCAGGTTTGGACCAGCAAATCACAGTGCCCTTTTAGCAGAGATCATCTGCTATTCTGAGAGCAATGAAGGACTGTGACACGTTCACAGCATCTCTTGATGTTAATGTCTCAAGCCTAGTGAGAGCACTCAAAGCTGCATTTTGTCATTGAAAGTAATTTCCACACTCAGTATATACTGATGCTAGATAAAGAGTTTTTATTGCTTTCAGAAATCTGGTTGATAGTGTAATTGTGGAAAAATCAAAGGAGATATGGTTTGTCAATACCACCAGCTATGTAGACAGAGAATGAGTGCTTTTCAGATTTATTATCATTCGTTTGAGCAGATTTCTTCTCACTTTGTGTTTTGTCCTATTGCCCAGCCCACACTCACAGCGCGTCCATGTTTTGCTCCCTACCCTTAGAGTCTGACTCTGGGAAGCAGAAACGGGTAAGACAGTGCTTTCCCAATTAACTTGCTAGTCTACAAAGTGAATTATGGGTGGTTTCACAGTTTGAAGAATTAGAGTGAAGACTGGGATCCTTGCACTTCAAGACAGTCGTCTCAGCTGCAGCCCAGGACCACATTAATGCAGAATTGTTGCTGTTGTGTAGCTTTTAGGTGGGCTGTATGACATGATCTGTTATTTTCCAATTGCTTCAGACAGACAACTGTCTGCATTCACTGCTAATTGACATTTGTGAGTTTAGAAAGTAGTAGGGGTGAGCTGCATTGGGACCTAAGGCTTGATTCTCATCTGTGCTAAACATGTCTACTGGTAGCTCAGATGAGTTTAGCCACGACTTGGCCAGAGCTCCTTCCTTTGGTCAGCGGAAGCATACCCGGAGGGGACATTCAAGCAGGCCAGAATGGCTGGAGCACACTTTCACAGGGTCTCTGCTCCTCCTTGAGCAGATCCTTACTGCAAACCTCCCTCTTGGAAACTATCCGATGTTCTCTTTGACTCCAGGGAGAAGCTGTTCATGTAGAGAATGGATGCTCAGAGTAGGCAGAAGTGACAACTGTAACTGTCTTCTCCAAGTGCAGCAGAAATTTCAAGAGCTTTTTGAAAACAAGATTGGAAAGGGAAACTGCAGAATCAATGCAAGATTTCAAACATTTGATCCTGTGGGCTTTGAAAACTAAGTGAGATCCCTGGTTTTATCAGAAAAGAACAAAACCTCCTTAATTCCTTAAAGCTTTAGCTGTTTGCTGTATAAACACATGTAAAAGGGTTTATGATTAGTGGCCCACCTGTAGCAGCGGAAGGAGGAGAGGAAGCTGCTGAAAGGTATTGGGAATTTGGCACTCCAAAGAATTATAACTGATTTCTGTTGCTCCCTCAGACCGAGGGTGCTTCACACAAGGTCAATGCAAGGACACATCTATTGGCAACTGGAACATTTGTCTCTCCTCTGATAGCCAGAATCCAGCACTGTCAGTTCAGTTGATATTAGACTTACTAGGTCTGTGGATCCATGTGTCATATTGTCGATGGTCATTGATTTGTGATATCCAATTATTGGGTATAAATAAGGGAGGTGGAGGTGGAGGGAGTTAGCAGGCTTATTAAGATTGACTTGAAATATCCTACTGCAATTGCCTCAAGTCAATACACAATAGTCTTCTTATCAGCTATGGAAACAGAGTTGAACTTATCCCCAAGGACTCAAAGGTTAGGTATTTACACTAATGACAGCACCCTAAATGATTCCCTCTGGCCTTATTGGGACTGAGAAGGCTCGTGCTGAGTTTGCCTGATCTTGGGTTAAATCACTTAAGGCACAGTGAAGCCAAAGTTCTCCAGCTGGGTGAAGTAGCAGAGAGGCGGGGAGCTGCAGCTGGGATATAGGATGTACCTACTGCTTCCTTTCATGGTTGAGCTGTTACAGCTAGATGTGAAGTGCAGACTAGAAGTAAAGCGCCCTTCAGGCTGAGAGATGACTTGGATCAGCAGTACCAGCAGGGAGGTATTTCTGTGAGAAAGAACAGTAACTGCCAGTTTAAAAATAATAATGCTATATCTGGCTCTTTTCAAGCTTCACCCTGCCTCTCTCCTGTAGGACGATCCCTAAAGCTGAGCTGAACACCGGTGCATTCCAAAACTGGAAGCAATCATGCCTTAAGAATCAGCTAGTAACAACAGGGCAAAACCAACTGGGATAGATCGTGCAGCTAGACCCATATTTTTAAAATCAGCACTTGCTAAAAGGTGTTTTGTTTCATCATTGAAGCATTAGGTATCTTTTCTGTTGTTTATGAAGGTGAAGGAAAGCTGTTATATTGCTGGTCAGAAACCTTGGCAGTTTTCTACCTTCTGGTTCTGAATGGCAACTTCTTCTAGTCCCAGACCTCCACAGAGCTCTCCTTGGCTCTTTTTCTTCTCAACATAAACCTGGATATTTCCAGGCATTCTCATCACAGCATTTTCATGTAGTTCTGCTAATGCATCCAAGTCTTTGATTTATATCTGTTTTCCCAGTTCTGCTCCTCTAGCAATTCTAATCTCTACTAAACCCTAGCCTGTGACATTGCCAGTTCTTTCTGTCATGAAAACTCCTATGGGTGAAGAATAAACATACAGGTCTGGAGCAAATAAAAATCCACATGGGAATATCCTGAGACTGGCAAACTTTTTCCATCTCTGCTTCCAAAGGTGAAAAAGAGATGCATTAACCTACCGTGCCACTTGGCCTCTGCTACAAATCAGATGTTTCTATAATGATACGTAATGCACACATGCTCATGTGCTTCAAAGCTGTGAGAGCAGTAATGGGAGGGAAAAAAGGGATGGTCTCCAATATAAACAATGCTATCCCTTTTCTCCCTTTCTCCTTATGTCTTTATGTGCCAGAAACTGCTTATCCCTCAGGCATCTTGACTTGCCCACTTCAATAAATAATGAATGTGCCAGGCAGTTACAAGGGTGTTAATTGCTGATAGCTCTCTACTGATCCATCCATTTGGTAGCTCTGATTGCAGAGTGATACTTCCATCTACTCACAGCTGTCGTAGCTAGAAAAAAGAGCCTGGGCTCAAAGCCTTGAAATGGGACAGTGTTCTCCAGCTTTCTAGCTGTTCTCCAGAGGATGGAGAGGATTTTGTGCTGTGTTGTCAGGTGCAGGCTCTTGGGAAGACAATACTGGTTTGGTGAAACTCTGCTCATCTACAGAGCAGAAATAGCCATTGTGGAGATACTGCTGGTAGTGCCGCCAGGGTGAAGTCTTCCGTGAGCTGTACTAAAGCAATGAACCTTTACTGTCCAGCTGCTTACACATTCCTCATTGCAGTGAGTTGGCTGATCTGCTAGAGAATGGCTTCCTGGAAACCTGGAAATCCTTGAAGGGTTCTCATCAGCACATTGCAGTTACTACATGGCTTCTTAGCTTACTCCAGCAGAAGCTGTTATAGCAGCTGGCATGAAAGGAGATGTTCTGAAATACTTTGAAGTGTTGTGATGAGTTATCTATATTAAAGGTGATTATTTGGCTTAGGTATACTTGACTGCTTGGGCACTATCTGACATTCAGAGCATGTCAAAATGTTCCCCCACTGTTCTCTTCCTGTTGCTTTTCTCCACAGCACTGATGGGTCCCTTGGTTGCTGTTGGCCTAAAGTCTGAACAAAGATGTTCCTGTTTCAAAGGCAGATAGATTATGTTTTGCCCTGGAGGCCTGGAATACATAACTAGAACTGGTTGACATTACCTAAATGGGAAAGCTTGTGTTCATTTTTAGAAAATGAACATTTTTATTAAGCTGGAAAAGGTTATTTGCTTTTTTCCAAAGCATTTTGGTGTTTTAATTTTTTTCTGTGGCAATTTTAAGCAATTCACCTTATTGTCTTCAATTAATTTGTTTGGTTTCTATGTGTTGCCTTAGAAATCCATCTGTGGTCTGGGTTATTTTTCTTTGTATGTTCTATCATTGGATACTTTTTTCCTCCTATGTGTATAAGACCATGTTGTCATTGTGCTGTTTCTTTCTCTTTTGCCCTTTATTTTTCACAAAAGCTCTCCTTTTTTATCTTTTGGGTTATTTAACATTTCAGTGTTTAGCCATTAGATCTCACTGGTTTTGTGTCACACTTTAGCCATTTGCCACACCTTTCTACTCTAGAGTCTTTGAGTCCCTTTCCTTCCTGAGTATCTGAGAGTGGTCACCATTCTTACTCAAGTATCAATTCACCCAAGCATCAACTTTATGTTAAAACAAACCTCAGAAATCCCAGCCTCTGCTCAAAACGATTATTAGGATAATTCTCAGTTATGTTTTAAATGCTAATGGCTGTTAAATGTAGACTGCCCTGGAAGACAGAATCCCAAAGCTGACTTGAATAAAAGAAAGGTAAAGACTGAGTGTTTAAAATCGCTGGAGAAAATGGAGGGAAAACCCCATCAGTCTTGAAAATAAAATTTCCCCCTTCCTTCTCCCTGCATTGATCTATTCACATGCTTAAACTGTGTTTGACTTCAAGAGGACACTTCCAGCAGTGACTCTAACTGAGCTTAATGAGTTCAGGTTTGTTAATTCTCTTTCTCAACATATGAGTGAGGTGTACTATAGAGTCAGATTCTCTTCCACTTACTGCCTTGTAACTCACACCTGATTACTGGTTACCATTATGTTTTACCTGGATAAAAGGCTAAGTTAGTGCTGATGGAGCAGTTCATGTAAGTTAAAAAGAAGCTGGAGGCAGAAACTGTTCCACTGGTGCAGCTGGTGCTGGGAAGGGATGTCTGTCTTAGGCTTCTGCTTTGGATTTGCTTGCAAATTTGAGGGGTGATATTTGTAGGTTTAGGTGTTCAGAGATGTGATTTAGGAAGACAGTCAAGTGAACAACATTCCTTATTCACAATGGCCAGGGAAAGAGAGAGGAATGAAGAAGAGAAAGGGTAAAAACTGTGGAGTGGAGAAACAAAGTGAGAGCAAAGTGAGAATTTCACTTCTGCCACTGTAAATTATTTGCAAGTGCCAGCTGGTAATTACTTATAATGAACGTCTATAAAGTACTTTGACATGCTCAGATGAGCAGTACTATAGAAAGTGTGTCCGCTGTTTAGATCTAAGGGATAAGATACTACTAGAAAGGCAAGAACTACCTATGTAATTATCCTCTTATGATATGTTGTCTCACTGGTGCTCTACCTAGATGTGTTATTAAAGAATCAGATTACTGTTTCAAAGTGTGAACTTTGGAGTCAATAGTCTAATGATCATTCAGGTTAAGGAGTAATGTGGAGCACTGGCAATTTCTGGCATCTTGCTGAACATGGAATTTGAGCCCTTTCTTTCCCAAAGGGGCAATGTCATCATTATCCTTGAATCTATCTGTCCAGTTGCACGACTCAGTTGTGCACCTCTTGTGTCTTATCAAGCCAATGATCAAGCAATCTAACTTGGATGCACATGTCCTGCATCTGTCTCCCTGCAATGTGAGTTGTGGAATGTGCCCAATTAGAGTTTTGATCTACTGGTTTGTAACAAGATCCCTTAATGAAGCAATTTTCTACTGAGCATTGTCAGTAGCATCCTGAGCTGGACTCTAGATTGTTTGATGCTTCCCTTATGCAAAGCTTATCCTAATCCCCTGTGTTACTTGGCTTTGGAATGCAGGCCCCATAGAAATTCACTGTGCAATGAAGTTATATGATGTTCTTGGCCAAGGCATATGCAATCTAAATAAGAGGGTTTTATTCTGTTTATGGTAACATTTCAGTATAGAGCTGCAGGTTGTGTTGGAACAGATGACGTTAAAACTTCTCATTCCTAATCTTTGTGAGCATTCCCTTTTCCATTCTCATTCCATGTCTTTGCATTTCTGATGAAGCACTTTCCTCATCTGTTAAGGATCCTCTAGCCAATTCAGAAAACTCGGCTGTGGCCCTGGTGAAGTAGAAGAACCTATTGCAACCTGAAATTGCTAAAAAAATTGTGTTATCTCAGATTAAGAGAAAATGTTGTAGTTTAATGGGGATATGACTGAATTAAAAGTAGTTTAATTCTGTATAATGTATATTCTGTATAATTCTATATATAGCTGCTCCTCTTGCCCTTTTTTGCATTAAAAATTACAAAGCAGAAATGCATTGCAGAAAGAAAGAAAGAAAGAAAGAAAGAAGGAAAGAAAGAAAGAAAAAGAGAGAGAGGGAAAAGAAAGAGAGAGAGAGGGAAAGAGAGAGAGAGGGAAAGAAAGAAGGAAGGAAGGAGAAAGAAAGGAGGAAAAAAAAGAGGAAAGAAAGGAAGAAAGAAAGAAAGAAAGAAGGAAAGAGAGAAAGAAAAAGAGAGAGAGGGAAAAGAAAGAGAGAGAGAGGGAAAGAGAGAGAGAGGGAAAGAAAGAAGGAAGGAAGGAGAAAGAAAGGAGGAAAAAAATGAGGAAAGAAAGGAAGAGAGAGAGGGAAAGAGAGAGAGAGGGAAAGAAAGAAGGAAGGAAGGAGAAAGAAAGGAGGAAAGAAATGAGGAAAGAAAGGAAGAAAGAAAGAAAGAAAGGTAAAGAAAGAAAGAAAGGTAAAGAAAGAAAAGGAAGGAGGGAAGGAAGGGAAAAAGGCAGGGAGGAAGAAAGAACGAGCTGATTAAAATAAAGCTCTCCCTTTTATAGATATGTAAGTTAGGTCTTTTCACAGCACCAGTTGAAAGCTGGTGACATTTAAGAGTTCAAGATAAGTGGAACACCAGTTGGAGATTAATATCAAGGAACATTTTTATTAACAAGTGTTCCACAATGGGCCAAAGGTAGCAAAAAAAGGCTTTCCTTCATACATGCTTATCACTTGAGAAGGAAATAAAACTTTCATGGTTAAGTGTGTCTTTATGACCTGTGAATTCATTGTATCACAGCTTCAAAGTGGATTTTTTTCTTCAGCAAAGATCATGGTAGACCTTTTACATTTCTATCTCAGGGCAAAACTGCTCCAAGAAAAGAAAAGGTTTCTTTAAGTAAAAAAAAGGAATAAGAGTTTTAAAGGAATGCTGTAGTTTTTTTATGATCAGAGATTGACTGATAAATCATTCAGTCGGTTCAATATATATTAAAAATCAATTATAACATAAAAAGTGACACAGAGGTATATTATACATGCAGGCGTTTGAAAAAGGAGATGTGTGACCCATCTCCCCATGGGTGAAAGTCACAGTTTCTGTGCATCTGTCATTTTAAAAGGCTGCCAGATTGTGAACCCCATGAGAACAGTCCCCTTGGACTCGCTGGGGCTGCTTAGGTAAATAAAACATGCAGCAGCTGCACAGCCTGACCCTAAGTGAGCTACATGTGCTAAAAACTGTATGGATAAGTCACAGCAAGAGGGAAATATTACATGCTAAGAGACCTTATGCCGTCCAGCATGCCATCTGGAATACATCCCAAAGGGACTTACCAACTGCTGGGGTAGTGCTGAGTATATGAACAAGGTCAAAGAAACCTGCTGGGAGGTACCCCCTGAGGACTGGGTCCTTGAAACAGTGGTCACTGTTTGGCCGATGCAAATGACTGTGCCCATCCTGTTAGAGATGCTATTTAATTGAACTGCTGGTATGCTTAGTACAGGGGCATCTGAAAAGGGGTGTGGGAATGAAGTTACTGTCTCCTTTCCCAGCTGGCTCTTAGATCTGGGATGCTGTAGGGTCCAGTGATCAGGATGGATGCATGGTGCAGGTGTTCTGCACCATACAGTGCTCTGCTCCATTCTCCTGAGTGACCTCCAGCATGTCCCTAAGCCTCTTTTTGTTCACAGTCTGTATGATAGGGAGAAAAGCTCTTCTGTACCTTCTCAGGCTATTGTGATGATGAATATGTTACTGATTGTAATGAACTCACATATTGGAACTGTGGGAGCCATATAAGCATCTGAGATAAGTGACAAGAAGCTCATGGGAAAGGGCAGTGCACTAAAGCTTTCATTGGCAGAACTGCATCTTTCACATCCTGCTGAGCTTTACCTGCTGCTGATCACAATGAACAACTTAGGCCTGAAGCAGGAGAATTGATATTCTTTGTATTTTATTTTTATCCAAGCTGGTGGAACGTGAAATGCTGTCTTACCTCTTCTTAGTAGTGTCTAATCCTACCTGGGCTGCGCTGTCTGAGCCCTTTGTCCATGGAATACCATGTGGGAGTGAGTTCCACAGGTTAATTACATGCTAAATAGTGTTTCATTTTAGTCTGGTTTCAATGGGTGGCCTTTAATTGCAAATTACCCTCCAGGTCTTGTGTTATGGGAAAGAGTAGACATTATCTACAGTGTGCTCTCATATATCTACTCTCCCTCTTTTACTTTCTACCCCACATCATCCCAATGCTTTTCATTTTCCTTCTAATGGGTTACTTTATTCCCCCCCATAGAATAATGCAATCTACTTTTCCTGCCCTCCGCTGTGTCTCTTTCTGCTTGGCCTTTTTAGTGACTAAACCTAAGCACATTATTCCAGCAGAGGATGAAACCTACTTTTACACAGAATGGCAGAATTTTATCTCTATCACTGTCTTGTCTCTTTTCCATATTCTTCTATTTTGGGTTTTGTTTGGTGTTGAAAGCCTCAGGAGCTGCTGGAAAATGGGAGTGATTTCTCATGAAAGCAGAGGTGTAATGACATTATGGGACAAGCTGGGAAGTTGATGCCTGGATCACCAGACATCATGGGTCTTTGGGAGATACTTTTGTTGAACTTTAAGGTGCTACAAAGACACTGGAGCTCATTGGTGGTCTTTGTGTCAGGATAAAATCCCTGCAGGGTGGAGTCTGAATCTGGTCAATTGATGCAAAAGAAGCAAAAAGTATGCTGACGCTTCATGGATATTATTAAACATAGGAAATAATTTAATTTTATCTTCTTTGGAGATCAAACGATTCTTTAGCCTATAGAAATAAATCCTGAAAACATTTCTGGTGATAGGAGGGGATTAAATTTTGCCGTTTCTTTCTGTGAAGAAAAGCAAATGAGTCTAAGAAGGACTTCATTA
Source organism: Agapornis roseicollis (assembly GCA_002631895.1). Classification (NCBI taxonomy): domain Eukaryota; kingdom Metazoa; phylum Chordata; class Aves; order Psittaciformes; family Psittacidae; genus Agapornis; species Agapornis roseicollis. The sequence goes on along the minus strand of NDXB01004913.1, from coordinate 215,807 downwards.
GACAATGCTTGTTGGGAACTGATGATTCATGCCAGCTCCATCCCTCCTGAATATCTGCCTGTCCTGACCTCCTCCTAGCAGTCTGTACAGAGCTAGAGGTAGCATTTCATGGAGGGCTGCCAGCAAACTTGGGAAATAGTACTGCTTTTATGTATTCATCTTCCAGTTGGTCAGGTGAACAACCACACAGATGTTATTCATCATGGCATACATGACTCAGCATTGCAGTTTGATGTTCTACATCACTTCAGAAAGTCATGTGTTGATATGAACACTGTAATGCTACCTTGCACTGTTATGTTACTCTATGAAAATGGTGACTCAAACACACTAACTCTGTTATATTCCAAAGCATTTTTTGTTTGGGAGAAAAACTCTAGATTGGATTTTCCTGTTGTCCTCTCTGTCCCCTCTACCATAATTTATAAATGAAACAGTGTCATTCTTCATGGATTCCCCCCAATCCTTACCAAACCATGTGGTGACATATTGTGACTACGTATAAGTATGTATTTATGACCAGATCTTCTACTGGTATATAGCAGACACTTTGCATCATGTTTTATAGGGCTGTGCTGCTTTATACCACTGGAATACCTTGCTTTTTGTTATTGAGACAATCCAAAACATGGGCACTGTTAGCTATTCTGCTTTTTTCTGTAGCACTTAATAATAGTGTGTGATTCTCACCCTCCACAGTTTTGAGAGATAGGAAATGCTAGAAGAAAATACTTATGATGCCATGCCCTGGAGGGATTAGAGAAACAGAGGGAGATGTAAAGAACTGAAGCTATGTAGTCTAGGAAAGACAGAACTTGGAGGGGTATGATCGAAGCCTATAAATGCCTTCCAGGGAACAATCCAAATTGTTTGGTAAAGGGAGCTATTTATCCTCCAAATGTGGAAGCACAAGCAGCAGTGGCTTGCATGAATGAAGGGAAAGTCTGAGTTAGTCTGAAAGTTTTCAGCAATGGGAATTAGGATGTTAACACTATGAAGTGTGGGTATATGTACAGCACATGGCAACATGGTGGTGGTTGTGATGTGGTGTCTGCTGGTCAGTATGGCTGACAACCTGGAACCCAGATGAATAAACTTTGGTTCCTGTCCCAATTTTAAACACTGAACAGAGAGGTGACATGACTCTTATGTTTAATACATTCTAAAATTAACAACTTAATAAATAGTTCAAATATCAATTGCTGGGCCTATCTGTAGGAATGCTTTCTCTGAAAGCTTGGCTCCGGTAGAGCTCTATCAGTAGCCAGCAGGCAGCTGGAGAGTGGAGAAATGGTAAGATCATTTGATTTCTAAAGACAAAATTTGATTTCTTTTTGAGATCTGAAGGCAGAAAGTTCCACTTCCCTAATGCTAATTCTCTAGGCAACCATTTTCCACCAGCTCTTGATTTTTCAAGGCATATTTGTTTGAGTACATCGAGCAAAAGGTTTGCAATTAGAGCCATAGGAAAGCCAGTTGGAGAAGCTGGTATGTTGACCTTTAAAATACAAAGGATTTTGACATAAACCCAGCTTCCCTTCATCAAGGCAATCAGTCTGTGTTCATTTTTGAACCATGTTTGAAGCAGAACTCTTGGCCAAAACATCCATCAGGAGCAGTTCAGAGAGTGATGTTTTACAGGAGCCAGGCAGTCATTAGAGCATGACCTCGAAGGAGTAACACTTCAGTCTAGGGAGACATGGGGTCACCTCCAGCAGAAATGTGGTCCTGTGAAACAAAGCATAAATCAATAAACATGGGCAAGGTCTTGGAAGCAGAAGTGAAAAACAGCACAGACATATCCCAGTGCGATCTCTGCAGGACCCAGAGGAGTGTTAGAGATTTCAGAAGACTGGTGAGGTCACCTGGAAAGCAACATCAGAGTTCAGAGACTCCAAAAATGGATCTTGGCATTGGCTGCCTTCTAAGTTGTTTGCTTTTCCAAGACCCTGAAATAGAGAAATCGGGATAGTGCAGGCTGTGTAAATGGTCTGAGAGCACCAGAGATCTATCTCAGTGCTTTTATCCTTTAGTGTCAGTATATACTCCTCACCTATGTCCCTTTACTTCATCCCTTCTGATCTTGAAACTTGTTCCCATAGCCAGACCAGAAAAAGTTTCTGATCAAGGCCCAAGTTTCTGCCAAGTGAACAGGACAGTGGATTTTCAGTCTAGGTGTGTCAAGGTACTGACTGTGTGCATCCTCTTGGCCCTGGTGAACATAAAGTACCTTGCTCCCACCTACTCTTGTAAAGTCAGAAAAAACGAAGGCTTGAAATAAGCTTGTGTGTGGGAAGCGAGATCAGATGAGTTTTGTGGGATAGGAGGCTGCTGGCAGCCTACTTTGAGAATCCTGTTGGTATTATTCAGTATAACAGGGCTAAGAATTCAGAGAGCACCTTGAAAATATCCCACCTCAAGGCAGCCTGGAGGCAGCAAGTTTTCCACTCATTCAAGTGCTGGGAAGGTTGTTTCGAGATGGAAATTAGTGAACCTCTTTTTGTTTTGCCTCCTCTCTGATCTTCCAGGAAACATTGTCCAGAATATGGCAAACAAATGCATTCACCCTCACTTCATGCTAAAAAAACCCATTCATCTAAAGTGTCCCTGGAGGTAGTATCCCTTTTCTAAACTCCCACGGTGCTCCCAGGACTTAGAAGCTGCAGCCTTTAAATCAAGTAGTGGCATTTATTTTTCTCCCCTTGACATGGGTTAGCTGACAGACAAGCCTTCACCCAGATCATTAGTGGCAAAATAAGTTAATAATAAATAAATAATGGATTTTTACATACTAAGAGCAAGAGGTGGAGGTTCCAGCCGGCTTCCAGAATAAATAAATTAAAGGGGGGGGAGGGGGGGGGGAGCAGGGAG
>NDXB01004913.1:105714-212826 GCA_002631895.1 Agapornis roseicollis | reverse complement strand
AGGCGAGGAGGGGAAAAAAAAAAGAAGGGGGGGGGGGGGGGGGGGGGGGGGGGAGCAGGGAGAGCAAGCCAGTCCATTAAAGCATCACATTAATTCAAGGCTGTATTCATTCACATTTAAAGGCAGGTAGTTGGCAGAGGTGCTTGGTATGTCTCCAATGAGTTCAAAAGCATAGAAGTTTTATAAACAGCCCAGATCTTGCTTGTTTACAGTAAGCTGCATTTCTGCTTCTGCAGTCATTTGTGAGACAGAAAGTCTACCTGTAACCACCCCCTGAAGCTCTCATGTCTGGAGAAGCATTCTGACAGGAGGCAAATATTTGGAGGGAAGAATGCATTTGGGTGGAGCCAAAGAGAAGGTGAAAATCCACTTTCCCTTTTCCTTTTTCAGTCTACTTTTCTTATGTCTTCTATTTTACGCCTGAAGCAAAGACTCAGTCCTTGAGAAGGGTCTTGCAGACCATAAGACCTGCAATCATGCTTTTTCCTTCCCAAACTCATCTGAGCTCTCTTGCTGTTCAATACACAACTTCATCTCTGTGTTAGTATTTCCAGAAAAGTCATCACTAGAGACACTGAGCACTGTCCTGGTTGGCTCAATGGGAATTGGACTGCAGTCTGAAGGATGGAGCTCATGACTTAATAGGCTTTTTCCTTGCAGAGCTTCAATGGTACTACAATTAATTAGGCTTTTCTTCTTCAGAGATCTCCAGGGGAAGTGTTTGCTGGGCTAAGAGAACCTTTCCCTCATTCTTACCCATCTCTTCACATTTCTTCCCAGCGGGACAGTTTTCGTGTCCCCGGTTTGAACCTTCCTTGTTGGTAAAAGCGCCCCTTAGTGGTAGCATCGTTAATTACAACAGCTGTGGGGTTCACTGAATTTGCGGTTAAATGTTATCCAACCCTTGGAAAACACTGCATGCTGGCAAATCAGCTCTGAAAACAAAGCAAGGCACAATTTTTGTCTCTTTTGCTGACTTTCATGCTGGTTTGGCATAACAAAAGCAGCATACTTTGCATTTAACTCCCTCTGTCAGGTTTATATGCTGTGTACACATGATACAATGTTGGCCTTTTAGACCTCTTCTCACCCTCTTTGTCACCACCCCATTTCTCTTTATCATCCTGCATGCTCACGTTCCAGACACTTTCAGTAGCTTAGTGGTAACCCCAGTCTAACCCTTTCCTTTAGAGAAAAAATACAAAAGAATCAGCAAAGGGAAAAATTACGGCTAACAAAAGAGTCAGTGACTTATTTTGCTTAATCATGATGGCTTAATCTCGAAGAGGTGGCAGGAGAGAAAGCAGTTGAGATAAAGAGCCATGACATGAAGACCCAGCTGAGCTATGGAGCTAATCTCCAAAAACTTAGATAAAAATATTACCTTTGATTAAAATCAGGTTTTGTTTGACTAGAAGTGAGGTTCTTTTTTCTGGTTCCCTTTGCAATGCAGCATGTGCCATGAGAGCATCTGCAAACAGCTGAGAAACCAGCAGAAGGTATGGATGCCGGTAGCGTCTAAACATTTTTGTGGAGCTGCCAGTTGGCAAAGTGGCTACCCTTTTACTGCAAGTGCTAACTGCTTTGGGAACATCATAAGCAGTTTGTCACCATTATGAAGATGAGATAAAAGCACCTGTAGTAGAGGGGTGGGTAAGAGAAAGGACTAAGAGGAGAAAATATTAGAAACACAAGAAATTAAAGTTGGAAGAAATGACTTTGAGTTTGAATGTGTTTCAATGCATCACTGGCACTCAGGCTCTGAGCTTTTCCAATGTATGGTTCTTGACCATTGAGAGCTGAGGAATTAAGAATAACAGAAGTGCCTATACCTTTTTTTGCCACTCTCATTGTCTATAGAAGGTTTTTCTTTTCCTCACTTCAGTCATGAAACCACATATTTATGTAGTTCTATCCAGGATGCTCCTTTTCCAGTTTTCATTAGCCCTTTATTCCTTTTTTTGGCAACTCATCTGAGCACAGTCTGGAAATGAGAGAATGTTGCCATCTCCATGATTAATGGTTTCCTCCATTGAATTGCAATTACATGTTTTAATCAGTTCATTATTCCACCTAGTTTTTTGGGTCTTGACAGTTTTGCTGTGGAAACTAATTGAATTGGCTTCGCCTCAAGGCTTTCCTGCAAAAAAGATCTTGTCTTGCCTTTGGGGATTGTGGGGGCTAATTGGCCAACTCATATTTAATTTCCTCATTTTCCAACCTGGAAAAAAACCCAAAGGTGGGGATAATTTTTTTCCTAGTCCTTGCCAGCTAAAATTTCCCATTTTCTGCTTCACTTTCCAAACTCTTTCCTTTACAGTGCAAGATAGGTGCACTGCTAAAATTTTAACTTCAGCTGCGGATAACTAAAACTGTTGTTTTAGTTAAAATGGTTAATACACTATTCTGTTCCTCAGAGAGACATGACTCCTTGGAGACTTCAGCTGTTCCTTCCTACACTATTTTTCCACTTCAGCTGGTCTAATGGATTCTGTTTATAAGGAGAGGTCCTGTGACCTGCAAACCCATTGTTTGCTGCTTCTGTTGAGTCATCCTTGAGTTTTCTTTTTCTGTGTGCTGTGTTTCTTGAATTCAGAGATGAGCAAGCAGTAAGTTCCCCAAAGTGCTATCAGAAAAGAATTCAAATTAGTGGATGCTTAGGACTCTGTACAGCTGCCAAAAAGCTCACAATTGGACCCCATCATGCAGCACACAGATGTGATCCAAAAGAAATTTTGACATCAAATGGAGTCAGACTGAGTTGTTAACACAGTGTGAGGTGTGTAATGAGTAGCTGCAACAGCCCTCCCAGGTAGAGCCAACCTGCTACGTTTTCAATCTGATGGGAAGCACTGCCATTCACTTTTCTATGCATTCCTTGTTTTACAGTGGGTGTTAGGTCACATGAAACAGATAAGCAGAAGCATGCTCTGAGTGTCCATTCCTTTCACTGTATTTGCCTGTGAAACTGTCTTCTTAGGTTCTATTTTATTCACATTATGAACTTTAACTGGAAAAGCTGGGCTACAGAACAACCATGGTAGAAGCCAGAAAAGATAAAAGAGGAAAGAGCAGCTCCCAGAGACAACCACCACGTACCAAGTGGGATTTTCAGAGCTCTGAACCTTGAGCATCTGGACTCAAGGAAAGACTTTATTTGTCATTAGTCTGTGGTTTTACTTGAGGCATGTGTGCATTCTAAAGTTCAGTATCCAAGCTGGAAGTTGGAGATGCTCTTTTCTCTTTCCTATAGGTAGCGCTGTTTCCTTTCTGCCAGGCCTGTCAGATTTCCTCTTCTTTTTTGAGGGATAACGATCCAGTCCCTGGCTGGGATGCTTTGGAAGGGGGTGAAATCAGATCATGGAAAGCTAAACATGTTTTCCTACTAGTTAGGTTTGGAGATGGAGATTTTTAAAGAAGGAAGTGTATCAGGAAACCAGAGTCTATTACCTTAGGATTTTTATTTTTTAAAAACCTTTTTTCTTTAATGAATCAAGATGTTTCTGAACCTTCGTTTTCATCACAGCAGGAGTCACCAGCCAATATAAATATCAAAGAAGAGGGCACAGTGGCATTCTAAGTTCTATTTTCCATTGATGCTCTTCTGTAATTAGAATACTTTCTGCCTTGATGGGAAAGCCATAGGCTATGAGGCCAATGCAGAAATGAGGCAGAACCAAACTCTTCACCTCAGACTCAGGTTCCTTTTATTAAATAAGTCTCCATTTCACAGCAAGAGTTCAAGGCTTCAGTCAGAAGTGAAAGGGTGTAACTTGCTGGAAAGCTGATTAAAAATATATGCTACATATTAACAGAGCACAAATTGAATAATTTTATTCCTAATTCCTTCAGTTGGTGAGGTACATCAAAGGCACATACTTTTCAAATGATGAAAGAACATCCCATCCTTTTAGGCAAGGTGATTAGTGACATTAGTATCAATAATATCAATTAGTATTAGATCCTTTTGGTACATTAACAGGGAATAATGTTCATCTGGCAACTCACAGTGCAGTATCCAGAAGGGAGCTTATTAAAATGACTCTTCCCCTTCCCCTAAAACCCTTTGGCTTAGTCACTTCATCAGTAATAATGCAGGATCCAAAAGGAACTTCTAGGTGCTTCCAAGATGTGTTGTGGAATTACAGACACTGACAAGATTGAGGGATATTTACATGCTCTGATCTCACTTGGGAAGAGAGGATGTAAAACTGGGGAGTCACAGGAAAGCAGCAGAGTCTGGGAAGTGCAGCATGGTTAGTTATTGCAACCACACTTCAACACTCTTTGCAAGTGAAGAGTTTTGTGAGCTTAAAAGAAACAAAGAGTAACAGTTCCTATAATGTGCAAAAATAAAGATCTGTTGTTTAGAAAGCACACAACTGTATCTACCACCTCCTGATGCTTTTGACAGGAATCACAGAAGGAGCAGATTGGATCAGCAAAACTTCACTCAGCCCTGACAGTTTGATTGCACTGCTGTGGAGGATATGACAGATGTTGGAACAGCACGAGCAACTTAAACAAAATCCATCAAGCACAAAGCTGGGGCTCAGCTTTTCCTCCACTTACAATGATTTGCAGTCTCTGAGGGGTCAGAATGTAGGGGCGATGGTTTTACATGTTCAGGGAGGAAAGGGGGGAAAAGGGAAGATTGAGACAAGTAGGAAAAAATTGCCTCCAAATGATGAAGTGCCCAACAGTATCAGACAAATGTATGGAACTGGAAACATGCTGTTTGCCTTTCATGGAATTATTCAGAAATGAATCATAGCTAAGGCATTGGAGGGTTTGGAGATTCATTGAGCAAGCAGAGAAAAGATAAACAAGCTTTAGAGCACGTGCACATGTGCAAATAAGCAGCAAAATATTTGAAGGAGACAAGGGGCAGATGTTTGGCAGCTCATTCCCTCCTCAGATATTTACCTACCTGTGGTATTGTTTTCAGATTTGCTGAGCACTCCTTGCTCCTGCTGATTTTACAAACTGTGCTCAGCATTTCTGAGAAGTAAGACAAATGGGAAGTATTTGAGTCACGTACCAGAGGATCTGATACACACAGAGGCATGTACAGGGCTGATGCTTAGGCAACAGCATTTCAGAGCCAGTGCCTAATATGCCACTGCCAGATGATGAATTTAACCTATACATTCAGTAAGTTCTTGCAAGCCACTCCAGACTGCTTTTCACATCAGAAGTGAGCTATTGATTTGTCTCCTATGCTTCGTGGAAATCTCCTCTTCTCTCTATTGTGGTACATATGTGAGGTCAGCAGTCATAATTCATGCTCGCCATTTGTTGTTTGTCATTACAGCAGTGTTTATTTTAATGTGGGTAAAACATAATCAGAAGCTCCCAAAGTGACGTAGGTGGTTGTACCAGCTAGATTTGAGCTGTGGATGTTTTACCTTCTTTCACAGTACTGTGAATGCATCACCATCCTCACCCAGCACACTTTTTCATATTTACGTTTCAGGGACGAACACAGAATGAGCAAGTAGGGCAAGAGGGTCTTTTCCAATAAGCTGGCTAGACTTAAATAAGGAGAGCTTTCAACCAACCAGATTTAGCTTTGGAAGAGGCTGGAATTTTGTGCAGTGGAGAAGAGCCAGAGTATTAGGAGCCAGTGGGGCTGCTGCACTCTTAATTTAAAAAACCCCGCTGTTTTCCCAAACTTTACACACACACATTCCAATTGGCTTTCTTTTCTACCAGTAGTAGAAAAGATTCCCTAGTCCACTGGTCTTTCTTTTCTCACATACCTCCTGTTAGATATATTTCCTGTGGATGCCTCAAAGATGCCTCAAAGGATTTTTATGTTGTAAGCTCCTGCAATGTTTTTCTTTCTCTTTACTTTCAAGTGCATCCCAAGCAGGTGCCAGCTTTCTGGTTTCATTTATTCACAGAATTAACTCAAAAATCTAGTCCACGCCTTCCACTTAAACTATGTTGATCCCAAGTTTCCTCCTCAAGGACTGCTCAACCAAATCATCTCCTTATATCTAGATGGGACAACAAATATCCTACAAGACTGAGCCAGCAAACCACGCATCATGTTTCTTAGCAAGACCATCATTTGCTAACAGGCTGAGATTTTCAGGATAATGCTGTATTGCCACTTCTATAGCAAGCTCTCTGGGAGCAGGATTGCTCTCATTTTGCATCATGTATAATTCAAATCACATTCATTGTCTTTCCAGAGAAAAGCAAGCAAATACTTGAGCAAAACACAATTATTTCTGCTTATCTTTTGTATGCTCTAAACCTGCACTAGTTCAATGACTTATATTCAAAATTCAAGACACAGCTCTGGTGCTGAACTTTGAAGGAATATGTGGGTTTAATAGTTTATACATTGACCATTTCAATACCCTTCACTTAACTTTGCTCAAACATCCCAATGGGGTGTCTCTTGTCAGCATGATGGCTTGGAAAATGTAGTCCTTTGTTTGCAAAATTTGTGTGTCTAAACAGAGGTGGTTACAAAGCTTCTTCTGTAGTTCATGAAGGCCTTGCTAAAAGATGATTACCCAATTAACTTTATTTACCTATGATTGCAGTGTATCTGTTATCTCCCTCCATTGATTTGATGGGTAGCTGCCATTAGGTACCAAATTCTAAGTGGCTAAACTACCTGAGACTAATTCCATTGCACTAAACCACTAAACCATTCCAGTGGTTTAGTACTTCATTTTGTACATGTCTCTTGGGATGGGAAGCCACAGTAGTTACAAATTGAAGGCCAAGAACTGGAGATAGCAATAGGAAAATTAAAGAAGAGAGTACAGCTTAATTTTCATGACCTTTATCTCCCTAAGGAATCTGGAGTCCAGGGAGGGGACAGGAGTTTGAAGCTTCTTTTCCCCCACCTTTCAAAAAATATTTCCCATCCCTAGAAATCTCAAATAAATTAGAAATATTACAAGTTTTCTGTCGTAGCTGCTTCCTTGGCTTGATAGGCCTGGAGTAACAAGCAGCATAACAAGCACATGATGACATATGGAAACAGCAGTATACAAATACACTCAGTGCAGGAGAATCCAAATCACAATCTTGGCCATTCATTGACTCAGCTAGGTTTGGCAAGTAGAATAGGGATTTATGAAAATAAGGTTGTGCCTTTCAGTGCTTTTCAGCTGATTTTATGCTAAAAGAAACCTGAGGATCAGAGCAATGAGACATGCAAGGCTATAGTCTCTAAATTCCCTGCAGGCCTTATTATGTGTATAAAGAGACAGACAGCAAGTATTTCAGAGCTGAGGAAGCTATTGCACTTGATTTAAAGGTAATTAAAGTGTGTGAGTGACAGCAGAGATGACATGTGATGTGTCAGACATCTTATCTCCATTTTGCTTCCTGCTTGGCAAACTCATCTGCATGCTGAATGAAGGATAATGTCTCATAGCCTTCTGCCTCTACCCCCATAGGCTTTCTGTTCTGCTTTTCCCATTCCTCCTCGCAGCTCTCCTGTACTCTGGGATTCCAGGGAGAATATCTCAGGTTTGCTATTATCTGGATTCCTTCCATGCCTAAGTCAAAACCAAAACATTTATTCCTATCAGTAGTTGTTGATCATGCTTGAGAGTGTAAAAATTACCAGTCTAGTGGACCACTGAGAAGAAGATAGACCCTGTGCTGAAACATTACTGTTAGCTGCTGTCTAGCACTCCAGTGCAAACAACTGCAGAAGGGAGGGGATGCTGTGCTCATTGGTATTTTTAAACTTCTCATTTTGATTCCAGTAAGTCAACCAAAGCCAGTGTGAAAGTGAGGATTTATTGTGAGTATTCAGTTCTTGAAGTGAATGAGTTTGTAGTTGTGCACACAGTACTTTCAGCGCAGCCTGGATCTGATGGCTGACTAATGTGTGACAGGCACAGGAATGTCTTCTCTTGCACTAACACAAGCAGTTCCATCCATGCTGCTGGACATTGGGTCCCAAGTGTTCAGAAGACTGCCGTCTAAGCTTCATTTCTAAAAGATCTGTCTTGGGTATCTTGTAAGGGGTTGTAGGCCATCAGTGATTGCAAATAGATGTATTTACATTAAAATAGAAAGACAGGGAATACACACAGAGCTGATAATTGTTCACATTATTCCATCTGCCTAATAGCAGAACAAAATTACTGGCAGAATTGAGTTCAGTGCAAGTGAAAACAAAAAGCCTGAGGCACTCAGGGCCATTAAGGAGAAGGGAAGGTTTGGGCTTTGACCTGCGATGGTCATTTGCCTCCTTTGACTGCACCTCTAGGTTGAGCTGAATCAAAATGAAAGCAATCATGGATTGAATGGTATGTCTCTCTAGCCAGCAGGTTGCCAAAGGGAGGGAGGATAGCATTTCACATGCTTTAAAATGGCAGCATTTCTTTCACCAGTTCCTAACTAAAAAGGATGTAAGCTGCAGAGCTGTGTGTGTGAACTGTTGGTGACGAGAGCCTTTGGGGGTTTCACCCCTTCAATTTAGATAGTGAGAATTCAAGCTGTGGCAAGGATATAATTTAGATCAGCTTGTTTATGAGTGAACAATGTCGCTGAGCCAACCAATAAACAGTGATTCTGGAGTCTGCAGGGGAAGAAATGTCCTATCTTTCCTCTGATAAATGTCACTCCGGTAGTATTGCTTTTGTCTCCTATTTCTAGAAGTAGAACTGAGGTTTGTAGGTTAAAGGAAGATACAGAAGAAAACTGAGAGTCACAGAGTTGGGATCTGTATTCTTTGACATGACCAGATCAGGCTGACTACTGTGACATCAGAAAACCAAGCTTAAGATGCCTATTCTGTTCTTTTCTTGTAATACCTGCCATAAGGACCTTCCTGAGACCAGTTATTCAGAGAAATGAATGAAGGAGGATAGGGAGCTAGGGAATGAATACAAAGTATAACACAGCAGTCATAGCAAAATTGCCAGTAAACAAATAGATTCATTCAACTGCTTTTGGATAATGCTCAAAGCCAGATTGGACAGAGCCTAGGGCAACATGGTCTAGGGTGAAGTGTCCCTGCCCATGGCAGGGGAGTTGGAATTAGATGATCTTAAGGTCCTTTCCAACCCAAACCATTCTATAGTTCTATGAACAGGGATTTTTTTGTTATTATATTACATGATGCCCACATGCACTTCTGAGCACTCTGCATATGTACATGTGGATTTTCTCCTTTGCTGTGTATATTTTGAAGCAACATGTCTAGGATGCTGCCAGTATGTCTAGTATTCAGTCTTCTCATCAGATACTCTTATCCTCCCATCAGGGATTTCCCATGATAAGGGCTTCAAGGCTTACCTCCCTCGAATAATAGAAATGTAGCAAGGGTCTTGTTTGAGCTATTTAACAGAGGGCTCAATACTTGTGGTGCGAGGAAGGTGCTCATATGAAGCTGTAATGACTAGCTGTCAGGGAGATGCATGATGGCCCTTCAGCCACTGAACACAAACTGATGAGGGTGACGGTGGTATTTCTCCAGTCCCTTAATTAGAGCTATGTGATAGCAGAGGTTCAAATGGAGAGGTTTTCCATCATCTCTGGTGAGGATGGAGGTAGGGCAGGGAAACTGGTTTGCTTTTGTTAGCCTCTGGCATCCTTTGCACTGTGATATGTGTTCACCTCCTCATTTTTATCACTGTCCCTCTAGCTGTTTGTTTCTTCTTTCATTACTCTCTGCATTCCTTTCCCTTCCTCACTCCTTCAGATTCTTCAGGAATTATTTTCCATTTTAAATAACTGAAACCTCCTGTTTTTCTGTAGGAGACTTCCCTAACTCAGTTGTTCAGAACTGCAGTATGCTTTAGAGACCAATTGTAGGGTTGTTACGTACGAGTAGCTTGGTGCTGCAAATAAAGGAAACTGAGACACAGTTGAGAGTTAGCAAATACTCCTAACAAGCTGAAAACAGAGCACAAGAATTGTATTCCCAGCTCTGGACTTTCACCTGTAGGTTCTATGCATATAAGTGAGCTCTCTTGTTCCGTGCCATATACAACAATGAAGAAGCAGAAACATGATGCAGGAAAAAGAGATCTGTGGGGCTTAGAGAATATACTTGTATCAAAGGTGCTCTGTGGAAGGCAAGGAGAATAGCTTTAGTTCTAGCCCAAATGTGAAGTAATTTCAAAAGAGAGAAAGAGGTACCTTTTCAAATTCCTGGCAGAGGGAAAGAGAGACCCACTTCCCTTCATTCATATCTCTGCCCCTCACAACCTTTTCTTCAGATCTAGTTTATCACAGCATCAGTTGTATATCTCTTTTTCCCCACACAACTTGGATACAGAAGCTTCTTCTAGGTGATTGCACTGGGGGAGCATAAGGGGAGTCTCAGACCTTGCCCCTTGCAATATCTCCTCTGGGAAGTCCAAGGAAATGTAAAGTCACTTGTGATATATTCAGAGGTTTTGGCAGGTAGACAGCAGCAACAGGAGGTGGAAATAGACAGCTGTGCAGGGGAGGAAATGGTGATATAAATACATGTTTAATTGCAGTTTAATTACAATTACTTAGTAGGCAAAGTTTATTTAAATGCAGTGTAATTAGAGTGAGACCTTGATTTAATCACAGTCTTATCAGATATGGTTACTACTATTTTCCTTTGCTTCCTCCTCCTCCACCACCTCTTGCATTCCCTCTCCTGAGCTTGCCCAAGGAAATTAAAAGCCAAAGCTTGAAGTAAGCAGAAGTTTTCAGTTTCCTGAAAATTCAATTGCCAGGTGGCTACCAGCCCAGAATTTTCTCCCTGGAAATTGTAAAACCCCCATTCTGTCCTGGCAAGCCGTTATTCTTCCCTAGCAGATAATGATAATGGATCCTCATTAGCTGGGAATGACTTATCATGAATACAATTCATCATTGATGGCAGACCTCATAACCCATCTGCTCACAATGAGTAAATTATATAGCCCAGTCAGACGAGATGGATTGTTCTTTCTGATCTACCTTTGGAGTGTCTCCACATCCTGTTCCAATCACTGCATATTTTGTCTTCTCTCCATGATCTAGGTGAACATAAGGAGAGACATTTGGGCAAAACCTCTTGTGCAGCTGACCCTGGATATCATCATTTACCATTTTCTCTCTTCCACTGCTGCTTCTTCCTATGCTCCTTGCCATGAACCTGGCCATGGCAGTAGTTTACTTCTTTAGGAGACAAGTACTGTCACCAGACATCTCCTGTGGATCTGTTGATACGTTCATGGCTTGCTCCTGCGTGAAAACCTTCCCCATTCTAATTATCATAGCACTCTGCTCTTTCATGGGTGTTACATGTTTAAAAACCTATAAACTAGTCCCAACCAGAAGGGAATGATAAGTTAATTTTTTCCTTCTCATCTGAAGGCTGCATTTCCTCCTCTCACCTTCTTTCTTAAGACTTAGTTATCAGTTAGTGGCTGATAACCACTTCTGAGAGCACAGTTATTCCCACTGCTCACCATGAAGAAACTAAGGCACAGACTAGTAGTCATAGCTGGTAGTCGGCAGACACAGCAGACTATGGGGAAAGGGAAAATATGCAGAGCAATTTGCCAAAAAAACATGGCAAAGTGGTGGTCAGGCTGTGATTAAAGTCCCTAAAAGAGCAGGGATTTAAACATTGCTTTTTGGTCTGCTACTTGGGTCTCTCTTCCTATTGCCTGCACATTGCTTTGAATCGCAACAAACTTGAGTACTTCCGCTTGCCTCTGAAATACACAGCACGTATCTACATACTGATATTATCTCAAAGATTTGTTAGAGAAATCTTACAACCCTCTTCAAAAACAGGATACTTCTGTGGTGTACCAGAAGAGTGTCCAGCCCATCACAGTGCCAGTCCTTAGCAGGTAATTCATATTTCTACCACTGCCTGAGCTGACAATCACCTCTGCAACCCAAATATTTTTGCTTCCATGTAGGGATCTCTTGTCTGTGCTCTTGGACAGTTCTGGAGAAGGTCTTTTGCCCTTTGCTCTCCATGTGACATCTGGTTTGCCTCTGAAGTCCATAAGCTGTTAGCAAGTTTGCTGACTTCAGTGAAAATATCATTTTCTCTTTCCACATCAACATCAGTTAATTCATGTTGCCTTACTTTGCATCTGTCTCAGCCTTTTTTTCTAGCAGCAATAAAGAAGGGGAAGAGTTAAATCTATCCATAAAACTGTGAAGCTGTTCATTAATTACTGCATATTTTATTATTTCATTGAACCATGCTGGCCCTGCCTGAAGAAAAATTATGAACTGCTGGGGTCTTTGCTTAGGGAACCAAAACCAGAGACATGGAAGCTTTTCCCTCCCTCTTTTGCTGTCACAGTTTGCTCTGGTTGCTTGCTTTCTTTTGGGTTGGGGGTTTTTTTGCCTTTCCTTCCTTCAGATTCTCCTGACATTTTAATGCACTCTGATCACTTCTAGGTGGCCTGTTCATCTTCTGTACTATTGTTGTCACAATTCACATGGATGAATAAAAAATAGGGAGAAAAAAAGCAAGAAGAAGTTTTAGTTTTTACTGTCCTTCCTTTCCTGGCCCTGAGAATGTGTCCCTCCATCTCATTCAGACTGATGCTCTTGGTGGGGACACCTCTCCCCATTATAGGCTTTCTAAGAGCTGAGGGTTACTGAGTCCTTCATACCTCTGTGAAGTGGGTAAATAGGCTGTGAAATCTATTTAACCTGTTGCGCTGGGCCTTGTGTTGCAGATCATGGTAAATCACACAGAGCCAAATGGATTTTTCCCCCCTGTATTAATTTTTAATTGACAGTAAATTTTTAATAGGGAGGGAATTACACATGTCATCCTGAGAATGCCAAGTGGACAAAAGAAGGGAAGGAACAAACTTAGAAGAATGGATGCAAAGTGCCGGGGAAGGGAAAAGAGGAAAGATGAGAGGAGGAAAAAGGGAATGGGAAA
Source organism: Agapornis roseicollis (assembly GCA_002631895.1). NCBI lineage: Eukaryota > Metazoa > Chordata > Aves > Psittaciformes > Psittacidae > Agapornis > Agapornis roseicollis. Next base: position 199,955 of record NDXB01004913.1, on the reverse strand, counting down.
TGGAAAAAGAGAGAACAACGAGGCAATAGGCACTGCAGCATCTTTGTCTGAAGGTGAGTTTCTCAGGTAACAGCAGCTTAGTGCAGCTCCCTGCCCTCTCAGCAGTGAACAGTTCACACACAGCAGGGAAGCAAATAAGCCTGGAAGGAGTCTTTGACCCAAAGGTACTTGTACCCTTCCAGAGTTCATGTCTCACATCCAGCCTTTCCATCAAAACAGATAAATTAATCAGTGGTTTGTGAGTCCAATTTGGCAAAAAAAAAAGGAAACTATGTCTGTGGTTCAAAACCCATAGTTACTGTGTGTGACTGAGAGAAAGGCATAGAGTCACTATGGAGAGATAGCTACCACTGACTAATAAAGAGATGGTGTGGAGAGATACAGCAAGTGCTTTGGATAGATGACAAGCATTAGATGGAGTGGATATATGGTTAAAATTAAAGAGATGAATACTGCGAATACTCGTGGGAAAATACCTTGTACAGCCATACTGTGAATAGATAGATGTTGCAGGAAGAGGGATATTAGAGAGACAGACACTGTCTGGGAGAAATGGGTAAGGGAACAAGTGGTGCTGCAGCAAGGCACATAAAGATTGATTCTTCTGATAAATAAATTCTATAAATACTACAAAAGATATCTCAGTAGCCTGCCATCTATGAATATTTGACACACACATCGAAGAAATGGCGTAGCACTTCATCCAAAATAAACATAACCAAGCAGCTACTAGATATGTGTGAGATTGTACTGTTTAAACATTTAAGAGATGCTACCAGCTGCAGCAAAACTAGCAATTTATCACCCAATTCAAAGCTTGTTTTACCCTGATGGACACATTGATGGCCTGGCAATAGCATGGCAGAAAAGGCCAAGCCAACAGGTAGACAATTAAGTTCTGAAGCAATATTGGATAACTAAATGGGAAAATACAGTGTTTGGATTTCAGAATTGGAAATAGGCCATAGCTTGAGTATGAGCTTCTCATCTTGCATCCAGTCTTACCAAGGGATAACATGTTTCATATAATTTCCACCATTGTCTTGTACTGGTCCAAGCCTCACCTTGTGGGCTTCACAGGCTGTCCTGTGCTACTGTTACAATCCCAAACCCCCATAGGGACCTCCATTTCCAGCTCTCCTCAGCTACCTTATTGACCTTAGTGAGCAGATGAAAGTCCTGCTACTGAGTGTTCTGGCAGCAGTGCAGAGCATCTTGTTCTCCTGCAACAGGCTTTAGTTGCCATCTACATGGACACCTATACCTGCTGAGGCTGTTAGGATTACTCATATACCTGGCAAATGCTGCCCAAATCGAGAGCCATTCCAGGAAGTCAGATCCTGCTGTGGTTCCTGTGGTCAGGAGTCCTGGGGACTGCTGGAGTATGGGGCATCTGAGGAGTGAAAGTACTTTCATACCTTATGTTTCCACCCTCAATACTGAAAACTTAGGTTTTCACTATTCCCACTGAATAGACTTCTGTACCAATGACTCTTTTGCTCCCCTCCATAACCACCTTTCTACCTTGTGCTTCAGCAGAATCTCTCCTGCTGTTGATTCCTTAGCCCCACACCAGATATTCATTTTGTGGCTACGGATCTCTGCTTAGCACGTGTTATCATGCTGTCATTGAAGATGACAAGCTCCCTGGGGCACAGGTAAGCATCTTTCAGGCTACTGCTAGTGCTGCTTGTCCAGCACCCTCTGAGAGTTTATGATGCACCTCAAAGTCATTCTGACAAATGCCAGAGTTGGTTTGCTAAGTTCATTCTCTTTGCAACTCAAACATGCAGGTCCGCATTGATGGAAAGGCAAGCACATTAACCTCTGCTCTTCTCCTGCAGCAATTCCTCCCCACTACAGTTATCACTTTAAAACCATCCTAAGCACAAACTGTTTGATTTAAATTCTTGGTGTCATAGGCATTATATTAGGTATATGTTTTATGAATCATTCAATCTAATTCATACCCATAAAGACACACAGAAATTAACTCTACAAACTGTCTTTCAGGCTGCTGTGGATGCTGCCTTCAGGGCCCAAATGTTAACTCATGGGGAGAAGAGGAGATTATATATATTTTTAATGGCTTCAAACACCAAATTAAATTTGAAATTAGCATTGAACTCTACCATCCATTTTCAATAATGATGCTTAATGTTGTTGTGAGAGAATCAAGTGCTTTATGTGGTAGGTGTCAATTGGGTCTTGCTCAGGAAGTTATCCAAGGGCTCTTCACTATGACATGCTGGGAAAGTGATTAAAACCCTGTCAGGTTAAGTGAGAATAGTATTTTTGGTTTTCTCCTCTCCCCTTGATTTCAATCTTCCCTAGCAGCCAGTTTCTGTCTCTAAGGATATATCTTGTAATAATAATTGCTTGTTATCAGTGGATATTTTCCAGTACAGCAAAGATATCTAAATCCAAAGCCTCCAACAGAGGAAATTGATAGGTCTGAGTTTAAGGAGTGTAGGTTAATCCATCTCAAAGGATACCCTCTGTAAGAAGTGAAATGTTAAGCATTTCTTGACTATAGGGAGTAGTGTGGGAGAGGGGTATGCCAAGCTTCTGAGGGGGCAGACCTTAAAAGCAGCAACGGAATAGAAAGCTCAGGAAATCTTCTTCCTTGATTGTCTCCCTGCAGATTTCTATTGCACTGGAAATGTCTAGAACAGCATGAGAAGGTGGAATCAAGCATCTCTGCAGCTAGAGCTATCAGTTGGTCGTGCCTGGCTTTGCGACTCATCACTGATCTTTAGACAGATAATTTATCCATTTTGCTTAATGAATTCCCCCTGAGCAGTTTAGGTTAATATGACTAATATGACTAAAAAGCCTAATTGTATGGGCTTTTACATAATTCTGGGCATTTTCCTTCCAGACTCACAGGAGACCATTACAGTTAAGTACATGTGTGTCAGAGAAAGGCAACGAGCAGGATCTGTGCTGTCTTTCACTGAGACCTGTTGCTAGGAGCATGGCTGAAAAACGCTGCCTAAGGGATGCTCTGGCTCAGTGTATGCAGCCTCTCAGACCTTACTCTGCCACTTCTCAAGCTCCCTGCTTTCCCAGAACTACACAAGCAGGCACCACTCTCCCAGGAGTGCCAACAGCTTGCACCATGCCTTGTTATAGTGCCCATTGGTGGAGTAAGTGACATCAAAGTGCCACAGGCTTCCCCTGCTGTTGTAATTAACATAAAATGATTTGTCATAGCACAGTAATCCTTACTGGCAAGCAAAGAAATACCCTGAGTATGAAGAATTAGGGATCCAGGCCTTGCACTTTTGCCAAGTTTTGACACAGGGCATACATCTTACATCTTTTATTTCTTAAATTTGTCGCACTGGCTGCTCACAGAATTTAGAATTCTTTGCTTTCTGTTCTAAACCTGACAAGATTTAAAGCAGTGTTGCTTGCTGCCTCAGAAATAGCATAGAATTAGTGGTGAATGATGCTGTTCAGGAGTTCAGCAGCTCAGCTGAGACATGCTGTTGCAGCTCCATGCACATCAGCAGACCTTTTCCTTACAAATCATCAGACCGCTTCCCTTCTCAGAACTCAGTATGGGGTGTTTCAGGCTGCAAAGCTTGTATGTAAAGTAAATGCATTGTTATTTAGAAGTGATTCATATTGTTGGGAAGCCCAGAAAGGGATGCTGATTGGTGAGTAAGCAATGGAGTGTAATAGCCCTGAGAAAACTGCTGTGTAATAACAGCTTTGATTCCTTGCTGGATAAAACTGTATAATGTTGCCATTCTTCCTGTACCTTTCATGTGTACAGCACTTCATATACACTGAGTGTATTACTTTGTCATGTGAACTGATAGCTGGTCTAATCCTCCCGGACTGTGCTAGTCTGCTTGAGAGGAGTATGAAGTTTTCAAACAAAGTTTTAGGCTTGCAGTAACATCTAAATTATAGATTTCTGAAATCTCCTTGGCAGTGTTTCTTGATAGGCTGCTTTTTTGAGCTGAGCTGATAACCCATCTAGCCTCAGAGATGCTTTTTTGTGCTCCTTGGTACTGAATTGCCTGTATCACGCACCATTAAATCTGACACCGCTTATCTGCAAGTTGGCTGTGCAGAAAAGGAGAAAGTCCAGTGCAGGCCTGACAAGCTCAGGGTAAAGTCAGCAGCAGTCTGATATGGCTACACCTGCTCAACCATCCTCCACCATTCCAAGACCCAGGATTCTTCAGCAGCACAATGTGATTTTATAAGGGGTTGTGTGTTATTGACACTAGAGATGTTATCATGGAGGTACCTATGTAAAGCTGGTACAGCATAAAGCTCTGTAGAGAAAATCATACCATCATGATTTGATGGAGAAGGAACAGCGCACAGCAGTCAGTAACCTGTGTTCATGAATACAACCTTCCCAAATGTTCTGCTCTGTAAAGTGTGTTTGTGTATTCCAGCACTCGGATTTCTGCAGTTTGGACTAGCAAATACTATTTTGTGCGCTTTTTCAATGCCTTTGGGGACAATTTATGAGCCAAAGCAACTCACGATCTGGTCTTTTCCTGGTGTTTCAGTTCCTGGAAGACAGACTCCACTATGAGAAGAGCAGATGTCTCTTTATAGTGGTGCAATATGCAGCTTTCTGAAGCAAAGAGATAAAATGAGAAGCTAGAAAACATCAATACAAAGGCAAATGCTGGGGAAATACAAGATTTCCTGGCTAACAAGGTTTTCAGGTCTAGTGGAACCAGCATGCACAAGTCCTCAGCCTTTGTGTCCTTGAGCTGAATGGCTGGCTTTGTCTCGTAGACAGGCTGGACAGCTTCAAATCAGAAGCCAGGCTGGGTACAGAAAATCTGGCAGTTTATGACAGTTTCTTTCCCATCTGAATCTCCCCTTCACTTTTATGACTTCAGTTGTTTTCAGTATTGCAAGAATTACAGCATTTCTCTCTGAAATATGATCTGGCAGCTAATCCTTGGTATTACTGACCATTCTCTCTCCTCCTGATGTCAGCAGGAGTCCTACATCCTCATCATCCCTCCAGCTAAACTCTTCATTCTTCTCTGGCAGAATCATGAACACTCACTTCTGTCCCTAATGGATCTGGAAACTTGCTATTTTCTTTATTGAAGTCTTGGTTTGCCAAGAGGAGGCTTTGGACCAGACTCATCAAGGTTATTAAGCACCTATTTGCTTACTGCTTTTGGTAGAGAGAAAAGCACTTACATAGAAGAGGTGATTGGGAATGGCATTAAACTGAAAGAGGGTAGATTAAATGAGACAGCAGGAAGAAATTCTTCCCTGTGAGGGTGGTGAGACACTGTCACAGTTTGCCCAGAGAATCTGTGGCTGCCCCATCCCTGACAGTGTTCAAGGCCAGAGCAACCTGATCTAGTGGAAGGTGTCCCTGCCCACAGCAGAGGGTTGGAACTGGATGATCTTCAAGGTCCTTTCCAACCCAAACTATTCTATGATACTATGATTTCATGATTAAACAACTTTGCAGACTAGAGAGGTGGTGGAGGGCTCCAGACACACCCTGGCTCTGCCACCATGCTATAAATTGCCAGCCAGGTAGAGTGATGAAGCCTTCTGTGTCTGTGTGATTGGGGAACTTGGGCAAAGAGAGAAAAGCAGTTTGCTCAATGTGACTGCAGGCTCACCGAGTGTAGAACCCATATCTTTCAAACCCAGCTGGTTTAGCCTCATGATTCAATTTTCCTCTGATTCACAGTCTGACATATCTTTTCAGTCACACTGCACACAAGAACTGACCTTTTATCATTTTTGGTTGTAAATCAGAGAGTGACATTAAATGCTTGCAGTGGTTCTCTATGAAGTGGTGGTTTCACTGCTCTGCAAGCTGTGCTCTAATTTGCCCCATCCATCCAAATACATGTCTTATTTTGATTAAATGAATACTTTTGTCAGTTTATGTTGCTGCAGCTTTCACTCAGAATGTGCTTGCTTCTGTGATGTGTTAGTATTCTTTAAAGAGTTTTAGTGGGAATTTATAGATGCATATACACATGTACACGCACATATTCACATTCAGTAGTAAGTAAGAAAACGTAATTGCAATTTCCAGGTAAAACACATAGAACATTTTGTCAGGCATTTGAAAATTGATCTTTATAAAATATTCAGGAAATACTCATGTTAACAGCCATTTTAAAAATTGTTCCCTGCTGGGAATTGATAGATGCTACAAGCTACAAATGGATTAATTTGAAAACAGCACCTCACTGTTAAACAGGTGAAACATTATTAAATACAGGAACACAGAAAAGTATCAGAAGATTTATTGCACAACAAACAGCAATGGCAACTTTTATATGCGCTTTACTATGTTCTTTTTGCAAGGCAATGCCACCTCCTTAGATCAGAGCAAATGGCTGTTGTTTTTGCTCTTTCCTCTGTTTATTGGGAGTCATCTGTTCCTGGCTGGTAGGTCCTTCTGGCACAAAGAATTTCTTTAAACCCTGTTTGAGTTCTGAAGCAGGATGAAGGTAATGCTTCATGTTTGTGTCAGCCCTCCATGCCTATTTTTTATCTCCTGTGCTAAACCACTAAGATTCATCCTTGCAATTCCTGACAGACAAATTTTAGGAGGCAGGGAGAGCATAATGAAATATCTTCTTTTCTTCATGAAACATCTGGCAGGGCTTTGGCAAAATCAAGGATTTAGCAAGAGTTGCCACTTAGATGCTGTAGCTGACAGTTTTTGTTGTCCTTAACAAAGTCCAAAGCCATATGCAAATCAGCTGTGTAATGAGTGAGGTTAAGCAAGGTTTTGGATTTGGTTCCATATGGTGTTGAAAACATAATTGATCAGAATGTTTTGAAATATATTGAACACGAGTGTTCAGATTTCTTTTATCTGAATCTCATTATGTCTGAAAGAAGATTTAGGAAGAAGGCAGAGGGTGATGTTTTAACCTAGGTCTATTATCAGTTATCTATGATCACACATACTTCATCAGACATTTCTGCTATAAAACCCACTTCAATTTGCTTTAAAAGCAAGATAGATTTCTTTGGCCTTGTGTTCTCTGTCTTCTATTTTATGGGTACACATACACACAGCGTCTCTCACTTTCTTAGTTATAATTTTGACTAAACACACTTGTTCTGGGCAGGAAAGGACTAGAGAACAGAAGTTATGTATCAGTCTCAGAACTTTTTACACTGCAGAAAGTTTCTTATGTATGTTATCATGAACATCCCTGGAATGAGATGCACAGCCTTTCAGGGGGGTTATGATTTTGCAGATTTGTGTTGGATTCATTTCAGGAAAACTGTGATAACGTAGGACCTTGTAGAGATGCAGTTACTTTGAGAGGTGCTCATTATGACTGATGTCTGTCAGCTGGAACCTCTTAGGCTTCATCTTTGCCACTGTGCTAGTCTTAAATTACTTGTTTTCAGTATGCTCCAGAAAATGTTTTCTGTGACCTGAACGCTTTCCTTAAAAGCAGAATTCAGTGGTAAACCAGGTGTTAAACTCCAACATGGTGCCATACCCTCTCCCCTCTCTGGACACTCCAGAACCAGAATTATTCTCCTTATCAGAGCTCAGCACATTATATCCCAGTCATTATTTATGTATTTGAAGACACGTGATTGTGAAAGAACAACCTGTGAAGAAAGGTTTCTATACCACTCATTCCTTACTTTAAAACGTACAAGAATGAATCAGGTTGATGCGGAATACAAGTGCGTCCATAGTTCTTTACTGAGAATCCAAGATCATAACTTCTGTCACACAAACCTGCTTTTAACTTCTAGTAGAAGTTCTCAAATAGCTGATGGTAAAAAATTACAGTTTAGAGAACCATTTCTGTCTGCCTTTTGACCATCCCAATATATCTCAAATCCTTCCCAGACAGTCCAAGTCCTTCTTTGGGTGACCTGATGCTTTGTCAACACTCACCTGAAGAGTAAAAGAATTGATTTGCCCTGGTCAGTAGCCCGGTTTTTCCCTGAGGTTGCTTCCACTTGAATGCAATAGCATCAAGTTTCAGTGATCTTTTGTTATCTTTCAGCTAGCTGTAGGAGTAACTCCTTATACCACCTATGTCTGTAATGAAAACTGAGCTGTGTGAATACAGAGCAAACCATGAAATTCTGTGGCTGCGTAGGTGTGTTGGGGGTCCAAGTGTATGTGTATATACATATATGTGCATCTATTATTTCTCTAATTGTAAGGAAAGGTAGATAAGGGATGGTTGTCTACTTTGATATTTCAGAGAATCTATGATAAATGTGCCTATGTGTGCATATATGTAAATATGTCCATACTAGCATACAGAGTGGTTATCAGCTAAAAAGAGGTTCTCATGAAGAAAGAGATTTCTTCATGAAATATGAATAAGAGGTTTCTTTCTCCTCCAAGGGGTATAGTGGTTGTAATTTAGTCATTTACATCAGTTATTAGTTCAGTCAGGTAGTACGTCTGTCCGTCATCTGATGGGCAAGCGTTTGCATGCATAGTTGTCTGACCCAAAAAATACCTTTTACATAGAACAGATATGTAACTAAAGCACAGCCTAGGTATGTCTTGGCCATCTTATACCATTTTGTTTTCAAATCCCAGGCCCTTTGAATCGCTCAGAGAGAACTCAGGGATATAGACATATGGAACTTGGACTTTTGAAATTAAATATATAGAGCCAATTATAAAAATTGGATTAAATCAGTGGAATTATATGAAACAGCACCTAGGGAAATAAGAACCCAGGAGAACCCCCCTGCCTTTACATTATTTATCCTTATCAGTACAAATCTGCAGCATTTCAGCAAAAATCTTTCCATGTTTCTTCCCCCTCCCCCCCCCCTTGCAAATGTCTCAATTACTGGAAGCACCCAGAAGCAATTACAAGGATTCCAATAATCTTCCTGTATTACTGTGGCTGAACTGCTAAGTATCATCAATAATGTGATTATTGTTTTGAAAAGAAATTGCTTGGGGTAGAGACACTGGAAAAAAGCTCCCAAACAAAAATCAAAATCATATTTTCAGCAACTTCAACATTATTCAGTGTCCTGATGAGTTTTGGTAGTCTTAGTAAATACCTTACAATACAGGGGGACTAGGCTGCTGATATTTCCACAGGAAGCTTAAGCTGTAGAAAGGCCCATTGTTACCTGTTTTTAAAGCAGGTAATTTCTTTTTGATTTGATTTCTTTTGATTCTTAAACCCATGCTAAAACCAAGGCACTGCCAATGCTTCCTGATGGATGGGTACTATCCCATCTATTTTATGTCACCCATATTTTATTTCTTGTGTTTATCTCCCATGTATAATGAATATAACAAGATTGCAATGGACCAGATTTTAAACCATTTACTGTTAGTTGCTTCACTGGAGCTGGCCATAAATTTCTCTTCAGACTAAGACTGCAACATCTAACCAAAGGTAGCAAAATATACTAATGAGTTTTCTCACAAGTATTAATTGGATAAGAACCTCTAATTAATTTCAACAGCAAGCATGGGTTGGGCTGTCCAGAGATGATGCAATGTGATATCTTTCCCTTAAATGAACACTAAGTTCTAGTGTAATATGGATCTAAAAAGTACGATCAGGGCTTTCACAAGACATTCTAACCCAGGCTTAGTTTCCCAATAATGCCTGAATATATTATGTGCCTACTTATAATGGTCCTTAGTTTGCTTGAAATCTGTATTTGGGGCTTGAGCTCTGGTATCCATCATGAGAACATAGTGCAGGTATAGGCAGTTAGGTCTCAAGTTTTCTTGAGGAATGTCTCATGTTGCCAAGGAATTCACACAGCAGACAATGCTGCTTGCCATTTTTAGTTGAATGAACTGTTCCCACCTGTGCAGAGCAGCTGAATTTGTTTTGTGTGACTGAAATTTAGCAAGTTGCATAGTGTGTCTGTGGAGGTATAGCTGGAATTTGCCATGCTTATGTCCATAGTTAGGTTCATCTTAACTAACTTATCACCATTGGTAAGTGGAAACTTGACTCAGTACCCTGAGTTAGCTTTTCAGCACTGATGGGGATGCAGCTGCCTTGCTCATGTCTGCCTTTCCAAGCAGCAGATTTATAGGGTCTATAGTGTTTTGTCCAATCCAGGTACTACACTATGTGAAAGAGTCCATCATTGCAACCAAAGAGAATATATAAGTTCAGAAATCTTTCCTAAACTACACACAGCATGGTGCTTCCATGTGCTGAAATGTATTAAGGTATTAAAGGGGAAAAAAAAAGACAAAACCTAAGAACTGTTGAAAAGTGAGAGAAGGAAAATTAGTTATCTTTGAGGTCTGCACCAACTGCTAACAGCTCCATTTCATGGCTGACTTGTAACTATTCAAGTCAGTAGGTTTTATTAATGCATACAAGATTACAGCTACAAGAATGCTAAAGATGCAGTGTTAGCCCTGCACTGATGTATAGATTGGTTCTCCATTAGGAAGAAATTAATGATTTTTCACAAGACTGAATCCACAGCTTTTGGCTTCTCACCAGCTTTTCCATTTTGCAAGTCTAAAGACCAGTTCATGTGAATTTTATTGGTTAGCATTAGAAACATGCCTGGATTTGACCTGATACCTGGAATCCAGGAATGTCATGTGACATCAAGGTAGTACCCTTCAAATAGGAGAAGAACGCTTGCTTGTCCTCTGTACAAACCCATCTTTCATAGAAAGATCAAAGGTGTATCAATGACATGGTTTAATTCAATTAAATACAGTTCTTCATGCAGACTTTTCAGTTTCCCAACCAAGTGTAGTGAGAGGTGTGTACTCAACACTCAACATCTCTGCTCTTACAGCAGTTATCAACCATCTTCTCACCTATAAGGAGAAGAAAAAAGTGGCTCCTGGGAAGATTAATAGTTTCTGCTAGATCCAAGTGCTGCTGAGGGCTAAATTGTTGCAAGCCTGAATGAACATTGGGGGACAGTGTTGACCAGAAGTCAGCTGGTTTCTTGCTTTTCATCCTCTCCCTTTACACATTGTCTTCCCTTCTCTCTAAATGATAAAGCCCCAGTTGCTCTTTATGTATCTAGCTGGTTCACAAGACATCCGTATTTTAATCTGGCCAAATCAATTATAAATATTACAGCCTACAATTACCCTGGGAACTCCTGCAAAACTAATTAGTATGAGTCTTAGCAATGAATTATATCTTTCTCTTGGCTATTTTCAGCAGGAAGAAAAAAACCAAACCAAACAAAAGACAACAATCTACACTCAAAACATAGCAAACAGAATTCAAGGCAGTGTTTAATTACGTTCATTTTGTTCATGAAAGGATTGGCCATGTTGGGCTGAAAGCCAGAGCACCTGGCATTGCTTTGGGCTTAGCACACATTTTCTCAGGAGATGTTGTAAGATGTAAAAGTCCTTGGCAAAGAGTCTTTGGAAAGGGAAATCTCATGGGAGCCTACAAAGTTCATCTCATTGTTTGCTGTGTAGCAACAAAGGAAGCGAATGCAATCATTCTTTAAGCTGGAGTCATCTTGCATCAGTACATAGTTGATCGCCTCCCTTGGCGAAGCCAGGGACTAAGCAGAGCCTTGTCTGGCTTTTCTCAGGCAGAAGGGAAGCCAGGCTGATGCCTGGGGAGCTCTTGAATTCCAGAGATGAAATTAGAAAGTCATTACAAGGTGTGCACCACACCTTGTAGAAAGTGAATCAAGACACAAAGGGCAGACTAAAGCCCTTCTTCATTGGCATCTTGTTGCTTTAATGTATTTCTTACAGATGTAATTACCTGAAAGCATCATAGTTGCTTCATTTATGTCCTAAAATACTTTTTTATGAAGCTATAAAAGGCAGAATTGTACTCTGGGATAACTGCAAATGTGGCTGCTTGAGATCCGTTATAAATTCATTACAAGACTTCAGAGGCAGTGCTCCTGTGAAACATTTGATGAAACATATGGATTCCTCGAAAGCAAAACTGTGCAAGACTACACACCCTTTTAGGTCCTGTGACACAGGTACAATGTTAATGTCAGTAAAAAGAAGGGCAAGGCAAACCCAATTCACCACAGAGAGGGCAGCATCTCTTTAAAAGCCGCAGGACACTTTACTTAGCAGCATGTACTGTTCATGCAATTGGTACAACTTTGCTAGAAAAAACAAGAGATTCTTTTCCAGAAAGCCAACCATATCCTGGGCTGCATCCAACAGGTTGAAAGAGGTGATCCTGCCCCTCTACTCTGCTCTTGTGATGCCCCACTTGAAGTACTGTGTGCTGTTCTTTTGTCCTCAGCATAAGAAGAACATGGAGCTGTTGGAGCAAGTCCAGAGGAGGCCACGAGGATGATCAGGGGCTCAAGCACCTCCTATACAAAGACAGGCTGAGAAAGTTGGGGCTCTTCAGCCTGGAGAAGAAGGGGCTGTGTGGAGACCTCATAGCAGCCTTCCAGTATCTGAAGGGGCCTACAGGGATGCTTCTTCAGGGACTTTAGTGATAGGAAAAGGGGTAATAGGTTTAAACTTAAACAGGGGAAGTTCAGGTTTGTTGTAGTTTAAACCCAGCTAGGCAGCATTTTCACTCACTCCACCCCCCCCCCCCCCCCCGGCCCTCTGCTCCCGGAGGAGTGGGAGGAAAGAAGAGCCAAAGAAATACAACCCCCACTGGTTCAGATAACAACAATCCAGTCACTAAGGTATAACACAAATCACTATTGCTATCACCAATAATAATAATAACAAGGAAAACAAGGGAAGAGGGTACGATACCACCCGCTGAAAACGAGCACGACCGGGAAGTTCCGTCTCCTTCCGGGTAAGTCCCAGTTACCCCCTGGGCATGACGTGCTATGGTATGGAATACCTCTTTGGTCAGTTTGGTCCTGTCAGTACAGTCCTGTCCCTCCTTCCTCCCAGCTTCCCCTCCTCTCCGGCAGAGCATGAGGCTCACAAAGTCCTTGGTCAGGGCAAACATCGCTCAGCAACAACCAAAAACATCGGCCTTATCAGCCTTGTTCCCGGGCCAAGTCAAAACACCAGCTACTAAAGAGAAGAAAAACTGACTGCAACTGCTGAACCCAGGACAAGGTTACATATAATGAAGTTCTTTACTGTGAGGGTGGTGAGGCGCTAGCACAGGTTGCCCAGTGGTAAATGCTCCATCCCTGGCAATGTTCAAGTCCAGGTTGAGCAGAGCCTTGGGTGACATGGTTTAGTGTAAGGCATCCCTTCCCATGGCAGTGGGCTGGAACTGGATGATCTTAAGGTCCTTTGCAACCCAAACCATTTTGTGATCCTATCAGGTGATAGCTGTGGTCAGGGAACTTGCTGGAGTCTCCAGTTCCTGCTTGAGTAGAGAAAAAGTGCACCCTTCTTTTACCTGGATGCTGTAATTGCTGAGAACTTGGCTGGTTTAGGTCAGACATAAATCTTTTTTCTGTTTTCTCCAAGGGAAATGCCTGATATCTTGAAAATTTTAAAGAAAGCCATTTCCTGCCTTCTTTACTCTGCAAACTGTATCAGACATGTTTGGCTCATCATATATAGCCACATCCCCTGCCTTGGACAGTTTCCAAAGGATTGGGACATATGATGGAGGGAAGATTTAAGGAAAGGAGAAAATAGGGTTACAGCCAGGGTGATTATGCAGCTACTGGGATGTTATTTTTCACTGCAGAGAGATGTTTGCTTTCTTCACAGGGTGTCATTGGTGTGCCCATGACCAGCAGTGGTCCCCAGACTTAACTTTTTCCTCCTTTTTGTATGAAGGATTTAACCACTCATTCCCCATTTCACTTTCACAAAACTGCAGCAAATTTCACAAGAGTGAGAGGAGCAACATGAAAATAAAGTAAATGCTTCATTTCCTCCCTTAACACAATGCAACGGCGAGGCCTGTCAAGTGAAGGTCAAGCAACAGCCCTGAACAATAGTCACAGATTCCCTAAGACAGTTGTCAGCACCTTTTTTTTCCAGCTGAAAAAATAAAACCCATTTTATTTTGAGCCAGTCAGTAGAATACAGAGGGTGAGTGACCTGCCACACAAGCAGTGTGAGTGGAAAACCTCAAGAATTTACTTAGGAAATCTTTAGTTTTGTTCCATGCTTTGGAAGAAAATGCACGAGTGAAGAATTATGTATGGAGAAGAGGTGGATCACCAGCCATCCTCACGTACACCATGTAACTATAGTCTAACCACCACTATAGGCTCTTATGTGCAGCTCAGTGGGGCAGCTGACTTGCGGGGTTTCTATCCAGCTGTGACCTAACAAGTAGGTTGACTTAAAAGAGGGGTTTGCATAAAGTACCTGAAATAAGTATTTTCCAGTCATACCAGAAAGCTTCAGTTACTCTGATGTGTAAGGAGAGACTGGGCTCCCTTCTGCTTTTCTCATGTTAAGTCAGAAAAAGCTCCAGAATTATTTTAAAGAGTACCAAAGCTTGCTTGCTTTCCAAACCCAAGCAAACAAGTACACCCACATAGAAAAGGAAAACTAATTAAGATCAAGTCATATCTCAATAAATATGCAAATTAAAAATCAAAGCAAAGAAATTCTATTTATCACATCGTAAAGTTGCAAATTGCTGTTGTGGCTGGAATAGATGAGGTCTATGAGGCTGTAGGTTTTGAATTAGTAGAGCAACCAACATGTATACATGTTTTATTGTGATAGCTGGGGGACTGTTGGCTCAAGACATATCACCAGCCTTCCCTCCCCCTCTTCTGTACTGCATTCACGTTCATGGTATCATAGACTGTATTTGTCTTGGAGTTCTCTAATGCAATGTCATTGGTTTTCCACATTGTTTACCTTCTGTAAGGCAACATCATTATTCTTTGATAAATCTGTTTTGTGTCCCCTGGGTTCTTTTCTTTTCTGTTTCTTTGTTTTCTGGGTTTTTTTTGGAGACTTAGGGGGGTTCTTTTGCAGTTTTTTAAAAAACAGATTAAAAATAAATAAGTAAACAAAAATACTTAGAACCTGCCCCAACAAAAAAGCCCACAGCACTCTGTTGGAAAAGAAAGCAAGCTGCAATCTCTGCAGTGACATACAATAGTCCAGATGTTGGCATTTCTGCTCATTGCCATGTTTCACCATTTGCATTCTTTCCTAAAGGAGCTGGTAAAGACCAGCTGATGGGGAGAAGCAGCATGTGATGATTTTGGCAGTGTTAGCAGCACTAGCTGGCTCCTTCTCCTGTCATGTGCTGCCACCACTCCTCGTTCAGAAGAACCTCTAAAATGATGGTTTAAACTAGCCCTTTTGTCTTGCTTTGCCCTGGGTTTTAAATCTTCCTGCAGCAGAAAGGGTATTATTGGGATGGAAATTTCCGTATAGTAGAGATATAGCTGGTTTGTAGAGTTTGGTAGTGTGATACAGAGCCTTTCAACTTTTAAGTCACCAGTGTGATTACAGCCTGTGTTGGCAATGGCAGAAATTGGTTCCATCTATTTCCTGTTTGATAGCTCATGATGTGATTTGTGGTGGTGGTGTTGATCCAGTGGGTATCATTGGAGAAACCACTACTAGGGTCAGTGCTAATCGACTTGCTTGCTCACTGTCACAGCAAAGGGCTGAACAAAGTAGGAAGAAAGTATTTTTTCCTGACCTCTAAACATGATGTAGGCACAGCCTCACTTGTGGGGAACCTCTCTCTGCAGTCTGTCTGTCCAAACTATTGAGTTGTCACAGTCTTGGTGGCTTGTGTACTATGTGTGTAGGCAGTAAGGAAGAGCTTTTGAAGTCCATTACAAAGGTTTTATGCATAAATACTTTCATCCTAAGGACTGTCCCTTCAGGCTTCAACGTAAATAAATGGCAGGTTTGTATGTTTTTATTTTTCAATCTCTGTTGTCTTCTAGATTTCCCTTCCATAGTAAAGTGCTTTTGTGCTAGGAATTGTTTTCCCCTTTCTGCCAGATATCCAGTCCTAAAATCGTGGAAGTTATCAAAAAATTCAGAAGGTCCTCTGTTATTTGGTTTCTCAGCTTTAAATAATGATAGGGGCTTGTTCTTTTAAATTGGGATGCTGTTTGTGCAATGCTTGACCTTCAGTTCCTAGGCTGCAAACTGGATCATTCCATCTGTAAAGTATCAGTGAGCTAGCTGGCAGCTATGCTCTGTCCCAATGGCATTAGCAGCTCTTCCCAAACATGCAAGTGCAATATTGAAAGTAGCTATGCTTTGGTTCTTTTTGACAGCAAAGCTACAAGAGCAGAGCTTATAAATGAGAAATCTAGTTCTCCTGCGTTTAGTCAGCTTTCAACATTATCAGAGGTACTTGTTATCTTTGTAATTCAGGCCATGCCTGCATATGAAAAACTAAGAAAATATCAAGCCCACTTGAGCAGAGACCACTGTTTGCTGCTGTATGTGCTGGGAGGATTGTCCTGGTTTGTTTTGTTTCATGTCACATACTCAATTTCAGGACGAGTTCTTCCTGACCCAGATTTCTGAGCAGACTGAAGTACAGCCAAAAACTGTAAAAGTGCATAATTATTCTTTTATTTATTTTTAAGCTGTACAGCTCTATTAAGCTTTCAGAGAATCCTTTATACCCAGCCTTTGAAGTAAACTAAGCCAGAGATCAGCCAGAGAAGTGGGTTGACGCTGCTTGTTTCTGCTTGCAGGGTAGTCTGTATGCAGTTAAGATACGGAGTCTCAAAGCTAGGAAAAGCTTTTGCCTTATTTTTTCTGGAGTGCAGAAGACAGAAGGGATCAATACATCCAGAAACAATACTTTACACCTTTGGTATGTTCTGAAACCTCAGATGCTGGCACTGCTGCGAAACAGAGCCGGAAGATTATTCTGGTTACTGACATGTAAATGAGCAGACCACACATTAGAGCTGTGTATGCTCCATCTGCCAAGCCATTCATTCTTCCCAACTTGGGACAAATTACAGACTGGCCCAGAGGTGGAAGATTATTATTCCTTTCCCAGTCCCCCAAAGCAATACATTCCCCTGCTTTGATTCTGATTGAAAACATTGACCTGGAGGGAAAAAATGCACTATCTGTCCCCCTGATTCATCCGGACTCTGACCCAGGCAACACTGAAACCACAGGCTTCTTTCTGGGCTCAGAAAAATTATGCAGCTGCCCTCCTGGGCTAAGGCCAAATAGCAACAAGGCAGCCAGGCAGGAGAAAGACCCTGTCCCCCAGAGCCATCTAGTCTAGCAGTTAAATTTCTGCCTTAAATATTGCATTGCTGATGTAATACAGTATGTGTTGGAACTGGACATGTAAAGAAAGCCTATGATCATTCCTGTAAGCAAATGGCAGGAGGCTGTGCTGGTGTAACCTGCCATCTGAAAGCCAGACAACGTGACAGGCACATCCATTTAGAGTCTCTCCTCAGCCATTCAGATTTGCCTCTGAATTTGGCTTTTGCTCAGGAAGTCGTGCTGTCAAAGTCTTTCCATGCTCCTAAAACACAACACTCCTGGTATTCCTGCCCTGCTTGGAGCCAGTGTGCTTCAAAACCCTAAAGCCTCCAGTTTTTGTTTGTGCTGCCTCTTGTTAGCAGTGCTCTGAGCTTGCACAGAGCAGGAAGAAAAGATGCCAAAGCACTTCAACCACCTGGATTAATTAGGTCTTACACTAAATGTGGAACTACAATGAGGTGGATGATGATTAAACCAGCAACCTTCTGCAAAATGAATACCTCCTCTTCTACTATATTTCAGCTTCTATAACCTTGTAAGTGCCTCAAGGCAAGAATGGTGTTGTCTGTATATCAAGCACTCTGTTTCTGTATAAGCAATAACAATAATAGTGATAACAATCATAATGTGTTTCTCCTGTGAGGTAGGTAAGGATCACTCTTCATTTTATAGGTGGTGAAACAGACACAAAGACATACAAAATCTTGTTTGGTGCCATCTCATATCTTATTAGCAGAGCCAGGATTGAACCCAGGAAACACATTTCCCTGTTATTTGCTCTTACCCGTAGAGAACAAACCCTCCTTTGATGACGTCTAGTCTCTCTTGTGATTTTTCTGCAGAAGCTGCAGCAACAGCAGCCAAGAGATTGATGATGAACCTCCTTGTGTGGAAGAAATCGATTATAATGCTGACAGTTGTTCTGATGGTGAAGAGGACTTCTCAGAGCTAGACCAAGAGATCCAGGAGTACCTCTCTTGGGCAGAAGGAAAGACAGAAGATGATGAATTGACCATAGGACAGACTTGCAGCTCCAAGGCTCTCAGGCAGCTCTGTATTTCCAACCAACCCGCAACCAACAATATGGGTCTCCCTCTGCATTCAACAGCACTTGGGGTGTACAGCGGGTTCGAGAGCAGTCCTGTCTGAACAAGACTTTGACTTGCAGAGCATTAAGCAAATGGGTTATTGCTTGTGTTTGCCTGTTTGCCAGCTTCAGTGTTCCCCCCACGTGTGTTGCTCCAGTTCTGAATAGAAAATTGACTGTATGTTTGTGTAACTTGTATGCATATTTTGAGACTATACATATATTGAGAATGACTCTTTATGCTTTGTACACAAGGCAGAGCGAGGGGCCACTGGCCTCAGTGGTATTATGTGAGAGCACCATTCATTCCTAAATATAATCTCCAGTTTCCCAGCTGCCTCTAGTGTGGGGTTTCATACAGATTGACCTGAGGAATGGTATTCTGAGACTAAGGAAAATATTCTTGTTTTCCTAGTTTAGGCTTTGATTATGGGAAGCATCCTTTGGCTGGAAGAGAGCCTTTCAACAGAGGTCTTCATTGCCATGCATTTCTCTTGATCTATAGAGCATGTATCTGATTCCTGTCTGATCAGCATTTTTGCAGTGTGTTCAGCAGGTAGGGCCAGGCTGTGCATGCATCTGAGCTGGTACTGTCTAAGCAACAGTAGGAAATCCAATGTGTCACAGTAAGGAAAGCACCAGGGCCAATGCAGAATGGTCCTCTGGAAAACTGGGCTAAACTTACCTCTTTGCTGCACTGGAATAAACTAGTCCAGCATAACCTCAGTTGAGTCACTTCATGCTTGAACTGATGGGCCCAAGTGTAGGATTTATTTCACAGATGATGTGAAAATACATTTTCTCTGTGAGACATCCTTCCAGCTAAAAGACTATAGATACAGCCATTCATCCTGGGTAACTGGAGCTACTATTTAAAGCTAGTGAGAGTGAGTTGGATTTGGTGCACTTTAAGGAGAAAAACGTGCTCTTGAGGTAGCCAGAGGTCCCCCAGTATTCTGTCAATTGATGAATGACAGTGGCAATATCCAAAAGTGAATTTGTAGCCCAAGCATCAGTCCAGTGACTGATCATTATTTTTTGTTAGTTTTAAGATACCACTAAAGAAACCCAGATCATGGAACAGAGCCCTGTTGTGCCAGACAGTGATATAGTAGAAGACATTGCAGGTAGGTTAAATATAGGACATCTGCACCAGTGACCTGAGTCAGAAGAGCTTCTCCTTTGATCCCAAATGGCAAACAGATTTCTCCTAAAATTACTGCAAACACAGATCCTAATTCCTGAGAATCCAGCACAGACTGAGAACCCACGTGGATGCCTAACTTCCCTAATGAATGAATGCATCACTGCATCTTACTCCTCATAGTGCCTGAACTTCTCATGTGTCCCAGACTCTGCTGCTGCAAATGGGGAATTGCCCTGAACCCTAATGGAACTAATTGCACCATGCAAGAGGCTCCCAGCTCTGTCACTACTTTATGAGGCTCAAGGAGAAGGATTAAAATGTAGTGTGTTGTAGCATTACAGCCTGTAAGGCTTCCATTACCAAAGATTACTTTTATTAATATTGATGTGTGATTGGAAGCACCATGTCATCTTCTCATTTTTGTGCTGTTTGTGGAGAGAATGCCTGGTGCAGAATGAGCTTTCCTCTGCTGTATTTCTGAACACCTTTTCCTACACTAAGACATATTTTCCAGCAGGAGCTTGCTGTTTGGAGAAATAGCTTCTTCCTGTTCTTCTGGGTTTTCATTATCCAGGTGTTTTACATTCTTCATGAACACGTAAGAGTTCTCTGTGTCTCTATTGCTCTCTTTATGATGCTGTTCAAAAGATAGGCAGCTTGGGTTCCTTAGAAGCTGAGCTTCTTAGACCAAACTAGTTCATTAGGTATGGTGTGTGTCTCTGTACAGACATCCTGTTCTGCTTGCTTTAGTGTGCAGCTTGTTGCACACAATACCGAATTTTCATAAAAGATTGGCTCACGGGAGTGGACACAAAAGAGGTAAAACAGGAGTTCCCATTATAATAGTTTGTATAGCATAGCTTAAAAGCTTAGCAATAAAAACCTATACATGTGTATATTTCACTTCTAAACCGAACATTCATATGCATGACAAGAAACTCACACTGTACTAGGTCTATACTGCAGCATACACAGGCCACCTCTGTAAGACCTTCAGCAATTAGCACACCCCCAGGACACAGGGCAAAAAATACCATTGTACATTTATGTGTCTGTGTACAGACACATATGTCTGTCCATGTATACATCCTGAGCTGCTTTTCTCTCACACATTCTGTTCCAAGACCCTGCCATAATATCTGAACGATGCTTACTGGGGCTTGCCAATGGTACACCTGGTTGCAAAGGGAAAAGTGATCTTAATTCAGCATTTTTCTTAATGAGACACCAATATTTTAGCTATAAATACTATAGGCCAGCCTTAGCCTTTTAGCTGCTTCATTCTGAATTTCTTAAGCCAGGAAGAAGTTCAGTGGAAAAACTGTGCCCTAGTTGTGATTCATTGAATCAATAGACTATTGGAGAGTTGCCTTAATATAATAAAAGCAGAGATGTAGCTTCTGTGCGTGTTTGGAGCCAAATGAGCAGTACTACTGTTCCATAGATCCCTGTGCTGGGAAATGTGGGAGGTAGAGAGATGGCAAAGGCCCTGAGGATGTTTTCGGTGTCCAGGATCCAAGTGCAGCAGCCAACCTGGAAGCAAAATGTCCATTCACGCCATCCATACCTTTATAAATGCTGCAGTGCAATATGAAAGGTCTGGCCAAGTTTTCTACCTGGCAGCTTCCCATGTTAGTGCCAAACAACTTGTCAGCAAGTGGTGAGGATGCTGCAGATGCCAATGGCCAGACAAACCCCCAGCCCAAGGATGTTCAGCCTGCTGATGAGCAGGTGGGAGCAGAGGATGCCTCATTTCTTCCAGGAACTTCTATAGAGAGCAGATGCTCTTCCTCTTTTGACAGACCTCTAGAGGTCAGGAGAGGGCCTCCACTGTGCGCTGCGCTCACCATGCGATTAAAAT
The DNA here is from genome assembly GCA_002631895.1 of Agapornis roseicollis. Taxonomy (NCBI): domain Eukaryota; kingdom Metazoa; phylum Chordata; class Aves; order Psittaciformes; family Psittacidae; genus Agapornis; species Agapornis roseicollis. The sequence continues at coordinate 178,765 of NDXB01004913.1, read as the reverse complement.
TCTCCCTGAGTCATGGTAATTAAGCAGAACTAGGCTCTGCACAGAGGAACGGAAGTGCATTGACTTTAATAAAACAGAGTGTAAAACAACTTTAGATTAACTCCAGCCTTGTTTATTCTTGCACACTTGTAATTCTGGTTTGGTATTTCCCCAGTGAATGAAGCCGTTGTCCCCCGCGCTGAGGCAACATCACCTCACTTCAGCCTGCTAAGTGCCGAGCTGCGAGGCCAGTGCCTCTTCTTGCTTTCACTAGCTAATCCCAAAGAATTTGGAAACAGCCGATGGAGAAAGGGAGGGGGAGAGGGAGGTTGCCCTGCTCCCTACTGTGGCCATTCCTCAAGAGTCAGCAAGGCTGTCAGGTTGAGACATAAGCCAAATAATTCCATAATGGCCAGAAGAGATGGTGTCCTAGAGGCACTCACATAGTGCCTGCTGCTAAAGCAGTTTTGGGCTCCTGCCAGGCACATTAGCTTTTTTTACTGATGTCTTTTGTCTCACTGACTCTCTTAGTGCTGTGAATAGCTCAGCTCTCCTTCCTCCCCTTCTGGCTTACATGACATGGGTAGAAGATGCAGTGCTGCACAGCCTTCACACTGCACCCTCTGTCTCAGCCTCTTGCTGCTTTCAAGCCTGCCCTGGCTACAATAGTCTTTTCCTGTCAGAGAGGATCCTAAGGATGCCTTGCCAGTGTCTAGTGAAATACATGTGTGTATAAACCTCCGGGCTAAAAATAAAGAATTAAACAATAAAAATAATCAAGTCAGCAAACTCAAGGAAGAACAAAATCTAATTAGTTTTATCTGCTGTTCGTTATGAGGCTGTCAGAGTGCTCTATCCCCTGGTTTTACAGCATTCTGGAAAATAACAGTGATAACAATAATAAACAACTGTGCCCAGGGTTGTTTTCTAAGCAAGCAGGAAGCAGATTAAGGAAGGGAGAAGGCAACAGCCCCTGCTTCTCTCCTCCTGCCAGAAAGCAGAGGTGCAGGTGATAGCATTATCTCCTGTCTAATCTGTCCTTGGACAAGATCCACTGTCCATCACTTAGAGACACAAAGCATGAGTGGGAGACTGTTTGGCAGCCAATTCAGAACACTCAGATTGTCTTTCTTGCTCTGCCACTGATCTCTGTGTTGTTCAAGTTGTTCATCTTTACCTTGGATCTGAGGTATAAACAAGGCTTTGATTCCTCACGGTGTGAGTGAAAGTAAGTGTGTTTTTTGTGGGGAAGGAGAGGAAGAAATGAGGTTGTAAAACTACCCAGGTGTTTGCTCTGTACTGATTTCACCTGGTGCCAGCTGAGAAGGCAGCTGGAATTACTCTGTGCAGGAGCACAGTGGTAGTTGCCATCACTACTTTCCACTTCAGTGACATGGCGTGACTCTGATTGTTAGGCCAAACTCCTAAAATTATCCAGCTCTTTAAGCTCTGCTGGATAAGTTCAGAAGTCTCTCCTTGCAGGTTGTTATCAGCCTCTCCTGCCCCATGGTTTAGTCCTCACAGTGTGGAAATTTTTACACCTGTATTTAGGAGAGCAGGATTTAACCCTGTGTTTGAAAACTGTTGTATGGTTTTCCAGGCAGAGGGCTGGACACAGGTGTCCAGCTGGAGATAATATGCGAAAGCTTGGAGAACTAAACATCCTGTGCATGTAATAGCATCAGGAAAAGATGAAGGAGAAGCTAAAGAAAGAAGAAATAGTTGAGAGGAGAGGAAGGAGGGGACTCAGTGCAGGGAGAGGATTGAAGAGAGCAGACAGGAATAGGAGTAGGGGGTACTTAGGGAAGACACAGGCAGTGAAATGGGAGAATTGTTCCTATTTGTGCATCCTCTTCCGTCCCCAGATAATGTGTCAGTATTAGCTCTACCAAGAAACAACCCTCTTTACTGTAGAATAAATCTGCCACTGTCTTCCCCCCTCCATAAGCAGCAGCCAAGTCTGTATCCTTAGCGCTGCACTGTGTGTTCAGTGCTGTGTTTTGTGAGTGCTTTTCATGATGGTTAAGCCTGTGTAATTTCTGGCCTTAGGTTTCCTCTCCCGGGACTCACGTCCTTAGGTTCTGGAAGATCCATGGCATATTCTTTTCAATGCAGCAGTTTGTGTCTGCTTTCCTCTCCTTTTCTTTGCTCTGCTTCTTTTATTTCACTTTTAAAAAGTGAGAGAGAAATGAGGAAGTTGAACAAGAGGAAAAGAGGTAGAGAAAAAGAAAGAAGGCAGAAAGAAGTGCCTTGCTATCCACCTAGCAAGATCTCCAGCAAGAGGGTGAGGCATCTATTTGGCATCAGATTTTCAGCCTTTGATTAAGCTGCTTATAGGTCATTCAGGGATCAGCAAGAGGGAAAGGCAGATATACCACTAAAAACAATAATTCATTGGATGTCCTGACAATAACTCCAATCCCAGTAAAGTACCATAGCCTTTGGCTAACTGAGAGCTGGGCACTGAGGGCTGGCTCCTCACCAGCTGATGTAATTGCAATCACAACCCTATTTCTTGCCCCCTTGGTCCTGAATGCCTGACTGAAGGCTTTTCCTGAACAGTTTCCAGTGTATGCTCTGGCAGCTCATGCACAGATCTGCCAGCATTTCCTGCCTTTGCCTTAGCATTTCCAAAAAACAATTATTTAGCTTTTCTGTGCTTGTTTCCTCATCTGAGACATGCGAATAGAGTGGGGCTATTAATATTTATGTTCAGTGAAAGGGGTCACAATGGGGCTTAAATCACCAGTATTTACAACACAATTTGATATCCTTAGAGAAGGCAAACAGGAGGGATTAATTGCCTCTTCCATCATATATCTGCCATCTCTGGAATAAAAGTACTGCCCATCACTTACTCCATTGCTAACTCCTTTCCAGGGGCAGTTTTGTTTCCTTTAGTCTCTGTGGAATGTGGAATGGGTGAGCCAGGCAAATCCTTAAGGTGAAAGCATGAACAGTGTCGGCAAAAAGGCTTCGGATTTTTTGACAGCAGAGGGGCCTTCCAAGAACCGAGCAGTGTGCTGGTTAGTGAGCTGGGAAAATGGGAAATTTAATAGAGGTGAAAATGAGACACTTGGGAGAACAATGAAGCAGTCTGGTAAACATCTGAAATGTCTCTGCCCAAATGCTAGGAGCATAAGGGCTAAACAGGAAGAATATAAAGCCTTAGTACATATACCAAGCTATGAGTTAATCGGCTTCCCAGACACATGGAAAAGAGAAAGTAGGAACAGCAGAAGAAGGATTAATTGGCTGTGAAACATCAGGGAATTGGTAGATTGGGTCAAGGAAAGAAGAATACAGGCCAGCAAGCACTGACTTAGAGATTAGAGCAGAGGTGCAATGACAAGATCTCCTAAGGCAGGGAGAATAGAAGAAAAGGGAAACATTAGAAGTGTGAGAGAACTTCATTAATGCCTTGAAATGAGAAATTACTGGTTTTAAAAAGTTGAAGCAGCAGCAGATGACTAAGAATGAGAAGAGAATGATACCAAAGCATGTGTGGATGAAATTGTGAAGGTCCTGGCACAGAACGAGCTAGAGGTGGCTTAGGAACACACAAGGGAAGAAAAAGAAATCCTATAAATATGCTAGAAGGAATGAAAGGATGCTCTCTGTACCACAGAAGGAGAACACATGCAGAGAGTTGGAATTGTCATTGGCTTTTTAACTCCGCTTATCACCAAAACAGTTGCTACTAGATATATATAACAGAAGTCATACTGATTCGGGGATGGGAATAGGCCAGAGCAGAGGGGTATAGATTAAAGAATCCTTACATTGAATAAGTGAATTCAAACTGCTGGACCTGAGGGAATTCCCCTGCAGATTGTCCAAGAAAAGCAGTCTGTGGACAGTTAGGAATGGACTTCAGGAGCTTCTCCTGTATTGAGAAGCTACTGCAGAATAGAAAAGGACAAACAGGGTGCTTGCCTGTAAAGATGGCAAAAAGAAAGAGCCAGGAAATTTAAGTCAGGCAGCTGAGCTGAGTGAGTGCAGAGAATCCTTGACAAATTGTGAAACAAACAATTCATTAACAACTATAGGATAAGAAGGTGGTAAAAGACAATCAACATGGATTTGTCAAGCTGATCCAATCCCTTCTTTTATTGGGTAATTGGCTTAGAGGATAAGGCAGAAGTAACATATGTCTTTGCTTTAGGAAAGCTTTCAATACTTTCTGGCATTACATTTTCATAAGGAACTTAAAAATGTAGTTTATATGAAATCATTTTAAGGTAGGTGCACACTAGCTGAGAAATTACTTATGAAGGCTAGATTTCATCTCCATGAATGTTAGCCTTCTAGAAGGTAGGTGTCTATCTGAATTATTCTGTACAGGGTAAATGTACAGAAACAGACACCTCCAGAGGATCTGCATCTGCTCCTAAGACACAAGGAAAAGATCTTTTGCTGAGCTATTTCCTTGCCTTATTAATGAAGCTAAACAACCTGTTCAGACAGCACACCCAGCTTTAAACCCACCCCAAGAAGCTGTCCCTCAGTTACACTTGCAGGGCATTATTTTGCTTAAGAAACTTGGACAATACCATGGTGATCTGGGGGCTACATCCCAGATGAAACTGGGATCAAAACACACACTCCCACTGGTGGTTGGTGCCCAGGTAGTTGCCAAAAGCCCTGGAGCAGGGTGCATACACTGAAGCCACTATGCCAGATGGCCTGACTGCGCTCAGTTGTGAGAGCTGCTTTGTACTTTTTAGCTTTACTGATGCGGAGAGAACATTTTGAACTGTCTAAGCCTAAATAACCTTGTATCATTGGCACATGAACAGCAGCAGCACGCTGTTGGAACATAATAACAGGAGGGAAGGAGCAGTGGAATTAAATAAGAATTTAAATCTTCAGGTTCACAACTCAGAGCGAGAGGTTTGAGCTGTGTTATTTCCAGGAATTGGTTGAGTCATCTTTGAGAATAATGGATAAGATTAATTCCTTCGTGACTATGGCTGAATAAATTATTACCAATAACTTTATTTATGATTTGACCAGTGCTATCTTTTTTTTCCTGTTGTGTATGATGCAGGGACATTAGCTGTATTCTGGGGGTGTGTGCCAAGTGTGCAGCGCCAGTCCTTGGCATCTAGCAGTTAATTTATTCCCTAAAAACAATTTTCAGTGAGATTAACCCAAGAGCAACTGAATGCAGGATCTGATCTGTCATATTCATGATTCATTTTTCACCTCATCAAGTAGGAAGAGAGGAGGTAGAAAGAGAGAAAGTTATTTAGCTCTTCACAACAAACCCTTGTCTTCAACGTCTGAGCTGCCACAGAGCTGTAAGCTATGGCCCACAGAGGGACATGACAAATGTTGCTTGGCAACTCCATGCCATCAATGGGAAGTGCTTGTTGGGCTGAGCATCGCAAAGGGACCAAGTGAGACAGTGGCACACTGGGATGCTCCTCCTGCCTGGCTCTGTTAGACACTGCTCATGCCCTGGTAATGGTTGCAGATGCAAGACAAAAAAGTCTTTTCTGTTGAGTGGGAGAGTAATTGCAGGTCATAAACAGGGAAGTGTCCCCTGCCTGCTTCCCAGGAACAAAGGGACTCTGTATCTATTAATATCCTGAAGGTCACTGAATTCTTCCAAGTGTACCTAGCTGTGAGCAAAGCCTAAATGTCTCAGAGGCACTGCTGCTTGGTTAAACACCTTCAGGGATACAGAAAAAGGCCGTTATTCTTTGCAGCATCACACAACTATCTTGCCATCTTGTCAGAATATCAAGCCTTGGGGTAGTGGTGGTGTAGCCCTGAAAGTCTGAGGATGCCAAAGACACCAGTTGTTAAAACTGGAACGCAGAGTTTTCAGGCACAGTATTCCTTTATCAAGTTTTGTCACTACTTCAGGATTATAAGTTAATTGAAAAAAGATTGACCTCACAGAGCAAACCCTATATGGCTGCATGCTACCACATCTCACCAAACTCCTAGCTATCTTCAGCAGCTAACAACTTCAGAATACACATCTCTGTGTGCCTACAGAGAGTGCTGTTAGGATTATCAGGCCTGAGGCTGGCATAAGAATCAAGAGATACTTGGCAGATTTCACAAGATGTTTAGCAGACACTAGTTTGGGGTGTAAAAGAATATTCTGTTTGAAGGTGGAAGTTCTGCTTCCCATAGTATAACTCTGGGGAGAGCAAAGTGCTCATTTTTGTCTGACTTCATGCAGTATTAGACTGGCCCTTTCTTCTTAGTGAGCCCTAAAGTTCTGGAGCAAAAAAGGATGTTTGCAAAGAGCTGGCTCCTCTCAACTACCTACAATTGCAGCAATCCTTTATGGAAAGTGCCCAAACTGTAGTTATGCTGCAGGTGTTATCAAAAATCACTGCATGCTTTTAAAAGTCCTGAACAACCTGTGAGGAGAATACATGTGAAATATCCCATATGGTTCTTCATTAGAGTGGCAGAATGTCTTGGATGTTTGTAAGTAAAATAAGCTAACAGTTTTTAACATATATTAAAAATTGAATTTCTTCTTTTTCAAGCTGTTTTCTGCATCTTACCACCTGCAGGAATGTTCCTTTTTTTGCAAGGGGTGCTTGCATTACGGGTTACATCTCTTCTACCCAAATGTGATGTCTCCTCATTGCCTTCCTTCCTAAACACAGGCCTTGGTAGGTTGAGAAGTTTAATCCGGGTGTGATTGTTTCTGGCCTTCATTTTTATGTGCCATATGGAATTGCAGGATCACAGGCTATTGCTGCTTGTGGCTGCATGGGGCTTCTGACTACAAATAAGTACACCACCTTTTGTCCTCCTTTTATGTAAATAGGCCGGGGATTTCATTAATTCTCTTATCTTTCTCTGTTGGTTTTTGGTTTGTTTTGGTTTTCAGTTGAGACTTTGCCTTTGTAAACCCTTTTCCTTTTTTCAGTCTCTTACACTACTTGAAACAATTACATGTTGTTTCCTGAAGACAGGTTGTTCATCCTGTGACACACTCAAGCCGTATTCTCATCTTCCTCACTCTATTCCCTTTTCCCCTTCCGTGGGGGGAATAAAGACCCCAACACCCTTATGCTTTGATCTCAATTCAACAACCTTCCTGTGTAGACCACTTGCCCCACTGGCTGCAGGTGGGCATTTGATCCTGCCTCAGCAGCAGGGAAAAGGACTTCTTCACTTCATAGAGGGGAGAGATTAGAGACAAGCATCTTTATTTGGCTTTTAAGGAGGTCAAACCCTCTCTAGTTCTTGCTGTCACAGGCATGCACATGTATAGATTTATATATCTGAGTCACTCTACATATCTATAGTCTTGACATCTCCACTTGATCTACTGAGGTAGGTGCCACTTTCTACCCCAGTTCTCTGTGATTGCCTACCTGCTGCATTCTGGTGCAGATTCAGTTGGCTTTGGGTTTCAAGCTAATGTCCTACATGCAGTATTCATACCGAGACCAGCCAGAGGAAACTGGGATTTAGATTTCAGTCATGTTCCTAGTTCCTTTGGTTTCCTGTAGCTTTCAGTCTTCTCCCCCAGAGGCATTTCTCCTGCAGCACCCGCTCACTCTTGATTTCCTTTCACTGATGCTCACAGGCAGTGCAGAAAGAAGGCAGGCAAGTAAACTCTCTCTTCTTTTTGTCAGCCGGTCATGCCCACATCTCTTGGGGGTAGGGAGCTACAGCCAGGCCTGCTCCTGAACAGCACAGTTAGAATAGCTCTTAAAAAAGTAATTACCTTTAATTAAAATGTAAGGTCCCATCTTCTTTTTGTTGTTGTTATTAATGTGGGCTGCAGGCCACAGGCCTTTGAAGTGTTTCCTTTTGGCTCATCTCCCTGTTCTTTCTTCCTTTTTTATTTTTTTTTCCTCATTTTTCCTTTTTTTTCTCTTTTACTTTAATTCTCTCACTGATCTGCCCTTTCCAGCTCACACTGAGATTTGTTAATTTTCACATGCTTGCAAAAGCCTGGCTGGCACACTCCAGCTACCTGGCAGCCTCTAAATGGGCAGCCAGTCACAGGAGTAAGCAAACAGGCAGCACATCCCTCTCATTAGCTGCCTTGACCCCAGCTTGGCTGCTCCAAAGGGAAAGAGAAGGGAATTGTGCAGTCACCTTGCCAGAATGGCTTGTCACCTCTGCAGAAACACCACTCAGCAAGGCATGAATGAATGAATACACTGCTGTGTATTCATTAATTAAGGATAACCAGAATTATTTCATTGGTGATCTCAGGCCCTTATGAGCTGATGGACATCTTTACATCACCTAACCTTTAGGGTTAATACTTTGTTTCCCAGCTTATGCATGCAGTAACAAGACACCAGGCTGGACCTTAATGGCCCCTCAGGTATATCCGTCTGTATTACCATCACAGCTGATTGCTAGCCTGGGTTAGTCTAGAAAGAAAATAGTAAGCTTTGAAAGTGATTTCTCTCTCCTCTTGTCCTGACAACGGAAACGGCTGGGATGCTTATCTCTTGGTTGCAAAGGACTTCCCAAATGTTGAACAAAGGTGTAAAATGGCTGAGTGACTTGGTCAAGGTGTTGCTACAAATCAGTTGGAGACTAGGAGAAAATACAACTTTTCTGGATCAAAGCCCAGGGCCCATTGGACAATATTGAGCACTTTGCTGTAGGCTATCCTTTGTAGATGTCATGCAAAGGCCAGAATTTCATTACATCTGTGGAACCATCTACCTTGACCTTTGTCATCCTTAATCTCTACTTTCTTTTCCCATAAAAGCACACGTGAATGCCTATAAGCAGCTTCTCTTTATATCTCTCATGAAAGGCTGCCTGCATGAGGCTTCTGTCTAGTTTTCAAGGAAGAAAAAGTTGTTCCAGATATGGAAGACCTCTTAGCTGACATGCTTGCCCCAGTTACAGGTATAAATTGGACTTGAACACTGCACTGCTGGGCCAGATGAAGTGCTCAGGGAGAGAAAAACAAACCAAATACAAATAAAATTGTGGATTAAAACTAAGTGCTAATAACTACAGTCATGTTTTGGATTTCACAGTTCTTTAAATATCCTCTGTCCCAAATGTCAAAGGATATTTCTCCTTGATTGCATTGACTTCTGATACTAGGTCATCTAAATACTGCACCTTGCTAGGGTCATGCTTCAGCCTGGGGATGTAGAGACAGGGGAGTGTTAAAATCATTTATACCTGCCTTATCCAGGGACTATCTGTATAATGCTGCCATTCTCTTCCCCTTTTCTTCTCAAGCAGAAGCATGATCTTCCTTTGCAGGCAAGTGCTTTCTCCGAAGCACCATTTTTAGAATCTTCCTTTTTTGTTCTTCAGGCTGAAAGTTCCTCTTCTTTTTTTTTTCTTTTTCAACAGAAAACAAGTACTAATTGAGGGAACTTATTTTAAAGTGATTGAAATAAATCCTCCAGCCTTTAGATCTTGTCATGCCTCCAGCAAGAACACATCAGAGAGCTTCAAAAGTGTCCAGCGATGCATCTCTAGACTCTCTTTTGTAGCATGCTTGCCTTAGAACTGAAAGGTGAGCTCCCCCATGTACTTACCTGCTTGGCAATGCTTTAATTGCTGCCGTCTACTCACAGCAGAGAAGCTCATACAGATTCCTGCTAATGGAAGTGCTGGATCCCAGCTGGGTCTGGTCTCTGGAACACAGATAGCTTCTGAGGAAAGCATGAGACTGAGAGAGCGGCAGCTCACTGGGTCCAGGAGAGGACTTGATGTACACAAAGGTCTGTCTTGCCTCAGGCAGAGCAAGTCCAACTTCAGCCATATTATTAAATCACTGTGGTTTAATAAGCCACCATGTCCCACTGAGCAAAGGCAATTGATAGCAACCATTATCCTCAGGTTGTGTCAAATGTGAGATAGGACGGGTGAAGCTGTAACCTCTTTTTGCTAACATTTGCTAATTTCTATAGCTGTGCGATTTGATCTTGTGTCCCTAGCTTCAGAGTGACACAAAACAGATGAGACACAAACTGTATGTATCTGACTGGATGCGTTTTAACCCTAGACAACCTCCTGCTCAAACCTAAGTGCCACCATGGAGCTGGGGGCTGCATGTCCTGGCAGCCCCTGGGGTAAGCAGTGCGAGCAATGATGTTAAAAACTTGCCCAGCCTCAAAAAAGCCCTTTGGGACTCTGGGATTTTCCTACATCAAACCTATATCTTTTTTTTTCCTGAAATGAGTCAATGATGAACGTGACACTTTGGTTGCCATGGGAACACAGAGTGATGTTTGTGTTAACTGTGCTCCTTCCCTCAAGCAAGTGCTGCTGGCTCTAGGGATGGGTGTGAGCAGCACTGATGGCATCCATCAGGTCTTGCCCATGTGCTCTCCTGAGGGACCTGGGAGTTTGGAATTGGCCCTATTCATGTTACCAGAGGAAAATCTGAAGGGACAAGTTACTGTGAAGTAGGGAGATTTGTCTGTCAGATTGGAGGGAAATTTCTAAGTCCTGTCTGAAACTTCTGCTGCAGAATCTTGCTGAAGATCATAAAGGGAGTTCCAGGCACCTGGAGACCAATAGGCACCCCGAGACCAATAGGCACCCCCATAGGGAATAGCTGAACATTTTTTATTGTGGGGAAGAAATGGAGCCCTGAGTTCCCCTTGTAACTTTTCTACTGGTGCTGCTCCAGCATTAAAGGGGGACTGTCAGGGACCACAGCATTTCTACCACACTCCTTCTTCCTTCAGGTTTTTATGCATTCCCTACTTCCTCACCCCTTTACACATGTTCACGTTCAATTGCTGACATCCACACTCTTCCCCTCTCCTGTCTACCCTTAGGGCTTTCCTGTGCCTCAGCTTGGAAATAGTCAGGAAGCACTTTCATGCTGTTACAAAGCCATTTGGAGCTTTCAGAAAGACAATTTGGGAAGGACTCCTCATTGTCCCTGCTGCTTTACTCCTTTCACAAGCCTCCCTTTAAATCCTCACCTAGTATCATTTTATCAGGGAAAAAAAAATACATGTGTAAAGACCTTTCAGAAGTAGGTGTCTGTAGTGAAGCAAAGGGAAGGGGTGAGGTTGCAGTTGTGTTTAGGAGACAGGTGAAAGCCATTCTCAATCTGTCTCACTAATGGGAGTATCAGAAAGGGTAGGAGCTCCCCAGGAGGAGATAAAGGCAGGACAAGGAAAGTATAGTTGGGGTGGTGTTGGAGGGAGAGTAGGGAATGATGGAGATTGTGGTATAGGCAATACAGATGCTCTTAAGAACTATGAGAAAGAGAAAAATGCCACCCAAGGAATCTATCCAGGTGGATATAAACTAGGATTTAGAGGTACAACTTACAGTATGGTAAGTGTTAGTCTCTAAGACCTGTCAGAAGTTTGGTAAAGAGCGGCATGAACAGCAGGAATAGATTAGGCATGTGAAGCTTGTTTCTAGGAAAGAAATTCTCTTTTCTGTCTCTCATAAATCTTTGCCTCTTCACCACTTTAGCTGCTCCCTGCATTTCCTGAGCAGGGTTAGTGTTCATATGTGGCCAGAGGGTTTCAATTTGAGCTTGAAATAATAATAATAAATTCCATAAAGTGATTCCATGTGGAGAGTGGAGGTAATAGTACTTTATGTTTATGTTTACACAGTAGGGTCCATAAGACTTGGTTGGGCAGACTGAAGAGTAGCTTCTCACCTGTTGCTGAAGAACAGCTTTCTCTTGTTGAAGTGCAGTGATGCTGCACTTGCTCTGCAATAACTGCACCAGGAATATGGTGAGGAAACTTCTTTGCCTAAAGCTGTGGAGCAAAAGCTAGGTAAAGAAAGGAAATGTGATTCTCCACATTGTATTTTAGCCAGGATGTTAAAGCTAGATTAATTAATAAAATTAATTAATGGTTAATTAATAAAAGAGCTGCAACAGTATTGTACTCCCTACAGCCATGCTAGGACACTGGAATCTGTTGTTGGGAGAGGAGACTGGCTCTTCCATTGTGACATCATTGCCACACATTCCAAGACTGCCTGAAAGTGGCTCACCTGAGTGTTGGACAGTAGCTGCTCAAGAGCCAGCCTACCTCTGCAGCAGACCCAAGTCCTGGTTTACACAGTGCTGCACTCATACCAAGGTATGTCCTCATGTTTCATCCAGCATTAGGAGAGCAGGAGCAGTGTAATAGCTCTTCTGAGTTCACGCCTCCTTTCTGTTAGTTGGAGTTTCATGTGCTTAGGAAGAGCAGAGAGAGGAGCCTATCTGTTATTACCTCTTTCCCTGTTTGATGTGGGATGTTTTGTGCTTGTTTCCATGTGTGAAGATCATTGCAGCTGCTCTGTCCTAGGGCTGGTTCGCACACAAGTAGCACTGGGACTTGGTTCTTTCAGAAGATAAGAATCTATTTGTTGGGCAGCCGACTCTGTTGGGGTGGGAGGACCTTGTGATGGCTCTCCAGTGTAATTGTTGGTGGGAATTACATTATTAAGAGGTTTTGGCTTACTGGAAACAATGGTTGGTTTTGTGTTTCTCTGCAATGCTGGAAATCCTGGAAAACCTCCCCTCTGTCTCTACCAATTCTGTCCTTCAAAGGTAAAGTTCTTCCTTAGTGTCTGTGTTTTACTCAACCAAAATGGGAAGTTTCTATACTGAGGCTTTTAGTACTGCTGTTCCAAGTCTCAAGGGCCATGTGTAAGAATGTGATCATTTTCTGCAGGGACAGAAGGATGTGTGTCTTTTCCTTTATGGTACTATTGTCTTGCTGAGCTGATTGACCACATGAAATGCTGTCACCTCTGCCCCTTTACACCCCTATTTCACTTGGTTATTAGAGGAATATACAGTTAGCAGCTTTAACTCTCACTGTGGCCAGATACCTTTTCTCTTTTTACTTCCTCTTACCAAAAACACAGCATTAATAAAATTAGCTCTGCTTGCCAAGCAGATGAGCATCACACAGTTTACAGAGAGTTCCCTGTCACAGGTGTACCAGGGACATGAAGTGTTCTGGAAACAAGCTGAGTCTGTGGCTTCCCATTAAACTTTGCATCAAATCCAGTTTAAAGAGAAAGACCTTGACATGCTTCCTGTATCCACACTTGTGGGAATTCCTTTTGCGTGGTTTACCCAAGATTGTGCAAAAAGGTTTAACACTGGAGATGCACCTCTTAGAAGGACTCAAAATGTTTTATTGCATTATCATGGACCCATGCCACCTTCTCCAGCAAAACAGCTGAGTCCTGTGGATGTGGGATGGAGTGACACAGTTCCAGGAGGACAAAAGTAGAGGTCTGCCCCTTGCGTATTGGCAGGAGGAGGCCTCTAAAGCAGCAGAGCTCCTTGTACTGGCTGGAATCCAGTTGGACTAGGACTAGAATATAACCTTCAATTACATGCCCTTGGAGGCATGTAATTGAAGGCCCTATCTTGATTGCCTGGTCTTCCTTACTTGTTCACAGGTTGGTGTTCTGCTGTGAGACAGAGGAGGGCTTGAAATGATGTACTGGAGGAATGTCTAGGCTGGAGGCTGGGGTCCTCTATGGCTGAAAGTGGATGTTTTGTTTTCCTGAATAAAGATTTGGCAACATTTATTTCCTGACTTCTCAAGCTTCTAAAGGAAGCACTGGTGTGTTTTGCATCAGAAACTAAGTTGGGGGATGAATTCATTCTCCCCTGTCTCCTTTCGCTCTAGTCGAGATGGGGAATGGCTAACCTGGGTTAAGATGGAGGAATATAATGGTTTTATCTTTCCTGTTCATCTTTCTGGCTTTTAACCACCATCTTCTTTAATGCTTAACAGACCCAAAGCTTTCTGCTTCCCAGGGACCATCTGGCTGGAGTATATCTGATTAGATGAAGTCCTGTAGCTCTACCAAGTTCAGGGTCACTAAGTTATTCCAAACAAACCTTCCTCTTGTGATTTCAATTGGACACAACAGCAACATTCTCTTCGTGCCTGAAACTCTCTCATTGATAGTGTTGGTGGGACACCTGTTGTCCACTAATGTCTCCCAGCATCAAGATACAACTCTTTCCCTTAGTTCTACATGTATCAAAGCACTTGTACAGCCCTCCCATATGTCTTGTATATTGAGTTTCCTACTATGTCCTTGGTGTGGGGAAATGGATGTATATCCACTTTCATGGGGACTTTGTTTAATTTTTTTGCTTTTTGAGGTTTCCTGGACTTGTGTGTTTTTCCTTTTCTGATTTGCTCCTTTGCCTTTGCTCCTAATCCCACCACCTGGTATGGCTCACACTGCAGAATCTCTCTGCCTCCTCAGTGTAGACACCCTTCAAATATTTGTAGACATTTATCACTTCCCTCCCCCCCCCGGCTTAGTCATCTCTCTGCCAAGCTAGACATATTTAGCTTTTCTAATCTTTCCTTGCAACTGAGTCTCTCCAGCAGTCATACTTCATTTCAACTTGCTCTTCTTTGAATACTTTCCAGTTTGTCAGTCCTTAAATTCTTATTGGGGGTGTTTTAATAGGAAAACACACACACAAAAAAACCCCACATTAACTTCCTGAAAGAGAGAAGGCCTTTTTGGCTCCAAGTCACTGGGAATAGACAAGAGTCTATGGGATCAGGGAGATCAAGGAATTCCTCCTGAGAATTTTAGGTGGGTGGCTTGGACACAGAAGAGTTGTCCCCTTTTCTCTTCTGAGTTGCCCTATTCCTCACCCCTGAAATATGTAAGAGAAGGTGTCACCTTGTATTGTTTCTGTGTGTATTTCTACAATTGTGCTCTTAGCATGACAGACTCTTAAGTGTCCCTTGCTCAGCTTCCCATCCATCACCTTCCTCTCAGGCTGAAGGCTTCACTTATGAGCAATATTCTACTGGGCTGTGGGGTGCAAATGCTTCAGAGGTAGTGGCTATATCTTATCAGTGCTGAATCTCTGTTTCTCAGCTTTGTTCTTAATACTGGTAGGCATGGTGCCAAAGGATCAGCAGCCAGCTCCTTTTTATCTTAGGAAGATTTTTCCCTTATGGCCATTTGTTTCTCCTATGTCCAAGCTCTATAAAAAGGAATATAATTTAAAATGAGTCCTGTTTCTAGGAGCCCAGATGGACTTTCTTCTTTCAAATAACCAGCTCAACATATTCTTTAGCTAGAACCTTGTTAATTAAAGCTACACCCCAGAGGGACAGCCTGGAGATGCTGTTCAGTCTCCACCTCCTGTACTGAACTCTACAGTGTTTTTTGAGGGATTCCTGGTATCTCACACTGGTAATTTGTGTTGTCTGAGACTATGTTATGCGAGCAGAATTGAAAAGAGTGATGGGGAGCAATAAGTGTTCTTTTGCTCATTAACTATAGCAAGGTCTGCTGCTTGACCATCTGTATTAAGAGCTTTTTAAATATTCCCCATCACCATCTAGTGACCTGCAAGGGAGCAGCAGTTTGTCTAACCAGAGATGCTGTCAAATTTACTTGGCCGAGATGGGTATCGGTATCAAAATGCTTCCAAAAGCAGTTGCAAACTTGCACTGTCTAGCGCATTTTTACGTGGTATGATCTAGATTTCACCTGCAATTGCAAAACATAGTTTTCATCTGGAAGAATTACAAGGTGGGAATATTGTGATGTAAAAGAAAGGAAAGCAGAACCAAGAGTAGATACTTGTCAGACACCTGTCTTCTATTTTGACTGTATTCTGAGAACCTAGAGTTCAAGTAGAAATGTGTAACTTTGCTGACTGAGAAGGAAGTGTTTCTCTGTTGTGGTATGAAGGCCGTTTCAATCTATTAAGCCAATAGAACAGAAAGAAAGGGAAAGCAAGGGCAAACAAAAGCAGTGCTGGTTGAATAACGGAATGTATTCCATTTTTCTACACGTCAGGCTGTGCCACCAGCTGATGCCACTATATCATCATAACATGTAGGAACAAGGAACTCAAAACTTCTTGAGCGAAGAGCAAAAGCTGCTATTCCTCTGACAATGAATTGACTTTCCAAGCTGTCTGCTAAAGCAGCCCTGGAGAATCATGCCGAAAAATGCGTTACAGATATACACACTGGATATTAAATAGGAGAGAGAATGCATTTACTGTCACTTACAGGTTGCCTTTCACCCTTCTAGTTGTCATAGCATTCAGAAGCATTAAACAATGGGTCTTTGTCTACAGAAAGGAAAACACTGCCTCTGTCACAGGCTTAGGCATGAGAGGCAAAAATCATTCTGATAAATGGCTAAGAAGAGAAGCAATAGGCATTTTCACCAGCCTACTCTCACACACTTGTTATGGGGCTTGATTCTTGAAACAGCACCATGTCATCCACTTTAGCACCTTCAAACTGTTTATTAGCATCATCATCCCAGCAGCAGGCTGGGCTGGCTGGCTGCTGCCTTTGATGCTGTTGCAAATAAGCTTGTCTTTCCTGGAGGAATTAGCAGTCTAGCTGGTTTCAGTCTGTCATGTTTGTCTACTGTCATTCACATTTAGAAAGAAGGTGGGGTTTTTCTCTGTTTGTGTTTTTGCTTTATAAGAATATGCAGTTGCTTAAGATCCATTTGGTTGACAAAGTGTTTTACAAACAAACTGTACATGGGAATCACTTTGTTCGCTGCTGAAATGCAAAACAATTTTTATTGCAGAATCTCAAGAGACAGATGAGATATGGTTCAGTACAGCATGACTTGAAGTATTTGGCTGAATAGAGGTGGGGTTACTACCATATTTAAAGCAAAGCATGCATTGAAGTGCTTTGAGCTGAGGTTCATTCAGTGCAGACATTCAACGAGTGGCCTCTCATTTAAGTGCAAATAAAAGTATTGAAGCTTGCACCATTTCTAGCTATTGGCACAAGGAAATTGTTTCTAAATGAGTATCCATGAAGTTTAATGGTTATTTCTACCTGTCAGGTGTCCCCTTGTTAGCTCACCCACTGCAGTGACTGTTATAAAAGTCTTTGTGAATTTTATTTATGCAGTCCCTCTTTGAATGTTTATTATTCATTTTTATGTCTATCTTTGGAATCAGCTCTGTATCAGTTAAAGTTCTCTGAACTTTAATAACTAATACAAAGGCAGATCAGGTTTTTCCCTACTCCCATTCCCAAGGTGTTCCTGAGCAGAGATGTTTAACCCCTGGCCTCATTTCCATTCATTGTAATGGAGTGATAACAAAACGCATGGCCGACTTCTCTAATTAGTCTCATGTTCCTTAAGGTCTTTTGCTGTTGCCTGCTATTCTCTCTCATAGCTCAGGTTTTTGGGTTTTGTTGGTATTTCCCTAAACACCCTTAATAGTTCTTCCCTTCTTCCAAATTATCTCTTTGGGCATGAACTGATATATGCAAACAAAGCAATGCAATATTCATCATTAATTGATCATGATCTTTCCTAGTTTTGTTGTTGCTGTTGGGTTTTATTTTAATTCCCACTGTTTAGGGGAAAATAGTTTAATTGTATTTAATACCCTAACTTTTAAGTTTTTAGAACTAAAATGCAGATGTATATTTAGTATAACTTTCCTGAGCTTTTCATGTGGATTGCTCATCTCACTTCAATTAAATAGGGAAAACATAGAAAGGAATTTAAAACAAAAAGATGAGCAGTTGGTTGTCCCACAGTTCATACCATCAGGAAATAGTGGGGGACAGAGATTTTGTCTTTAAAAGCAATAAATCATTGTTCTGCTCTCCAACAAACATTAATGAGAGGTGGAGAAGAAAAAGGACAAGTGTCTGTAGATGATGGAAAGCTGAAGCTCTTCTCCTCATGCTAGGAACTGGCCTCTTAGGAGATACTGCCTCAGACCAGGTTTGTTCAAGGGAAGGCTTATTATATGGAATTGTGTCATTGGGGAGGAGTTATATAAAGAGATAACCAGAGTCCTCTGGCACTAATTACCTGTGCTCTACAAAAAATCCCTAGTTCCATTCAGATCCTTTCTAAAGGAAAATCTTGGAGGAAACAAGTGAAGTCTAGTTCTGCAAGTGCCAATTGAGATGCCAGCGAGCAGGGAAGTCATGGATTAAAGCAATCAATTTTCTGAGTCCTACTACCATAGTATTTGACTTATCCTTCCTGCCCTCCCTTCTTCTTTTTGCATTCATGCGTTGAAACATAGCAAGAACATAACAACTGCCTTTCTCATGCCTCCTTTACTTTGAAATCTCTCGGTGCTTGGCCAATATTGACTGACGATATTTCTGAGCCACCTAGCCATCTATATCATTTTAAAGATTTTAAGGTTTCTCGTCACAATTCAGAGGGATGGCAATGACCAGAGTATAATATCAAAACAGTTTCCAGCAGAAGGAAATCTTTCCATCTGTTAGTGAATGATTGAAGGATTCATGACTTGGCGTTTGTAGGAAGTCAGGATAACAGCTGTCAGAAAAAGGCTAATTGCTATTTGACCAATGTCCAATGATAAGGTCTAGGTTCAAAATTGTTAGTGTTTTACAATCAAAAGTATTTAAGGTTGCAAATAATTGCATTTGTATTTCCTTCTCGCAACTTTGGAGAAAAAGAATGAGGAAACCTTGGAGACAAAGTAATGAAATCCTGATAGAGAACATTCTGGAACAGTAAATCTGGAGAACACTTTCCTACCCAGCAGGAGGGAAGGATAAAAGCAATTTGAATCTGTGTTAACCTTTAAATCAGAAATATCACTTGGTGCTTGTTTGTACTTGAGGATTCTCTATCATTGTTGCTGAATATACTACCCAACTGTATTAGAGACACATACACAAAGTACTCAATTTCAGTGAGCACAGATAAGAGGCAGGTCTTGCCACTTTGATTCATGCTGCCAATAATTTCAACCAGAGTACTCCAGGAGTACAGTACTACTCAGCACAGGGTACAGCCTGTTCCTGTATTTATGGGGAAGTCTTAATGCTCTGTAGAAAATCATTCAATCATTAGGGACTCCTACATGGGCCTGTTAGTGATTGTGCTTCTGTGCTGCAATATGAAAAACAGCACAGGAAGTTAACAGCCAGGTTCATCTTGGACTTCTCTTGTAGAAGGATCTAGAAAGACAGCAGTTCTCTGTTCCAAGGTTTGGCTAATTGCTTGTTGCAGGGGGATTGGGCTAGATGACCTTTGAAGGTCCCTTCCAACCCAAACAGTTCTATGATTCTATCTCCATGTTCAATTCGTATCATTGAGTCTTTTTTACTGCAAAACCTGAATTAGTGCAGTTTTACTATGCCCCATACCTATCATGACACTGTTCAACCAGGACACTGATCTGATCTACATATCTAAGCACATTATTTTGCTTTTCAGTCTATGACTTTTAGCTGACCCTGGAAGTTATACTTGAGCATATGACTCACAGGGCCTGGTATAAATAGTCTTAATATGTAGTCAGATCCAGCTGTTTAGAAATATACTCTTAAAGACCGATACAATAGCACTATTGCAACACCACTGATTGCTGAACTTTGCTTCTCTGCTCTTTGTCTTAAATTGCTTGCAACTTGAAAGCATTCAACACCTACCAGCCAAAATCCTTTTCACCAGAGCAAATTTGACATCTGCCAAAGGTCATGAGGTAAATGAGGAATCATCCCAAAGCAAAGCATTAAAAAGGATCAAGAGTTCATGCAGTAGATCTGCAAAATAATTTGCTTTTCAAGTCTCAGGCAAGCTCCTGTGTAATTTCTATCTGTAGATTCACAACTGTGACGTTCATTATCTGATTATCAGTATCTACAACCTTCCTTGTGCTAATGCACATTGTCTTCCTGACTCTTGAATTAGTGAGATGAGTCTGACACTGAATTTGCAGGTAATTGCTAGGGCTTCCCTCAATGAAGCATCTCTCAGGACACTTTTGGAAATTAAATGCTCTTTCTCAAAGAGTTATTTGCTTACTCCATCCCTATCTTATTAAATAATTATCAAGTAAAAATGTGTAATTTGAAATATGTGTTATGTTAAGGAAATGAAAGGGCCAGGGATGACAAGATTCTCTGTAGATTAATGTCATTGTATTCCCTTACTATCTCTCAAATAGGAAATCTCCCACATTCCTGCTAGTACCTAACCAGACTCAACTGACTATCTTTGCATGTGCTCCTCTTCAATGCTGCTTTGAGATATGTCTTGAGTTCCTTCCAAGTCCCACTAAAGAAACAATGGGCTAAGTGATGCCCTTTGAGTCTTTTGAGCCTTGACTGAAGGAATTGGATTTGCATTATGCCAGAGGCATTGTCCCCAGTGGTAAATTTAAGCCTGGTGGATGGTGTTTGCAAGTTACAAAACCTACATTTATGATATTAAATATTACAATTTAAAGTATCTTGTACTTATAAAGCTTGATCCCACTACAGTTCTTGAAGTGTTTACAATGAACTGTAAATATTTATAACAGTGTGATTATAGTTAAGTTACTTGTGATTTACACAGTCAAAAGCAAAATCATAATCTGGTTCACTGCCCCTTCACTAAAGGATTTTCCAAGGTAGGGAGCAAATCCAAGGATATTTATTCAGTGGTAACTTAACCAGACAAATTAGAACTCCTTGTACTGCAGTCAGATTTTGGCACAAGGTTAATATGAAATATACTAATTTTCTACTTAAAATAAATGTGTTTTTTGTTCATAATGAGTAGTTTGCTTTAGCTTCAGTTCATTTGCTTTCCTCAGCTCAACATTTTGATGGCTCAGAATTCGTTTTAATAGTCACAGCTAGAAGAAATTGAATATGACTAAGGAAGAAATAGAGGTCTTTCTCATGTAATGTCTGCTTAGGCAGAATGCCTGATGTTAAACATGTGCCTCTTAAAGTAGGATTTTTTTTTTTGCTCTGGCAAATTTACTTTCTCCTCTAGAAATAGACACTAAATTGTATAAGCCAAAACATCCTATGCTTTAGTATCTTATCAGTGCCTGTAAATGCTAGAAAACAGTTTTCCAGCTGTCACATCCATGTTTGCTTTGTTTTCCCTCTACCAAAACATCCCGTGGTTTGTTTGGTTGCTTATGGAAGTGCTTGGTTCCATTAAAAAACTTGGTTTGTTGTATATATACAAGGGCAAAGGTGGTTGCCATCTGCAGTAGCAACTGTGAAATGGAATTGCATTAATGTGGTGGCATGGCATGCCTTTGTGGGAAACATAGTCACGTTCTGCAAGAATGTATGTTATCTTCCATACTTTGATTCTCTTGTTTGTTGGGAAAAGGGGAGGGGGCTGAAACCATGGCAAGTGTAAATGGGAAGCTTGATCTTTACTCCAACTGGCATTATTTCTCACAAGAGCAAGGAAAAAGGGTTTTTTTCCTTAGTTTACTGTTGGCTGTTTCTTTCATGTTGTTCTTCTTCCTTATGCTGTTTTTGTTTTTCACACTTACTCATGTTGAGAGCTGTTCCTCTGTGGCTGTATTGTTGCAGCATTTAGAGCATTTTTTCTGTCTTATAGCTGGCCTTTCATGTGATATAAAAGGTTAGTAAACTGATGCTTCAGCCAAATTGGTTTGGATTTCATGTTTTTATGAAGGCATCTGTTACATACATCAGCAGAACAAGGGCCCCCTTGCTCATTAATAGCTTCTGGCAATGAACCTAAAAGGTGGACTGTGCACAAAGTCAGAAGGGCCACCCCTGTGCTGCCAAAACAAGTCTGAGATACAAGATCATTGGTTAACATAGTGAGATGCGTATCACTAGATGGTTTATGCTGGACAAATTCCTTGCTTGTTGAAGCCTTTCTATTGTTTATCTACAAAGAAAACTGTAACAGAAGTTACTTAAGAGATTGTAGATGGGCATACCTTAAACTTTTGTGGCACTTTTACAAGTGAAAATTTACACACTCCTACTCTTAGATAAGATGTGAATATTCATACATACATACATACATACAAGTATGTGTATTTATAGTCAGGAGGGGAATCGGCTGTGAAAGAGATTGGTCCTTGTTAATGTGAAAGGGCAGAGAATCCATAGTGGAAAAAGTGAAGACACTAACTCAAAATTCACATGGAGCTTTAGTGACAGAGCTGGGAGTGACATCAGACATCCCCTTTCCATCCAGGTGACTGTCTGCTGCAGAAGCTAATCTCTCTATGGGCTGTTGTGTGGCATAAATAAGCAAGTGACAGGAGGAAGATGTATTTGTTCTTGTCCACCATGAAATGATCTATTGTTTGTAAGCAGATTGTAACTTGAGAGCTGTACAACAGTATTTCTGCCTTTGTACTTCACTTAATTATGGACAGAGCAGACCCTGAGGCGCTGTGCAAATTTTAGGACCCATGAAAATGAAACAGTAAGCCAATGTAAATTAACAGGTCCTCTCAGCGATTAAAAAGACAGGCTCCTTATTTTTTCATTCTGCTAAAAGTGGCCAGTTTCCAGCAGGAATCATAATAAAAAAGTTATAGCTCTATCTGAGGCAATTTGCTACCAGTTGCAATACCTGATAGGCCTCCACATGTTGAGGAACATCATCTGGTCTTGGGTATAACAAACTCCAGGGAGCACAACATGAATCTGTCACCCTGGGGTCTTTTAGTAAGAACATTAATCTAGCTAGTATATCCCATAAAGAAGGTAGAGCATAGAAAAGGACGGGAAAGTTTCACATGTGTTTGATATAGTATATACTTCAGAAAATTATTGAATATCTGTGTACAATATATGTGGCAATATAAAACCATTCTTTTTAAGATAATTCAGAATTGGCTGTTTTCAGCATTGTTTTAAATATATAGTATGTGCTTGTATGTTTGACACAACATTCTGAAAATGTTCTCCTATATTCAAAGTATAATGAGTAAGATTAATCACAGGGAAAGCAACATTTTCCATGTTAGCAATGATAATGAATAAAATATATGACATTCCTGGATTGCTTGCTATTATTATTTGCCTTTTGCAATTTAACTAGCAAGAAGGATTATTTCTTACTGAAGTTCTGTGTTTGTAGCTAAGATTCCTGGGCTATCTAATAGCTGTTTGGAGACCAGTCTTGAAAGAGCTAGAATATTGCTCTGGCTTGCAATGGGCAAGTGTCTGTGCTAACAACCCTTTAACAGTAATGCAATCAACTTGACTGGGTTTTGCAATATTGTTTTCATTGGAGCTAGCTGTGGGTCATGGGTGCAAGACAATGGGTTGTTCTGTTTTAGCAAATAGTATGAGCCATCAAACAAAACAGTTGTTGCTGAGGGCTCTGTGTCCCCAGTGTATGTATTTCAAGGGTATCCCTTAGGCAGCTCTGTCCTGGCCTTAGAGACTGAATACTTGCTAGTGGTCGAAGCATTTAAATGTTCCTGGAGCATAGCTTCAAGTTAAGTGGCATCCAAAAGGAATTTGGTTAACATACCCAAAAGCAATCCAGCAAAACCACTCCACAATGTGAACTGAAACACAGTAAGTGGGAACAATCTGGAGATTCTCTTCAAAAGCACAGTGATGACAGAGTAAAACATAAATGCAGGTGGATTAAATGTCCAAAAGGAGAATCATTTCACCAGGTATTTAAAGAGGAAAGTTTACTTATCACTACCTTAAAAGTAGCCAGCTGTATTGACTGGTCAGCAGGGAAGTAGAGCAGGCTGACTGCACACCTCTGATTATTAAGAGCTCTTTGTTTTAATGCTTATTATTGCTTGTGTTTTCTTCTTTGTGGACAAGGGGATGCTCCCAAAAGCAGGGTGGTCAATTAAATATGCCGCAGTTACAGTAAATGCAAACAGGTTCTTTAATTATTGCTAGCACAAATTATATAGTGCAAGCACTATTGCAAACAATAGGAGGTAATGGTTCTTTGCAACAGTTGTCCTAATGAAGGATGATGAGTTTCATTTGGGTAGTGGAATTTGGTGTGGGCACTGGGGTCTCTGCCAGCACATCCTATTACAGGATCAGGACCCTCAACAATAAATGGTTCACGTTCTTGGAACTAATGTCTGTAATGGGAATAACAGAAGTGGAGATAATAATAATGTCTTACCTCAACCACAGAAATGCATCGAAGGATTAATTGAATAATGGACCAAATTCATCTCTGATGCAACTATGCTGATCTGACCAGCATGATTCTGCCTTCATGTTAATAAAACACATGGAAAAAATAATCTTTATAATTCTCACTTTGCTATATTATTAATGATTGTCTTACAAAACCAGAATGCAATTTGGAAGTCTGGTTTGCTTCAGATAAAAGTTTGAAGTCTTCACTGGAAGCTTCCCCAAACTTTTGTCAAAAATGCTGATTAGCAACCTCAAGGGAATGAGCTTCCTTGCTAGATTTCAAGTCTGCTGCTTATTTCTGGGCAAGGCAGAAGCAGTGTAAGAACAAGACTTTCCTAAGGAATTTCTCTGTATCTGGTTTCAGTTAAAATGTAATACAGGAAACTTAACAGAAGTGTGTTTTCTACAGCAATCATGTAAATGTCTTCTAAGTACATACTATCATCTTTAGTCTTATTGAATTGTGCCTGAATACGTGAGGTTTTTCATTTCTCTTTGCCCACAGAAACACACTACTCTCACTTTATACCTGACAACTCTTTAACATGTGGCAATGTCAGGAATAACTGGCTGACATTTGATGACTTTTCTAGGGATATGGAAAGACAGGCAAATTTTGGCCTTTTCGATCCATAAACTTGTATTTTGGAGCTGTGGAACAGTTTAAGGTTGCTTGCCGTTTTCTTATTGTTGTTTCACTGCTTTTCTGTAGACTTCTGCAGGATTGCTGCTTTTCAGGTCATCATCATTTGAGACCTACTGACACATTTTAAATGCCTGGGCCTAAGGTGTTAATACAGTGCAGTCAGCGCATTGGCAAAAAGAGAAGAATGAAAACACAGTCATGGTCTTGTTGCAGGGGATGGATGATGACTGCTGAGGGCCACAGAGTTTCACTTGGAAGACTTTAGCACAGGGGCTGATAGGGGCAAGAAAAGTGAATGTTGCTGGCACTGTTTCCCTATGGTCTCTTGTAAGACAGGTGAAAGTGCTCAGTAAATTTATATATCCTGTTGCTTAAATGTTTTCTGAAACAAGAACAAAACCTTATTACCTCCAGAGCTCCAGTAGCTATCATTGGCTTTTGCTTAAATTGGATAGGCAAAAGGAAGCACGGCCAGAATGTGTTCAGTGAAGGTAGTGAATCAGGGAAGCAGCTGCACAATGCGAGTGTCTGACAGTGAGGACAGGTATGCTCTGGAGGTGACAAAGTGTTTTAATCCAATTTATCCAGAAACCATCTGCTAAACCCAGATTGGCAAGGTCACATCTGTTCGCATTGTCTCCATCTATGCCTGACCTAGAGCTGACCTTCAAGTTTATAGGAGAAATGAGAGGCAAGGAGGAGCTGGGGCATGGGAGAGTTCTGTGATTGGAAACAGCAAGCACCAAGTGAAGGGGAAGCAAATTCTCTGTTTCTGTAGTGATAGCCAGTCATTAAAGATCTGTAATGGAAACTTTATCAGCTGTCTGTTCAGAACAGCTTCAGTAAATAAACTTGAAGTCTCCATGGGATGTTCAAGGGAAACAAAAAGTAATAACTACACTTTCTTTCTGAGCTGTCCCCATTGCAAGGCAGGGGTGGGAAGATGCAGTTAAAGTCTTACATTCACTGCCCAACGAGCAAGGTCACAAAGAGACAGTGTGAATATGACAATGGCATGCTGGGAACATTGCAGCAGGTTTCTCCATCAGATACTATTCCATGTCAAATCCAGGTTTTCCGCAGCCCTACACACCTTAATAACCATCATGCTTCTCAGCTTCTTGTATTTTAATGTAGGAATGTCTAAATTCAATCATTATTAGCAAGGCCTTTCTCAAAAGAGCTGGACTTAAACTTGGCATGCAAATACCTGTGTTAAAGCGTATTTCCTTGACCACTGGGAATTTCCAATACCTTTTTGCACTTTTCCTGCTGGAAACAGTGACATTCCTTAAACCACAGTATTATGTGCTGCTAGTCTGCTACATGGGCAGAAGTCCTCAGCAATTGGGAAATTGGAAGGGACAGCTGGATTATTAAGAGAAGATTGCTATGAGCTAACTACAGGAAGAGAACATCAACATGAATAAGCTGCAAGGTGGGATCCCCTGAGCATCCAAGTTTTAGCTTTGCAGGCATTGTGGAAACTAGTTCGTATGAGCCTTGGTTAAATGGGCTCAGTTGAAGACATTTTGCGTGAGTTCTACCCTTAGCAACAAAGCTGGGATTGTGATATGAGAGTGTAAATATGCTGGCACTGTCATGCCTTCATTAAAACCCAAGGTCATGGTGAGAGCTACTGTTGATTTGAGTGGCTCACTAACAACAGTGCCTGTTTGATGTCTTAAGTAGGAATGCTAGCTCATGAACATATTTTGCCCAGTCCTTTGTATTCCCTATACTCACAATCTCTGACTCCCTCTAAACCCTAGTTTCATGAGCTATGCCTGTCTGCTGTGCCCATTCAAGATGAGGAAAGATGCCTTCCTATAGCAGCTCCCTCACCCTTACAACCCAGAAATTCCTGCTTGAGCACTGCTGCTAGTGACTGTAGGAGGTGGTGGTGCCTGGAGGAAGGAGACATTTCTCAGCCTTATTAGAGCCTCATGAATTTTAGAGCAGACCTTCACACAGAGAAACCTCATACAGATGCAAATTCAGAAACACTGATGTAAGTAATTTACCTGTTACTAGACAGCCTGAAAGTCAAAGGATCTCAATGTATTTCAGCCCTGACCATGATACAATAATTTACTCTAGGCTCTTCCACCCTGCCCCTGACATGAGCAGAATGGCTGTGCATGTGTCTTCCATATGTGACACTTC
Source organism: Agapornis roseicollis (assembly GCA_002631895.1). Classification (NCBI taxonomy): domain Eukaryota; kingdom Metazoa; phylum Chordata; class Aves; order Psittaciformes; family Psittacidae; genus Agapornis; species Agapornis roseicollis. The sequence goes on along the minus strand of NDXB01004913.1, from coordinate 152,116 downwards.
TCTTTGTAATGCTTAAATCAAATAGGAACAAGCAGAAATTGTATGTATGTGCCAACACCACATTTGCATGATTTAAGCTGTCATGCATGATCCATAAGCCCCTGGGCATGTTATCCTCATTTAAAATTTCAGTTTACCTTTCAGAAGGACTTCTCTAGAACATGAGTTCCTTAGGTTGAATTTTATGAATTTGTACAGTGTGTTTTTACAGGAAACAAAGTATTAACAGTTCCACTAAATGCTTTGCTGCTCATTTTAGTGCCCAAGGTCAGTCTAACAAGGCACTTCCTCTGTGACTTCATGTACACATATACATTTAACAAGCTGATTTAGAGAATTCCTGGCTATTCCAGTCTCAGCAGATTAAGAAGCTGCCCTGAAAGACCAGATTCCTCTTAGATGTCCTTGGTTGCTACACCTGGTTCAAAGGCTGTTGCTTGTTGGCTTTGCTCAAAGCTGAAAGCAGTCTGGGTTGTGCTGTGTCATAGCCCTGGACAGAAATGAGGTGAACCCCAGTGCCTGCTGGCTACTGGCAGGAGTGTGGTGACAGCAGGGTCTTGCAGAGTGATCATTCCAGTCTCATTGCTGGAGAAGATAGACACTTTGGCCATGAAGATATTCCTTCTATGGTAGCTTGTGTATAGTGAAGGTATGTTGGAAAAAATCATGTATTGTTGCAGATTAAAGGTGAAGCTCCTGGGTTTGTTTTTCTGGAGGTGAAATTCTGGAAGAGGAGAGTGTCACCAGCAGAGAGTAGCAGAAATTTTCTTGCATTATTACTTTGGTTTTCTAGCAGGCCCTAGCAGGAATATTGCCATCTATGTCTAAATGCTACATTCCCAGCTTATTCTCTTTCATTCTCCTGCCAATTTAAGTGGGTGAATTGTAAGTAGAGCACTTTATTGCAGGGGAAATGTGCTCTTATTCCTGTGTATGCTACACACTTCCACTATGACCTCTGTCAAATCCCTGAGTTTTTCTAGAGTCTTTATTTAGGCTGCTACATTTTTTTCCAGTTACAGAGTGTCTGTTTAATGTGAACATGCCTTAATTTTAAGGGGAACTCATGTCAAAGACGGCCTTCAGGCACAACTGTTACATATATCCATAATAGATATGTATTTTTGCAAGCAATCTGGCTATTCAAGGTTTATTACATGCCAACAGCGTATCAATGACTATAGCTGTTTATAAGGCAGCAAAAAGCTTCAGGATATTTCAGATTTGGCTTTGAGCCCTGGTTTGCCTCCNGCTGGAGCAGAATAGCTAGCTTTCCTCTGCACTTAGCAATACAAGCTATAGAGTGACTTGGCCTTTCCAGATGAAGAGCCTAATTCCTTACAGGTAGATTTCCATAGGGCTTAACAGTCTCCTAAAAAAAAAAAAAAAAAAAAAGGAAAGGGAAAAATAGGAAGGAGAGCAGCCCGAACACGATGAACCAGGCAGTTTTGTTTTATCCACTGACTGAGCATCCGAAGATAGTGGTGTTGCTGGAAAGCTGTTGCTACCTCTATGCTAGCAATTGTTTATGGTGTATAGCAGTGTTATTAATTCATTGTTGCATTCATGAGGGTTTAACAGCACAGCAGTGCCAGTGTAGGATGCTATAAAAGATCTCCAGGGCCCTGTGAAAGAACAGGGGTAGGCAGCAGTGTTAGTGTTGTTAGGAAGGATAAAACAATTGTTCTTCCTTGGGTCTCCCCAGAGGCCTCCAGCAGGGACACAGCCAGCCAGTAACAAATTCTAACTAGGCTTCTTTAAGCACTCAATGTATTCATAAGTCCACACACACTAATGCAGTTAGGAAGTCTCATACGATCAGTGCAATATGTGTGCAGATGGTGACAGTAAACATACAGGAGAGTTGTGGAAAAAGCTTAAATAAATGTTGTCAATGTGATTCCAGTGGTGATAATGGGAAATGAGACAAAAAAATGATTGCAAAGTAGCAGTGATGTGAAATCATTTGGGGAGGGGAGTGATTACAATGGAAATGGCACTAATTTAGCAAACTAATTATCAAATAGGTTTCACACCATCCGAAAAGCAACCTGGAAACCATTAGCAACACACCCTGTGGTTTTGATCAAGTAAAGGGATTAATGGCACAAGCTCCATAATGGCAACAGCAGTAATTAATCTCCAGTCCTTAAACAGTAATGATCTTCATGACAGATACTTCAGAGAACGACATTGTCAACCCTTCTATGACCATCTTCTGCTTCATTTCTAAAATCTCCTTGGAGGAAAAATTGAGGTCTCCTTTGCAGCTCCACATGTAGCTTTTCCATTTCTGTGGCCAAATGAGGAAATAGGTTATGGATCTTTATGATGGATCCAAGACTTCTTGTCATGGGAATGAGGTAATGCTGCTTAAGAGTTCTTGTAGTTATGAGTGAAGTGATGTTTTAGAGCACAGAACAAGCCTTTCCTCATAGGGGCTAGGCACAAGTGGCCTGTCCCTGAGGGAGAATATTCCATACATGCCAGGGTTTCCCCTTCCCACAGTATTGTAGAATACAATATAATAACCTGGCTTTAGTTTGTATGTGGCTTGCAAGGCACTGGGTGATCCACAGGGTGAAGGTGGAAAGGACCATGGGAGGTTCTGTCTTTCCAGGGCTGGCTGCAGTGAAGAAGTAGGCACTGCTGTGCCCTGGTCATTCATCCCCATGAGGTGCAATGAGCCTTCTAGGCTGTACATCTCATGCTTTCACCAGCACTAAATTCACTTAAAATTTTGCTAAATATGCCATGTGTGGGTGCCATTTGTGATACACAGAGTCTCTGATTTGATCTGCTTTGAATTACATTTGCTTATGATTACCTGAACAGAGCTTGTTTATGTTGGCTCCCTCAGTCTGTTATTGGCAGAAGTCTCTGAATATACAAGTTTCCCTTCCAGTTTAGTCTGTGTTTAAATTTTACAAATCAACTTTTCAGAGACCTGGTTACTTACTGTTCTTGTCCCTGCTATCAAGGGTGGTGTTTTCCTTTTTAATGTATTCCTACACCTTTGATATCTACTCTCTGCCAATCTTTAAACCGACTTTTTAAACCCAAGCTGACTTGTGTGGTTGGAAACAGACTCATGGGAGCAAAACAGTGTCAATGAGTAGCTTAATCCACAATGAACCTTCCCATCACTTTTTTGGGTGATTTAGAGGAAAACATTTTGGTTGAAAAAGGCTGTGTTGTTTGCAGCTGTAATAGTCTAAGCCTCTAGATAAGACATTTATTAGACAAACTGATGCAGCTGAAGAACAGAGACATGAGTGTCAGACTGAAGAGTTAAGTATAATTTGAGAAATCATCAGAGTTTTGTTAGAGAGATGAGTAATACCATCTCTGTGGGAAAATGCAGTTGGCAGAGTAGAAAGTGTTAGTTGAGGAAGAGAAAGGTGAAGAGGTAATTATCTCCTAGGAGAATGGCACAAAGAGAGAGCTTAGGCAGGCTGGGAAAAGGAGACATAAAGCCAATATGACAACTGGTATTTTAGGGTGCTGGAGGCTGGCTTTAAGGAAAATGTCACCAAAAAAAGCTAAAGCCCGTGCAAAGAAAAATGGGCTAAACAGTGCTTTTACCTGAAGAGGGTGCTTTTCTGTTGAAGGAGACTGGTTTTAAAGAGACATTTACATGGTGTGAAAAGAACGGTNGAAAAGGAGACATAAAGCCAATATGACAACTGGTATTTTAGGGTGCTGGAGGCTGGCTTTAAGGAAAATGTCACCAAAAAAAGCTAAAGCCCGTGCAAAGAAAAATGGGCTAAACAGTGCTTTTACCTGAAGAGGGTGCTTTTCTGTTGAAGGAGACTGGTTTTCACATGGTGTGAAAAGAACGGTTTGGATTGATGAAGAAAACCTCCTGTGCCTGTCATGTACTCTACTGCTCTGTAACCCATGTGGAAATTCACTGAGCAATTGAAAGTGGAAAGAGATCTTGTCTTGCTTTAAAAAAGCTATTCTTCTTGATCCCAAAATTAAATCAGTCAAGAAAAGGCTAGAAAACTGTCTTATACACCCACAGACTGTCCTCAGCTCTGCAGTGCTACTTAATGACATTTTAAGCACTTCAAGCTCTATTGCCCTATGTGGAAGAACAGCTCTGTGCCTCAAATCTCAGTTTAGGACATGAGAACTAGATTTAAGTCTTTCTCTTTCCAGGCTTCCTGCCTGGCTTTTGGATGGGATTCGTTCTTTCATTTTAGCTGTCAGGTCTGAGCTGTGAGGTGGGTGGGATGAATCTCTCTCTGGAGAGCCCGATCTCTGGCTGTTGACAACAGGAGGAGCCTGCAGGAAAAAGATCAGCATGGGTTTTGAGCTGTGATTTGGCTTGATAGATTGGAGCAATCCCAGCCTTCAGTTGTCTAAGCTTATTTATTTATTTTTCTTCATTCTTTTTTGGTCCTTAGGAAGTGCAATACAGAACTTCCTTATGGTAAGAAAATAAATGCATTGATGTTTGCAGTGTAGCAAGATGCTATCCTAAGCTGTGCACCATATGTAACTTAGGAAGATGGATTTTTGCTTGTGGTGTGAGTGGTTTGGAATGATTTCTCCTTTCGATGCAATATCTTAAATCTCTTTTGCTGCTGTTGCTGCTAGTCACAAAGGCACAAAATCCTACACTGAAAAAGATGCAGAAGTCATCCCCTGTTCCCCCTTCTCTCTTAATTGTTATGTTCACACTTTAGATTAAGTGTCTGAGTGGAGGGTTTAATTTTGATTTAGTAGGATAATTATTGCATGACAAATTAATGCCAAACAATTATTAAGTACATCTCTACTGAGGCTTCTGGAGTTTGCAGTAGGATAGCTATCAGCTACCTGGTGGTTCAGCTTTAAGAAGCCTGCTCAGAATAATCACAGCATTTATTTAACATGCAATTTAAATACTGGTTTAGGTGTAGCATTGCCAGAAAATTACTCAATTCTCCTGACACCTAAAAGCCAGTAGTGCCAAATTTCTAGGTGGGAGCTCTGGGGTGGCCAGGAGATGAAAGTTCTGCTGGTGTTATCACTGCTGCCTGCGCTACAGCTCTGGAAACAATGATTAAAACCCCAGGCCTTCCTTTGTGCCTGCCAGATCATCTGCAGTCAGCAGCATTACCTCAGGGTAAAATTGATTGCACAGACTGAGGCATCAGGTCCTGGATTGTTAATATGGGCTTTGTTTCACTAGGCATGCAATTAATTTGGGATGCCGCAAGGTATTTTTTAAAGCAAAATGCTTGTAGCTATAAGAAATTAATGCGGAGGATCAACTTCTGCTTGTGCTTTTATTTAAACTACTTCTTTCTGAGATTCCTGATAGAGGCAGAAATGGATGGGATGACCATGAGTGTCATGGATGTTGGAGTCCTGTTGCCCTGCTCTGGCAGGTTGTTTCTCCTACAGTTACTACATGCACATAGCAGTAGTTTCCCCTCCCTTCTGTTGAGGATGAAAAAGCAAAGACTGTAGTCCTTCGCATGTGCACAGCCCATCTCCTGTCTGGCTGGAAGAATAAATCCCTGTTCACATGGAATGAACCAAATAAGTAATTCTGGAAAGGTTGTAGCCTCTCTGATGTACCTAACACAGGTGTTTATAGTGATCAAACACACATTACTGACAGTAATGTCTTCTGAAACCACTGCCAGAGGAGATAGGGCTGGTGGAGACTGCAGACATGGCAGGTATTCTCTGTTGGGCTCATGCTAATAATTCATTGCATGTTTGATCTGAACTGCACTGTAATGTCTTAACCTCCAAAACATGCTGTAAAGTTTTTCTCTGGGGGTTGGATTTGGTGGATTTTGCCTTTTCCCAAAGGGTTGGGGCAGGGTGAATGACGGGGATAGTTTTGTTTGTGGGTAGGATGTTAATTTTGTGGCTGGAAAGCTTAGCTGCTTATCAGCAGTCTGGATAGCGAAGCTGGCTGCCAGCCTGTCATTACATTTTGATTAGTGTTTTTAAAGACAGTTCCAAAAGAAAAGTGCCCAGAACTGCTATTTATTTATTTACAATGGGCTTGCATTTGTAAAGGAATAAATAACATGCCTTCCTGTGAGCTGAGAAATAGAGCTTATTGCAAGGTACCCAGAGTGGATACAAGTGCAAGACATTTGAACCAAAATTACCTCTCTCCCTGCAAAGTAAAATGAATATATTGCTCTGTAAGTCTTTGTCTGCATGTGTATGTGTGTAAGAGATTTGCAAGGAGCCAAAACAAAAGGTTGCCGTGAGGACTTGCCCCTTTGCAATGCTGCTGCCACTGGTTTTTGCTGAAGTTTCATTTAAAAATGGCAAGACAGCATCTCTTTTCCCTGTCTTGCAATGCAGCTTGTCCCATCTTGGGAGGCAGCCAGCTTCATCTATGACACTTGAGGCTGATCAGATATTTAGAATAAATACCCTGATAGGAGCTTGAAGTCTTGCTTTTGGGGTGAGGGTAGTGCTTGCCTTCCCCAAGACTGTCTGTAGTTCTCATAAGATGTGAACTAGATTTGAACTTGGCTCTTTGCAGATTAATCTATCCCCATAAAGATTCCTTTTCAGATCCCATTATTTATGAGAAGATTGTTTCTCCCCTCCTGCTTCCTCCCAACCCTTCTCCCAAGCTTCAGATCTTATTGCTGTGCCATCTAGTTAAATTTAACCCACAGCAATTAATGTCCTTGACTGGCAGTGTTTAAACAGCAAACAATTTCATCCTGTAAATGGTAGTTTGCTGCCTGGAATACAAACAGATCTTTAACAATTACATCAGACTATATTGCCCCGTGGCAGTTGTAAATAAAACACCTGCTATGTTTTGATGCTACATGAAGTAAAAGCTACCTGTGACATAAACATCATTTGTATGGTCATTTGGAGAGCCCAGTTCTGGCAATTCCTAGTGTCTGATGCTTGGCTTTGTCTTCCTGTGCTTGGTATTGCTTCTTCAGCACAGCTGAACCCCTAACCCTTTATTGCCAAGAAGGTGTGGGTCATGTCAAGATGAACTGAGCTGCTGGGAAGGACATGAATCACATATGCACCACATGGAAATTATACATGGGCTCCTATTTTCCTTGCTGCTTTGGTTCCTGCTCTGAGACATAAGAATGAGAAAAGTCAGTGTTAGCTTTCAGTGTCTGGTTTCTCATCATAGGTCCCCACTTCAGGGGCAGAAAGCATTGACGATGCTTAAGGTTGTTGTTTTGAGTACCTTTCTGAGAGTGTGCTGGGTTGTGCTCATGAATATCACTTGGATCACAGTGGTACTTGTGCTGTAGCAACCTTCAGATAAAATCATCCACAGCCTGGTTGGAATCAAGATTTCTATTTATCTTATTGTACTGGAGCTCCCAAGCTCTTTCCCTCCAGGAACTTCAAGGAATGAATGTTTAAAAATTTATTGCACCTAGTTTTCAGATATTAATCTTCCAGCTAAAGCAAGGATGGGGACAAAGCTGATTTAGAAGGATGATTCCCAAGCTGCTTCAGCAGACTGAAGGGTCTGAGAGGTCCTTTCAGAAGGTGCTGTTCAGGGGAAAACTGACAGAAGAACCAGTAGTGTTTTGTGGTGTGTCTCAAAGCACAGGATCCAAATCCTTAGATGGTAACTGCAGTTGAGGAAACCTGATTATCAGCCCCAAGCAAATGAACCTATTTACTATGGGGCTGTGCTTTCCTCTGAGAAAACCTTTGAGAAATGCTGATGCGTTCAGAACCTTGATTTCAGGTAAAAGTCAAAGCTGAATATATCAGAGAGAGGTTGCCTGAAGTTCATGGGTAGGGGATTTTAGGACATGGAGTCTCCATTATCCAGATTAACAGTTAACATTTTCCTACATCAGATTAAAATACATAGGCTCATTTATTATTTATTATCTTACTTGTCTGATATTTCAACTGCTGCCACATCTGATAAGCACAGCGTAGCATCCCAGGAGGCTTTTGTCATAGAAACAGAAGATGATACCCATATTGCTGTAGATAGATAGGAAGGCAGATGAATACTCTTCCAGAGTCTTTCAGGATGGTGAAACTATGGCTGAAATCTCAGGGTAATCTCCTCAACAGAAAAAGGTGCACTTTCAATACTTTGCTACCATTTTTTACTACTGCTTGAAATACAGTAGATGTAAAAAGATGGTTTATGTTTTACCACTCCATAAAATCTTTAGCATCAAAAATCAAAATAACCAATCAACTGAATCAGAAAGCAGGGTTACTTTCTTCAAGAAATGCACAGATGAAGCTTCTGTTTTGAAGCCATACCATGTGGCTGTAACATGTTCAAAATACAAAGCCATGCTGCAGAGTGCAACAAGAAAAATACCAATGTCTTAGCAATAGAAAGTTGCTTTAAAAACATGTAGAGTATCTTTCCTGCAGCACATATGGCCGAACATATTTTCACATTCCTTTATTCACCCCCTTCGTATGCACACCTTCACAGAAATCTACACTCACCCACACATACCTGTAAAAGTGACTGGAAAGCTATTTCCTTTAGAGCATAGAATAGCCACTAAGTTACAGCGTCTTGTGTACTGCCTTTTGGTTTTTGACAAATTGTCATATTGAAATTGTTAAGTTGTTGTTTTTTTTTTTTGTTTTGTTTGATGGCTTTTTTGGACCAAAACACATTGCATTCCTAGAAATAATTTGAAGCTTGTAAATGTGAAGAGTCCAGACTTCTACCGGGAGGGTTACATGGCATTGTATGAGCCATCCAGGGGGTCCTATGCTGGTGACCATTTCCTAATTTAAATGCTAGAAGGCCCAAGCCTGGCTGAGGCTTCACTGGAGTGAGTACTCACCGAGAGAGAAGAACTGGTGGGAAAACCCTCCAATACACACAGCACTATGAAAAACAGATAAAATACCCCATGCATGGGAGTAGAAGTGGGGCTTTAGGAAATGAACCTCCAGTGTTTAGCCTCATTTTTATGCGGTTATGAGTAATTAACACCATAAAACAGTGCCAACCCTGCAAAAGCCAGTCAACAGAGTCCTCCTTTCCAAAAGGTCAGGTGGATTAAAAAAGAAAAAGGGATGAAAACTAGCATTAGAGCAACACTTCTGTGTTCTTACAAATAAATTGATGAGGAAAGGGCTGGTGTTGCCCAGCATTTCCAGCAGCTCTGCCTAACTTTTGATGTATGCTTGAATTTCAGGGAAATGAACATGCTAAACAGTGAAGCATCTTGCTTCAGGGTTTTCCTGGACAGGGACAACGGTTGGGCCATGTATGTTTCCCCTGGTGTAGGGTGAAGAGGCTGAACATCAGGGTTGTGCTGCTCCTGTCATGCTGAAGTTCTTGCTGTGCCTGCTCCTCAGCCTTTCGCAGCACAGCCAGGCTCTGCAGAAATGCAATGTACCTCCATGGCTGTGCCATAGCAGGAGGGCTTGGTTTTGCCAGTCCTAAAAGCTGCTGAACTCGAAACCTGGCAGCACGTACCTCATGATGGTGCCAGCTCAACAGCTTAATGCCTCTCCACATCACTGAACACCATCATTCCCATCCTAATTATGATCTGGTCATTGTACAGAGAAGGAAAAAAGCACAGCCAGGCACAGTTCAGTTGTAATCCCTTAACTGCTGCTCAAATGAGCTGTCCTTGCAGTGCTCAGTTTTGCCGGATTACTGTAGGCAGGCAAAAGCTGGAAAAAATTATCTATCTCTGTGTGCCCTACAGAAAATACGGCATATTTAAATCCCCCCAGGGGATAACTCTGCTTATTCAAGATGGATCAAACCATCAGTTTTGGAACGTGGACAGGCCAGTCTTTTGATGTGCTCCTTTTCTGCTATAACCCACAGGTTTACATGCATGGGATGGCACAGGGAGGATGCCCGATGCTCATGCTGTCTCGGAGTGTGCTAGCACAGGAAAGATGCAGTATAGCACCAGGGCTTTCAGGAAAGGCACATTGGCTCTCCAGCACCTGACACCTGGGTGTAATCAAGGGACAACTTAAATGGTGACCTCCATAGCAGTGCCAGTGAGAGAGGCTTTTACAGCCTCCTTGGAGTGAGCAAAAGAAATGTGGAGCAGGGCATGATTTTTATACCCAAGAACATCACATCTTGTATTTTATTTGTGAGCATGAATATCTCTACCCTCCAGAAAGTACTTTCTCTCTTCCAAACTCCCTCAGCTCCCATGATAGTTGGCAAAATGGGTTAAGCATCCAAAATGTCTCTGACACTTAAAATACAAGACCATGAATAATTTACACAGCTCCACCCCGAGTTGAGAAACAACTATCAGCCAGTGTACAGCAACCATGGAGTTCCTTGAAATACTACCTGAGCTCTGGGTGTTAGGTTTATTTTATTTGAGAAACACAAAAAGAAAGAGGCATAGAAGCAAGTATACCTTCTAATTGAAGCTGATGTGAGCTGAAATAATCATGAATGTCAGCACCTGTGTTAGATACATTAGTCCTGTGTATGCCTAAGGTGTTCTGCACACTAAACTCCTGCTAAAGCACTTTAGTCCATGTTCTGTACCAGAGGAATCAAAACCTCCGCTGTACCTTGCAAATTACTCCCCAGTGTCATCTTAAATATTAATTTGCTTCAGGTTATTAATTATATGGAAGGCAAGGAATCTATTTAGGCCATACAGTGGAATTGGGGACTCTTTTCTCATGTGTGACAGAGGTGGAAAAACACAGAGTGGTGGTAACAGGCCTAAAGCGATCACCTCACGCCATGTCTCCTTTGCACCTTTCTGCCTGTAGCAAGAGCACTTTTGCCTGTGATGGAATAGCTAGGGGCAGAAACAAGGCCAGAATCAGCAGGAAAGGGCATATCTGCAGCAAGGTGAACCTCCAATGCTTGTATGAGCCTGCTTTCCCCTTCCCACTCTGCAGTGGTTTATAAGCTGCAGCCATGTGAGACACAGGATATGCTCACATCATATTCTACACGCAGCATCCATGGAACTCAAAGATTAAAAATGTAGCAAACCATAAATATTTGAGACCCTCTGGAGCTGGCATATGTACTGTCTTTAAGCAGACCTTTTTGATCTGGTATCTGTTTTTTTCTGTAATAGCAACATGACTCTTGCACAGTTCTCTTTCTTTCTTTACTTATTTTTTCTTCCTCCTTTCCCTTGTCTGACGGCAGGAAGTTTCACATTGCTCTGGCACAGCAGCAGCAGAGAGTCCCAAATCTCACTGCCCAGCTGCACGGACAGGAGGTGATGCTGCAGCACCTCCTGAGACCCCCTTGCTACCTCTTTCTGCTTTTCATGTCTGAATGTTGCTCAAGTGTGTGGTGACCTGATGGCATGAAGGGCTGCTAAGCAGTGGGGCCATCATCTGCATCTGGACAGGTCTAAAATGGGGAGACTTCTTTTGGGAGATGGAGGACAGCGTGTGTTATCTGCAGGGCAAAATAAGGACTAGATTCTACCTTCCTGAATCTGAATTTAATCCAAGGGTTTCTGGTGGGATTTGTGTTGGGAGAGGCAGGGCTCTATTCTGCCATTCATTGGATTAGTGGAGACAAGCAGTACACGTTGCAATGTTACAACACTAAGTAGTTCTTGAGCAGACAGGGAAGACTGGCAAACGTTTCACTGCAGGGTGGGCAGGCGTTTACTTGAATATTCTCTGACTAACACTAGGAGTGTGATCAGGCTACCTCCTATGTTCTGTGCATCTGCTCTAATGGGTTTTTTCCTGTCTGTTGAAGAGCCAGAAACAGCACCAAAAGAAATTCCCACTTGCATCCAAATGAGTGTTGTCTGAAGGAAGGGCATATTCTTTCCCTTGACTTAGAACAGGAGGGAAGAAACAAATCAATTTTGCTGTCATACAAGTAATGCAGTCAAGTAATACAGTTTTTATCAGCAGAAGATTCAGTCAGTTACCTTGTAGGACTCTATCAGGTTTGTCCCAGCATTGTCCCCTTGTCGTGATTCTCCCTTGGGAACTGAACTCTGCACACTTCACTCCACAAGTTGTGTTTCTGGAGATGGAGATCAGCAGCTNCAGAAGATTCAGTCAGTTACCTTGTAGGACTCTATCAGGTTTGTCCCAGCATTGTCCCCTTGTCGTGATTCTCCCTTGGGAACTGAACTCTGCACACTTCACAAGTTGTGTCTCTGGAGATGGAGATCAGCAGCTGTAGTAATCCTCATTAGCAGATTCATTAGCCTTGGATATTGATCACCCTGTATAGGGGGAGACAGTGGTTCTCCCAAGTAAAATGTCTTCTGTGATCAAAGACAGGGAATATCTCATCTTTTCCTTAGAGTTAAGATGAAATGCAATTATGTTCTTCCTGAGGCCAGGGAATAGATAGATAATAGCAAAAACTGAGTTTCCCATTATGAACTACTCCTTCTGCATTTTTTCACAAGGATTTCCCCATCCACCTTTGCTTCAGTGATGTTGCAGACAGACCTCTTCAGGGCATCTCATGGTTTAGTGCTTCCTTAGTCTATTGCTATTTTTAACCTGGTTTCCCAAGAAGCTAAGAATTTATAATCATATTCCCTCACCTTTGGTCCATCAGCCCCTCAGTCATCATCTTTTAGTCTCTGAATTAATTGACTAATCTCAGCCATTCTGCATGGAAGAAATTATGTTCCTTTAAGGAGAACAAAGGAGAGAGATTTACATGTTTCTGCTAAACAAGGATTGCCATCAGTACTACCTGTCCTGCATCTGTTTAGGTGGCTGATCAGCACATGCGCAGAACTGATACAACCACAAGATGGGATTTTTCTTGCCTTATGCAAGTGACATTGAAAAGAAATAGGGGAGAAAGACTTCACAGCTGAGATTAGGGTTATGAGTAAGAGGCAGTAATGAGGGAGAACTGGACTTTGTAACGCCAGCAGAAATACAGAACATGAATCCATTGGATAAGGAATTTTAGTTGTTTCCAGGCTCAACTGCTTTGCTGAGTGTGGTAGAAAGGACATCTTTTAATTGCAGCAATCCTGAGGACATTGCTCAATGTCACACTAGGCACCAAAGACACCAGATACTCCCCATTTAACTCCTTTGGAAGAACCAAAGTAGGAGAAAGACCTCTACTTCTCATCATCAGCTCATCTTTGTCAGAGGCTTGTGTAAATTGCACCTCCTATAATTCCCAGATTTTCCTTGCAGATGCTTATTGACCAAAAGTTCAAATACCTCCTGTTCACCCATATACTACCCTGTGCTTACCTGCATTGCTAACAGAGACAGCTGTCATCTGCAGACCAGCAAATTGCATTGACCCACTCACCAAAGAGAAATGAATTCCCTTTTTTGTCTCCTTCAACTATATCCTCTATTCAAATCACACTTTTTCAACTATCTAATAGCTTAGTAATCAAGATCCAGTTTTGGCTCAGGGTGTATTTGAAGCTGCAAACCTCTTTAAGTGTATTGAGAAGTTGTGGTACTTCAAGGGGACTCATGTTGCTGGTTTTTTGGCCTTTTGAAGTCCTGCTAATAGAAGAGCTATCTGACTCCATCACACACAGGTAGTTAATTGAAACCTGACTGTCCGCTATTGGTCGTTAAGACAGGCTGAATAGCATGTCATTCAGCTACAGCATCCGGAGCCCTCCTCTGTTGCTTCTTACCTGCATCAGTTTGGATTTCCAAGATTGCAACTAGAGGGAAGAAAGACAAAATGTTCATGTTTCTGGACCACAAGTCTATTCATTTTGTATAGATTTATTCTGTGTCTGGAAAATATTGCTCCTGAATTCGCTGGATAACCACCACTGATGTACTGCACACTGGTGATAGCCGCTGCAAGCAGTGTTGCCAGATGCACTGATAGAAAACCAACCACTTTGACTTGCATGCTGCATTGCAGTGTGTTGATGATGTTGAGTAACCACAGCTGTAGTGTCCCAGGTGACTGGGAGCTGCTTACATCAGGGCATTGAAATTCTATATTGTGGCTCATAACAACTTTATTGATCCTGTCTACACTGAGAACCTGATCCAGCACGTGCGCTGCTCCAAGGCAGCACATGGGTACTTCTCTTTGCTCCAATTTGAAATGAAAAGTACATTCTCAGTACAAATCTTAGTTATATGTATAGAAGGGGAATCACATTTTAGTGTGAGGTATCCGTGTCTATGGCAGGGGGGTTGGAACTAGATGATATTAAGGTCCTTTCCAATCCCAACTATTCTATGATTGTATGATTCCCCTCGAGGTGCCAATTGCAGCAACATCATGTCAGTGTGATACAGCACTGATACAGATACCCCAAGGGAAGGGACTTGAGCTTGGCAGACTGACTCTGCACTGAAGCACTCGAGGAGTGCCTGCACAATCTGTTGCAGTGTTTCAGTCAAAGGGAGGTGGCAATGGGGAAGAAGCCAGCTTCCCACTGGTGGGCGATGATACTCAGCTATGGGTGATCATTTCTGATCTGCAGGGACATGATGGTAGTGCCGGAGGCAGCTCCATGGCTGTCCTGATTCAACTAGATTGTCAATTGTATCCAGCAAACATGAGCTTTGCCAGGCTGTGAGCACAATACAGTTGAGAATCAAATTGCAGTACCCTGAACCTGTGCCACACCTCAGAACATGACATTAATTATTCTCATTTACAGCCCTTTCAGGGGGTAGTTGTACATCATTTTGGAGCACATGATAAGCCAGGAACCTTTCCTGCAAGTGTGAGAAAATACTCAATTTACTGCTTTGTGGGACATTCATAAGGCTGCATGTAGCTTTTGAATGTTACTTCAGTGGACATTTTAATTAGGCTAAATCAGTCTGGGAATTTTGTGCTGAGACAATCCTGTCACTGCAGGTTAGGGTCTCTGCCATTAACTGCAGCTGGGAAAGGAAGAAATACACTATTAAGACAACCTGTTCATTTACAAAATGAGTCTTTGATGGTACCTGAGAGGTGATGGGGTGGACTAAACCTTCCTACATGTTTAGTGGAACAGCCCAACCGAATTCATTACTGGGCAAGTAGCTTTGTGCTGGCATTAACTACAGAAAGGGATGTGCTTTTTGTGATCTCTAATCTGAAGGGTCACAGGACACAGCAACATCCATAACATCAACGGGTACATTTTGCTTTTACCCCAGACTGCATCTGGAATCTCAGTTGTGTTTTACAGGGATCTGTGTGTTGTGACCACTCCATGTGTATTCTTTCAAGCTCTAATTTGAAGCTGTTACTTTTCCTGGCTCCTGTTTCACTCGTTGTCACATCTGCTTTGATGTATTAAGCCATCACTTGTTGTGTGTGGCTTTTTAATCCTTTTAATTCCTTTGATTGCTGAACACTGAAAGACAAAAGGAATAAATAACTGGAAAAAAAGACTAAAATGTGTGTTCGGAGTGAGTTTTCCTCCTCCTGTAGTCCAGGTTGTTATGTTTTTACTCACAGAACAATTCCAGTTCACTTAATGATCCATTTCAAATGGGAGATACACAGAAGGTGGGATTGTCTTAAGTGAGGTTCAGCAATTGAGATGTTCAGGGAACCAGCTAGCTATTTGCCTGCCTTTAAGTTCCTTAATTTATTTGGTAATTAAGAAAATCTCAAAGTACTCCTCCAAAAACTCAAACCAGGGGGTTTGCCTTTATATCCAGGGGAAAGCTGTTTTCCCTTTGGTGAGGGAAGCCAGTCTGGGCAGTTATTGCTTTGAACAGCTTCTCTTATCAGAAAGGTGGTGGGATCAATAGCCTACATGTAGTTCATCTACACTAATGCATGCAGCATAGGCAACAAACAGGAGGAGCTAGAAGCCACTGTGCAGCAGGAAATCTAGGATGTAGTTGCCATCATGGAAACACTTGCCCAACTGAAGTGCTGCAATGGATGGCTATAAAATCTTCAGGAGTGCGGTGGTGGGGGAAGCTCTGTGTGTTAGGGAGAGTTGTGACTGCCTAGAGCTTAATGATGGTGACAAAAGGGCTGCATGTCATTGGGTTAGACAGATTTATTGTTATGAATATGAAGTCAATGATCATCAGATAACAACACATTTATAATGAAGGACTGTGCCTTGGGTTGATTTTGCCCCTTTTCTGACATGTGAAGCTCTATGTACCCTCAGCAGGGTGATGAGCGCTGCAGCTCCCTGCATTTCTATCCTGAAAATGGAAAGAAATTATTATGCTTTCGAATATGTGACCATTTCTAATTTTCTAGCTTGCTCCTGGGGCTTTGGCTTTGTTAACATTTTGGAAATGAAGCCGTGACTTATGAAAAAGCTTTTCACAAAAATAATCATTCAAGCAATTGGTGTAGAGCAACCAAAGCCCTGTAACTTAAGGGTAACTCTGTTACTTTGTTCATTTTTCCCATTTAATAACACTACCTACCCTGCTCACTTCACATGCTTACTTTAGTGGGCATAATCAAGTGGGAGCTCCAAAATTCCAATTATGTTGAATATGTCCCTTTGTTCATTTTGGACAGAGGTATAAAAGGCCAGGCTGTGAAACTTTCAGATGGAAGCTTTGTTGTGCTTAGGAATTGCATTTGCTACTTCATGTTTTAATTTCCTTGTTGCTTTACTTAGTGCCCACCTATGCAAAGCAGTAAGACACAAGAGGTAATCCATCTTCTGCAAGATGGGTGTCAAGACCATCCCTTGAAGATGAACAACTGTGATCCAAGGCCCCAGCAAGCTCAGAATCTGGGAGATGTTTCCAGCTCCTCCTCCTAGCAGCAGCAATGATCTCCTGCTTTTGCTTGTGACTTTAATGGCTCACTGCTTGCAGTGAATACTGGTCTTAGCAGCACCTTTAAGACACTGGCAGAACAGGGTGTTTCCTTCTTGTGGAATAATATCTGAGCTGTGCTGGGATCAGACTGCAAATAGGGCCGTGAGCCATCACCTCCTGCTGCAGGGCATTTATGAACATATGAAACTCCAAAACATCTTCAAGGCAAAAATTGGACTGGCTTCTGCACATGGACCAAACTGAATCCATCTTCTTTTCCTTTCATAAAAATTCCAACGGGATGTGAGTGGACCATGTAATCATGTAACAGAAAGTTCTGCCATTCTATTAAGCCACTGAAATTAGCTTTAAGACATGTTATGACAGATGTAGCTTAGCTGTGGAGCACTGTCTGGTGTGGTGGTGGCAGAAAAAGGGGGCCTTGTACCTCATCCCATCATCTTAAAATTGTTTTGAACCCTATCTTATAACTGTGCTGTGCATAAATTATGGCAATCCTGAAATACCATGACGTTTACAGAAATAGAACATCAGATCTTTCACTGAACAGGCATGTTGGGTCCTGCTAGAAGGAAGGAGTTTATCAATAAGCAATAAACATTTATTTCTCAACAGTTGAATCAGCAATGCTAAATATCTCCTATGAGGAGAAGGGATGGCCATTTCCTTCAGGAGTCAGGAATTTGTTTTATTTTTGCAGGGCTTGGGACATGGAACAAGGAGTGACATTGAGAATGACGTATTTCTCACTTCTCTGACAGAGTAGTACTCCACCATTATTTTGGTGTGAGAACTTCTGAAGCCTTTAGTATCCATGTCACATGGGGAAGAAGGGGTTGTGTGTTGCGTGAGGCAACTGAGAAATTTCCATTTTCCACTGGAAAGGTGACAAATACTTTTTGAAGAGTAGTTCATTGGGAGGAAAAGTCCTAATTGTTGCTTCCATCCCCAGAGTAATTTCCATCTACGCCACACACAT
Organism: Agapornis roseicollis; assembly: GCA_002631895.1. Lineage (NCBI taxonomy): Eukaryota > Metazoa > Chordata > Aves > Psittaciformes > Psittacidae > Agapornis > Agapornis roseicollis. The sequence goes on along the minus strand of NDXB01004913.1, from coordinate 134,469 downwards.
CATCTTAGCCTGCCTTGTCCCAGCACTGCCATGTGGCTTTGCACAGCAGACGTTAGGATTGTGTCCAGGAGGTTAAGTCCTTTCAAGTGAGATTGCAATCTAGTCTTCGAGCTGGTCTCTCAGTCCTGCTTCTGCAGAATCATCCTGACCATCCCTCCAATCCAACCTAGTGAAAACAGTGAAAATCAATATTAGTTTTCTAAATTCACACCCAGAAACTAGTTCTGCAGTTTATTCTTAATGTGAGCTAGAATCCATCTCAGATACATGCACAACCCAGGATACTTGCCGGATAAGCCCATCTCCCTGGTTAATTTTTATTACCAGTATAATTTTTATTATACTGGTATTTTTCTTCATATTAAAGGTACGAGTAAGGCAAGGTATCAGCCTTGTTTCTTCAGGGCAGCCAATAATCTGGTTCTCAGGCATGGAGAGCTGGTCCCTATGCAGTTCTGTAGCCTAAGATTGACTCTAGGGGTAAATATTTAATGTTTGGGGTTTGTTTAGTGATAATTTAATTGGCAAATGACAACACCAGAGAAATAAAATCATCTTTGATATTAGAAAGAGCTGTTGCACTCTGTTTAGTAAAGACATAAACATTTTTAATTAATAAAGTGTTCTTCAAAAATGCATTATTTACTGGTTTGAATAGTAATGAGAAAACAATTTATCTTCTTTAATGAACCGTTTTAAAACATTTTTGACAGAGAGAGCAACAGACTGTTCCCTTTGGCATTTTTTTTTCTCCTCCTGTTGGTACTCAGTTGCATATAAAACCAGACTTGGTTGTATGATGGAACACTGTAAGGGTGAGGCTGCAGAGCTCTCTTCAGAATTTGGGCTGTGAAGTCAGGTTTCATTTACCTTGGTATCAACTGCTGTTACTAGTTCTTTATATGCCTGGTGAATGCATTGGTACATCCCAGACCAGGATCTGTCAGAATGTATTACTGAAGAAACAAGAACAGTTGCCATTGTTGAAATGTCACCTCTTGGTAACCTTAGTATATTCAGGAACAAAATGATCTCAAAGTACAAATCTGGCCTGATAGTCTCTGGAGAAATCCCTCAATAGGGCTATTTAAAGGTTATCTGCAATTTGGCTGGAAAATAGACTCAAAGCTGTTAACATGCCTCTGTCATTGTATGATCCCAGAAAGTTCAATGTGCTTTTGAGTTGTCAGATACAGAGATTTTAGCCTGCTTAGAGCTATGGCGAATACTCCTGAGGATTCATGCCAGAATTCAGAAATGTATTGATTGGGATGAGTAAGAGGAAGAGAATAAAAACACAACATGAAGCTTTCTAAAACTGAAACACAAAGATCAAATATCAAAATATAATCAAAACTTATCAAAGACCATTTCAGACACTAAGAATATATTAATTAGTGTATGTTATTTCTATCAAGTGTTCCATTACACTGGGGAGGAAAAGGTTAGATTGTTGCTGAATTTGGACTCATTATTGGAATTGCATGTCTTGTATGTGACAAAATATGTGCATGTGAAGTGGAACAAAGCTGAGCCAGTAAAATGGAGGAAATGTGGCTTTTCTTGATGCTTGCAAAATAGTCAGCAGCCAGTCAGTTCTAATTCAGTGTTCAAATGGGTATGGGGGAGCCACAGGGACTCTTTCCCTTTCCCAGACACCTTGTGTTGATGTTTTGCTCAGATCTGTCTCATGCATCTTTCCTTTTCATCTTCTGCATGATGGGCTTGCTTAGCCTGGTCATGCTGGGATGTTTGGGATGGGTCATCTCAAGCAAGGATAAAGGGGAAAAACTGGGCAGAAAACATGAACAGGATGAGTTAGGAGAGGAGAGCAGAGCAGACCCACTCGTATGAGGCTAGGAGAATCTTCCGTCTTCACAGTGACCAGCTAATGAGTGAATGGACCTTTGCAAGAGACATTATAGAAATGACAGAGCCAAACTTCCAAGAGGCGCAAAATAGATGGACAGGAGCCAGAGAATACAAGCTGCAGCAAAGGACTTTCTGGCTGTATATGAAGGAAAAAAGACCTGATGTGAGTGTTTTGAAGTACTGGAACAGGGGCTCAGGGAGGAGTGGCTCTGCATCCTTGGGGCTTTCAAGATTTGACTACAAAAGTCCTTCAGCAGCTTGATCTTGCTTTGAAGTTAGCTCTGCAGGCAGTTGTACTAGGTGACCTCCACAGGTCCCTTCCAACCTAAATTATTGTATAATTCTAAGAAAATGAGGCTTATGTTTTATGAATAGGCACCGTATGGTTCAGCAAACAAATACTACAAAAGATTGAAAAGTTTGGGGTGTTATTTTTTAAATTAAGTATTTCTTTGCCAAGATTTGGGTGCAAGATTTCCTTAGCAACAGCAGAATGTGTCTTTTTGGCAGGGAAGGGGTGGTGCAAAAGTACTGTTCCAGCACAGTGCAGGTGCTTGGACCATGAGCAGGTGCAGTGTGAAAAGACAGAGCTCTGAACCCTGAGTTTGGCAGGTTTAAGTTTAGGAAAAAAAAATAAGAAAAGGAAACCATCTGTACCTCAGGCTCTGCTGCAGCAGTATTTGGAGTTAAGCAATGAAAGAAAATGATCTTTGGAACAGTCACCTGAGCTTTTTCTTTACATTTGAATGCTGCCAAACACCAAGAATAATGTTATACCAAATGTTCTTGTGAAAATGGAGAAAATCACTGTGGTAAAACACCTGACTGGCATTTCAAATGCACCTTCCCCTTCCTCTTTGGTCAGCAACCTCTAGGAAATGAGAAACAATCACTTTCGTGGTGGTTTCCCTAGTGGGCAGCCTTGCCTGTAAGCAATTTGTCATTTAGCAGGGCTAAATGAGAGATCATGGTTCTGTTTTTTCCCCCTCCTGTTACCTAAGCTGTGATCCTGCTGCTGTTGCAGCAGTGAATGTTCTCCCCTCCCTCTCTTCTCCGTACCTGCCAAACACACAGAGAAGCACTAGATCTGTCTGGCTGTACGGAATGGCATGGAGTCCTGCAGTGGTTTACAGGATGAAACAGCCAGGGAATAATCGAGCCCTGGGAAAAGCTCCAAGATTGTCTGAGCTGAATAAAATAATGGGAGACAAGGAAAATGGTGTGAAGCTAAGCCAAAGAGCACTGGTACTCCATAGTCCTATACTGTCTATGACAGTGTTGTCTGAAATGGCCTATTCCTCTTTTCCATAGGGTAGGGGTGAATTGCACCAGCCTTTCTACCTCAGGAAGGGCTGCGTGGTGCTGTGTTTGATTGCAAAAGGAACTATTATGCCAGATTTGCAATTGAGAGACAGCCTCTTTGACCCTCTTAGGAGAAGTGAACAAGCCAAAATGGAGTGAGTAGACCCCTTAAATTTGGGATTGTCCCTCCAGAGGTGGCTGGGACCAAGAGGTAACTGCCCAGCTCTTGCTTGTAGCTTTTGTCTGTATGCAAGGAGAAGCTGACTGATGAATATTATCCCTTCACATGTGGTCCAGGAGATGTTCTGCATGTGGAGATAACAGCAAGTTCCATGTAGCATGGGGCCCTGAATTAGTCTTGAAAATATGTATACATTTTTCTAGACCTTTATGGTCCTATTCTTCCTCACAAAAGGATTATTGTCACAGTGGAGGCCTACCTGCAGGCAGATACTACAGCTCTACCAGCTGCTTTGACAAATCATAAGCCAGTTTTACTTATTTTCTCTTTCTGTCACTGTATGCGTGCAAATGTGCAATAAATAAACAAATAAAAGAAGAATATGACTGTTAGTCAAAAGGGCGTATCAAGGAGGTGAAACATCTCTCTCTAGAATGACTAGTGCCTGGAAAATGAGCCTTGAGGGGAGAAAAATGAGAAGCCATGGAAATGAGCAACAGGAGAATGCTACAAAACGTTGTTGCTTCTCAGTAGAATTTTACCCATCAGCTTTGACACAAGTACCATATTCCGGCTGTAAAACATAATTAGAGCAGTGAATCAGAAAGGAGCTGTCCATCGAATAGCACAGTGTGTTCTCAGCCAAGGAGAGGGATGTGAAACTCATGCAAATAAGTCTTGAGTTCCCTTGCTTCCTCCTTAGGAAATCGAGTGTGACACAATCAGCAAAAAACCAGTTAGCAGCAAACTGCAAATTTCATGTGCTCTTTGGAAATGGAATTTGCCTTTGAGCTCTGTGTTAAGTCGAATGAGCTGCCTCCCTCCATCAGCTACTGCTCTCAGAGCTTGCCTTGCACAGTGCAAGTGTTCCACGGTGCTGCTCCTCGGCTCCTTTGTAGACAAAAGCAATAGCCAAACCCAGCAGATGTGGATGGGAGCTCAAAGCCTGGCTGGTGTTTTAGGATGTGGCAGAGCAAGTCTTCCAGCTCAGTGGTGTGGGTTCTTCTGATGTTTGCCTGGCTTGATCCAATAATCCATCATTTTATCAACTATGCTGGCTTTGTGCACAGAAGACTCAAGAGCTGGCTTATTTAAAGGGCCCTTTCTGAAAAAGCAGGCCTTTTCCTCTTTTGATTCATTCAAGGTTTTATTTGTGCATTACTTCATGTATATCAAAGGCACAGGTTTACCCCTGGAGTTCCAGGGTATCCATCTGCTGCCTCTTACCATGGCAAGCCCTGAACAATACCCTCAGATCAGGTTCGTGTTTTCCCAGTGCAAAACAAGAAAGAAAAGCTATGACAAGGCAGGCCAAGGGTAGTCTGTTTGCCAGGAGCTGGCTGTTCAGTTCATTTCCTTGAGAGATCCATACAAGTGGCTGTATACTGTTTGCAGTGGCTCTGAACCATCAGAACTTTGACAGTATCGGAGCTTGACAGGAAGACTATACTTGATTATCATGTCTTCTCTTTTTGGGTGTCCTGTAGCCCCTTCAAATACCATTCAGCTTCTTTTCTCTCTTTTAGGGGACTTTCTTCCTCAGGTAACTTCCCTATCCAGGAGTGGGTGACTACCTTGAAACCACAGCGACAGGATGTGTTGCAATGCTATTCCTATGGCTTTTTCTCTTCTGGTGATGATTTCTTCCTCACTCATAACAGAGATGGTACCAATTTTGCAGTTCACAATGATGTGTCCTAGAAGTTGCCCTGCTATTATATAGTCTCGTAGTTTATGCCTAACCAGTTAGGTGCTATAATGTTATTTAGTGCTGTAGTCCTGATCCTGAGCATTGCCTTTATATTTTGTCATACTCTACGTATCTGGACCTACCAAATCTGTTCTTCAGGTTGAGAAGTTTAGACACTGTGGGGTATGCATGGCTTATATGAAAACACTGCCCTTACAGCCAATTTGCACACAAACGGCTCAGATCACATTCTTCTGAAAGCCAAACTTTCATATGATTCTAGTTATTGGGAATAGAGCAGATCTGACCATAAGTCCAAGTCATTATGCATCCAGCTAAACAGATTGAGCCTTATAATGGCTTTTGACTGCTTACTGTTGCGTTAATTTTGGAGGCACAGCAACAATACAACACAGACAATCAATGCTGAATGGGTGGAATTTCACTGCTTGCACATTTCTTACAACTACGACTTTCCTCCTAAAGAGTTTCTGGAATCGAACAAAAACTGCTTAACTTGGTTAATATTTGAAATGAAATACAGCCTTCCTGCCCCAGCCTGACCCAGAATCTGTGATGAGGAACATCTCCTGCCTAGCGACCAAGCTCACAGGGATGTTTGTCCCTGAGGAATCCGAAGTCGCTTTCATTTGTACAAGGGAAAATTAATTGTGTGCTAAATGCAAAACTCATCTTAGAGAAGCACAGCTGGCAGCAGTGGCCTTTTCAAATGCATTCAGCTCTCCAAAGGCAGCTGATTCAGAACTACACATGCTATCTTGTATTGTGAGGATCTGTATACCCTTAACTCAGTTATGAAGCCCTTTCTTTCCCTTAGGTACTTGCAGAGTGTGTGGGCAGCACTTAGCCATGGTGTATAGGAAGTAGGACTTGTCTATCAGTTTCATGCTGTTTTGGCAGCCCGTATCTTTGATATGGAGCAGCCAAGGCTTTGCTGACTGGTGATAACATAGCTGGGCTGGGCACTTGCACAAATGCCTTGTGCTGTTGTATTGCCCTTCCAGCTTAATTTCGTAGCATCAGACTCTTGGGCTCCAGTTAACAGCCAGTTGATGGAGCACATAATGATAAGTTCCTTTTTCCACCCTTCTCTTTCAATCTAATGAATGCAGGGAGATTGTCCTAGCCAAGTGGAACATCACTGAGTGTCACCAGGTGAACGAATTGAAGAAATGAACACATTTCTAGGGTTTAGCATCAAATGTATTATTTTCAGTGTAATGGCATCCCTGCTATTAACTTAGCAAGAGAAGAGGGACCTGCTGGGAATCATTTTTCCATTTTCATTTTAATCAAGAAATCAGTAAATTAATATTAGCTCTATGAAAGCAGCACAACATTTTTATTTTCCCTGGTGAATATTTACTCCGGTTTTTAAACAAGTTCTCAGCATTCACTTCCTATGGTTTCCACAAATTTTGAGGTTTACTGCCAGTAAGGTTTACCTCCAGTAAGGTTTACCCAGAGCTTATAACAGCATTGCTTGAATGCCAGCTCATAAAAACCTGGTACAATAGTCAGAAATGTCCAGATCCAGTTTCTGTTGGGAAGTAAAGAACCTCAACTGTTTTATTGAAACAGACAAAATTGAAATTAAGAGATGTAATACAGCAAAATCCAGCCAAAAGAGAGGTGGGATTCATTCTTCTGTTTTTCAAAACTTTCAATCAATAGCAAGACATCAAGTGCTTTCTAAGAATTAATTATTTATTGCCCCTCCCCTTAATTGCAGAAAGTTTCTTTCATGCGTGTAGCTGCATGGTTCAAGAAACTTTTCCATCCTATACTAATAGAGAGCCAATATTCAAAGACTCCAAGGCTTTTTGCAGGCAGAAACTAGAAAAGAGCAAGAAGGCAAAAGCAGCTTTTCCAAGGCTGTGCAATAAAGACAGGAACAATGTGTGGGTCTCCTGAGTGTCAGTGGAGAGAATGAGTTACTGGGAGAGTAACGGTCTTTCATTGCAAACACAATTCTGATTGATAATACTGTTCTTCTTTGCAGAGCAAAATACTATGTCTCTTCTACTATCTATTTTGACTTCAGTGGCTCCGCTGCACTGAATACCACATGGCATTCTGAGAATAGCATTGATGAGAGAAAAATGTAATGCTAAGGGACCCTTCCAGAAAAGTTCTTCCCTTGTGAAATCCAGTTGCTTAATGTTTTGGTTTGTGGTTGGTTGTTTGGGGTTTTGAGGGTGGTTGTGGTTTTGTGTTTTTGGGGGTTAGGAGGTGTTTGACTGTGAGTCCTGTAGTGATTCTCTTTGTGTCTGCAATACTCTTGTGTAGCAGCTCATGCTGCAGACTCTCCAGAGCCTCAGCCTGCATGCCTTCTGGCTATTTCTGTACGCTCTGGCACCTGCCTCCATCCCAATTTCTGGGATTATTATTTCTTCTTTTTTGAGGATTAAACAAGAGGATAAATATTACCCTATAACACAAATGCTCTGGTTGAAACCTGGGTCATGCATCTGCTCTGCTCACATGCACACAGGAAAAAAGAGGAAAGAAAGGGGGAGAAGTATGCTTGATGCTTGTGATGTGTTAATTAGTACATGTAAAGTTCACATTGCTCAGTGATTCCCCCCTGGTAGAAGAAGCATCTTCACTTGCAGTACATTTGTGTATTTTGGGAACCTGTCTGGGTGGGTTTCTAGTCTGTCACAAAAACATCTATGTTTATTAGTAGTACGTGTATTTAAAAACTAGAATGATTGAGCCAAAGGGCACTAGTTAAGCTCTAGCATGCTGAAGGAAAAGGAAAGAAAGACACGTGAGTATGTGGTTAGGTCAGCCAGAATGCTGCTGAAGAAAAAAGGCTCTCACAGAAGCTGAAAGACAGGCAGGGTTTTGAAGAGGGTTATTTTATCACCTGAATGAGAAGTGACAAATGGAAGGTAGAATATGAAGGCCTGGGATTTCAGTTTCCAGAGTTGTTGGAATGGTGATAGGGATATCCTGGATTGGCAGTATATCCCAACAGGCAGGGAATTCACCTGCAAGACAGGAAACATCTGTTTTATTCCAAGTTTTTCTTTATCTGCTAGATAACTTTGTGTGAGGAGAGCTTAGGCTGCTTTTTTTCTGCATCCTTGTGGATCTTTTGTATGGTGTTAGAAGAAAAGAGATGTATAGATGAAACAGGTTTTACCACTGCAGGTACTGAGACTGCAGGATCTTCTGGTCACTGTGACAGCTCAGGCCTTTGCCATCTTGCTCAGGGAGAGCAAATGCATTGCAATGAGCTCTAAAAAGAGCTCTAATTAACAGTGCTGTTTCTACTTGTCATTGCTTACTAAAATCTGTGGTTAAACCAAAAGCATCTGAAGTTCATTTAAGAATTGTTTGTGCTTTACTTGGTTTGGACATACTATAATGTTTGATCTTTTGTGCCCATTTATTCCATCAAAATTAGCATAACTATTTCCTACCAGTAAAATAAAATAAAAATTGTCCTTTTTTACTATTTTTGTTCCTATGGAAGTGAAATACAGGGCTCTGACTTACCAAGGCTTTTGTAATACAGCTGTAAAATTAGGGGTTTGTCCCATAAAATAATTCAAATCTTTCAAAAGCTTTTCTGTTCCACATTTTTTGAAGGAAAAATCATGTCTCAATATGAGTTTTTTTGAGACAAAATCTGAAGGAAATCTTTTGTTTAGATAATTTGGAAGTTTTATTGCAATGGTCTGAAACATCTCTTCTGATTCACAATGATGATTTACATCCTTTACCCTTATTAGCTCACCAGCTAAGGATGGAAAAACAGCTTTTTGGCAAAAGAAAAGACACAAAACAACCTCAAAAAAAAAAAAAAACAAACCTTCACATACAAAGAATGTTCTGAAATATTTTGAGAAAAATAAATTAAGCAAAACTAATCCTTTTCCTGAGGATGGTTTGTGGTTTGGTTGGTTTTTTCTATACAGCTTATTTTTTTAAAAGGAGACATAACTGATCTTTAAAAAGATCATTTATCAGCTCTAAATCTAAGTGTTGAGCATACAAAAGCTGAAGGACGGGCTCTCAGTCTGGTGCCTTCTATAACAGACTCATTCAAGATAAAAACTAAAAAGAGATGCAAAGATAGGACTCAAATCCGCCCTCAGTTCTTTGCCTGGCAGGGAAGTAAACCGGGTAGCTTAATCATTCTTTCCTGTTTTGACTGTGTTTTGTAGTGCTGCCTTTGAATAGTCAGGTTGTGGTAGGTGTTGTGTACTCATCTGGGGTGAGAAGCTGCAAAGATTTAATACACCATGTGAGTGCAGCCTGCAGCTCTCCAAGGTGTACGTTTACTATGGCAACTGAAGGAGCAAATTGGCAGCGAAGTATGTTGTACCAGTTATGTGATACTGATGGCACATCTGTGTATCGCAGTAACTTGCCTCGTATATGGTGGAGGATGCCCCATGTGCTTTGTTGTGAGGTGGGGTGGGCACACGCATGCATAATTTAAGGCTTCTCAGTTAATTTATCTTACTGAAAAACTGAGGAAGGCAGTCCTGCTTCTGGCTCTGGAAATAAAAACAACCCTAGATGTATGACCACACTCCTACAGAGCTCAGGTACTCTCTCCAGTCTGAGGGTGGACACTGGGGGCCACCCACTGCTGTGAAAACGCCTGACTTGTTTTACTTGGAAGGGGCAAATAGTGTGAGTACACACAGCAAATCTTGAGCATGTACAAGCAGAAACCCTTTGATATGTGTGAAGTGAGACCTGGGTTCTTTGTATGTGCGCTTGAGAGTTGCCCAGCGTAGGCTGGTCCCTGCTGTAGTAAGCTTCAGCAGCACGTACCAGACTTGCAGTCTCAGACTCTCAAAAACAGACCCATCTTCAAAATCTATAATGCAATGCACAGAGTCAGTTTTTCAGCTGGTGTTCCATGGCTGGGGCAAGACAAGTTTTTTAGACTTGCAGTCTGGGTGGTTTTTTTTTTTTGCCTTTCTGTTTTGTTTGGGTTTGGGTTTGGTTTTTTTCCTTTGCTCTCTCAAACGATTAATGTGAGTCATTGACTGGCTCTTCAGCTTCTCTGCTGATTTGATCGGCTTTGTAAGGCCAAAATGAAGCCAGTCCCCTGTGGAACTGTTTGAAGGCCTTTGCTAATTCAATTAATTCTAAACTAAATTATATGTGGGAGGAAGTCAGTGAAAACCGGCTAGCGGGGAAGGATTTCTGCTCACTTAAGCTTCAGTTCACTGTGCCACTGCAGTGACCCATTTCACAAACATCTCTGAGATCAGCAGAGTCCAAGAGAGATGCAGGGTTTATTTCTGAAACCACTTAGGGGCTATTTAGGTATCTGAAGCAAAGGACTACAAGGGACTATATCATGTCGAGTCAGAGTCCTGTCCTTTCCATCAGAGGAGTCATACAGTAGATATGTGTCAAAGAAACATTTGCAGAATGGCTGCTCTACCTACCATCAGAAAACACTTTCCACTCCCCTCTGCTGCACATCAGTGGCCTGAAGTGAAAGATGATAAAAACCCCACAGCTGATCTTCACAAGATAATACAACAAGAGAGGCAAAGGAGATCTCTCTTGTCCTAGATTTTACAATAGTGGTGTGGCTGCTACCTGAAACTTCTAGGTAAGGTAGACCACACAGCACTCCAGAAGGGACAGAAAAGCTTAGCTGACATCAGGGGGGAAAATTCCTCCTACTCTTGTAAAACAAAATAACCAAACCACGCATCTGGCAAAACAACCAGACCAGAAAACAAACCTCAGTCCTCCCCATGGAGCTCCATAGTTGACTGCACAGAAGTATGTGTCTGATCTGGTATGTTATTCAGTTCAGTGGTGGATGAAGAAGCTGAGCAGAGCAATTTGGGTGTCATCATTATATTTCCAGAAGGAAACCCCTGATTTCAAACCTTCCCTCCTTCTCTGTCTGAGGGAAGATGAGGGGTTCTGCAGCAGCCCCAGGCTGGGGCACTCCATGCCATTTTCATGCTGTTTGCTGAACTGAGGAAATGGGCAGCACAGGGAAATATTCCCAGATCAGATGACCCATTTTACTTGAATTGAAACAGTTTGCATTTCATTTTTAGCTTTGGTTGACCTTTAATAGAAAAAGTCTGTCAACTTCCAAAATTGGACCTCAAAAGGTTTTGTTTAAAAGGAAAGCAGAAATTAAACACTGAGAATCTCCAAATTCCTTCATGCCATCTCTCCAGAAAAAGCTGGTTTCCACCTCACTGAGTTTGGCTGATGACACACTGATCACAGAAGCCTTTTTTGCCCACATTTGAGCAACATTGTTATGAGCATCAAATACTGAAGGCACTGCCTAACAATGCAATGAGCTCCTGTCCCTTCTTTCCAGCTGAACCTGTCACATCTATGAATGCAGAGAGCTCAAAGAAGCAGCTTCCTTCAAACTGTTGCATCCTCTCCCAGTCACTGGGAAGTCTTTGCTATCCACGTTCATTGTCTATCTATTCCCCATGTAGTTCTGCCATTGGTCAACCCAGAGATCTGACTTTCAACCAGAATCATTCATGAAGGGACAGTAAAAGCATTAGCAGATAAAAAGATGTGGTGCTGCTGTTGTTTTAAATCTGCTGTCTTTACAAAGGGAACCCATTTCTGAGGATGGGTTTGTAGTGTTAATGAAGATCTGAGGCAAGTGAACAGAAGAAGGAAGGTGGGAGAAAGGTTTTGAAAACACTTTAAGGGGGGCAGGAGGGAAGTCAGCATGAAATGAAAGTTAAAATGAGAGTGCAGAGATTTGAGAAAAGATGTTTAGCTGCTTTCCTTTCTCCTTGCTCTGCCTTTCTTCCCTGATAAGCATATGGAAGGTAGAGTTGAAACAGATTTAGAGTGGAAATGCAAGTGAAGTTTATATGAAGCAGCATCTTGTCCGTTGTTGCTGAAGGAACCTGGATCTCTCCCAAGTTCCCAGGCAGTGGTTTGCTAAGGTACAGCAGGAATGGCAGGTGCCTTCAGGCTTCACTCATATGGACCATCCACTCACACAGTGAGGGTTTTGCTGTGCCAGGTGGAGTGGATTAGGAAGCAGAAAAATGGGCCTGATCCAAACTTGTGCTTGATGTGCTTTTGATTCCTAATGGCTTAGAGGCCCTTAAGAGTATCTGGCTGCTCACACATTGTGCTCAGCATCTAACAGAAAAAGGTTAAGGTTGGCTAAAGCTTTGACATTGCTCCATTAGCCTGTGCCTTGCCTTTACTTGTACAGTCTGCCACACAAGCCAGGCATCCAAAATGCATGTCAAAGAGGCTTTTTGCTATGTTAATGCACACCTAGAATTTCTCCTGCATAAATTTTGGTAGAATGATTACGACATCTGAAGACTTTTAATAGTCTAAATGTCATCTTTCTCAAATCTGTGTGCAAGCTTAAATTCACCTCACTTAATGTCCAATGTCTTGCTGGGGCAGAGAGCCCCACATACCATAAAAAGGGAAGGAGAGACTGCCCTATTGTTGTTTTTCTGGCTGATATTGGATCATGAATTGAACTGATGAGCAGCAATAAATGGCCAAAAGCCCTCCCTCCTCAACCCTTGTAAATCCATGGCAGTGTCTAGGTGAAGTACCCAGTCAAGGTGCTTTACTACCCTTGACTAACACACTGAGAGATACCTGCACCTCAAGAAAGTAGCAAAATAAACCACTCCTTGGAGGTCATTCTACTGACTATCCAGGAAGTTAGATGTTAGAGTAATTTGGTTGACTTGGACAAATCTAGGCTAATCTTTCTTCACAACCTGCTGTTGGTAACAGCTTTTCCTCCCTAGGATGCCATCCACCTCTTCCCAACAGTCCTGTGTCCATACTTTTGAGTGAAGGACAGACCAAAATATGGGTAGAGAAGAAATAAGGCTCAACAACTGAAACCTTTTATTTTAGGGTTTTGAAAGTGGTCACATAAGCCTGACTTTGTTCCCCCAGGTTGGAGACGTTGTGAGCTGGTATTTGGCACAGTGCTTTCATTTTGATGACTAAATAACTCATTAGCTTTGGGTGTAGGATGTGAGGGGGATGGCTGTTGTCAAAATGAAACATTATGAAACAGGTAGATCTCAGGATGAGCGCTTAAAACTTCCAAGGAACTTCTTGGCATTTTTTCTTAGCTCTCAGAAGCATTAGATTTAATGATACACTTATCCATTGTGTGCTTGACCTCATGTCTGGTCTCTCCAAGATGGTCCAAAAAAATCAATGGCAGGGTTTTAATCAGCTCTAGTAAGTTCATGGAAGAGAATCTTTTACCAAGGCCCCTCTCTTGTATGCATTTGCACAGTGGTTCCAATTGATTATTTATGCCAATTATTAAGCATGAATCAGGACTGGGGGAAAAATAATCTGTGCTTGGTCAACTTTGTTCTTTCTGAAGTTTTCAGCTGATAAAATCAACAGCCCCCTCTGCCCCTTATCCTTCTGTTGCACCATTTAATTGCTGTGTTTCCCTCCTAGATTATCTGTGGTGATTGTTTTTATTTTACTTTTCATAAAGTAAAGCAAAAACATAGTTGTTGAAAGAAACAAAAGGTCTCTTATTAATTACAACCCCAAGAAACTTCAACCCAGACTCGGGGGCTAAAAGTACCTTGGGTGATTTGTGCATAGATTACAAGCAGCTTTCATATAGAGCCATGCACTTCTGAAGTAAACAATTTAAAAACAAAACCTTAAAAATCCCAGTGTTATACAACTCTGGCAATGATTATTTTTTACGTAAAAAAGGCCCATCTGGGCTCTGCTGAAAGCTAGCAATTAGCTTACACTGCAAGAAGTGGAAGGCAGACAACTAGTAACACCTCAGTGGTTGTCTTGGCTGTTTCACTGTTATTGGGTCCCATCAGAAAGATGTCATTGCCATGGCAGTTACAAAAGAATCAAACCCTGTGTGGGAAATAGCATGCTTAGCTCTTCAGCTGTGTGCTTAGCAGAGAGCAAGACTGATAGAAGTGCCTGGTTAATTAAACCTTACTTTCTTCCTTTTATACAGTAATTACACCAATTATAAGTCAGATCCTAATGTTTTTCAAAGGGGTGTTTCTGAGAGCTCAACTCCTTGAGACTGACTTTATGAGAAAGAGGCATAAGGTGGAAGACTTGGCTTTGTTTCAGGGTGCTCCATGGCTGCCAATTGCAAAGAAACCTTTTCTAAAGGGCTTCCAGTGTACAGAGGATGTACACACAAGCAGAAAGGGAAATTAGAGGGTTAGTACACAAATTGGGTCTGTTAATGGCCTTACACCTCTAGGCTGTGGAATACAAAACTAGAACAGGTTCCTGCAAATCTTTTGCCTGTAAGAACCTCTGGGACCCAGTAGCACACTCTGTCCTGTGCAGGTCTCCTAAAAAGCCATAGTTTAGGGAGGAGATAATAATAAGAAATGATGCTAATAATAAGCCTGAGCTCTGCTGCTCCTGGGAGAATTTGGGAGGCAGCAAAGCATGCTCAACCAATGGAAGAATTACTGAGACTCTAAGATAAAAGTCGTGCAGTAATCTCAGCCCTCCTAAGGCTGTTATGGCAAATGTGAAAAAGGGGCTTTGTGTGTTACCAATGGCAGCACTGCTGAAAGAGAAACAAGAAAATATTTCTCATAGCACTTCCGTTTCCTAAGCTCTTGCTTTAGATCTTTCTCCAGCAGTCCCACCACAGGCAAGATTTCTCCTTCCCCAGAGTTCCCCTGGTCACTTAGCTAAACACTCCTCACCAAATGATGAGCAGATTGTGGGAAAGCAGAGGCTGGACATTGCAGTTTCTTGGTAAAGAGTATTTCCAGCTAGCTCAAAAATAGGAGCTACTGTGCCAGACTTCAGACCCTGACAGTGCTTAGAAACACAGGCTATACCTCTGAGAGCTTCCAGGTACCAGCAGGGACATTGTAACCATATGGAGCCATGAAGGATGATGGTGATTCCAGACCAGCAGAGAGAGCTCTTGGTATACACTCAGGGCTGAGGACTTTGTGAAAGCACATCACTACCATTTCCATGGCAACTGGCTTTGATGGACTTCGGGGCAGTAGGAAACTAAAGAATAAACTGACTCAAGGCAGGGGAAGTAAAACTGCTCTAAATATTGTGTATGTGTGCGTGGGCAATATGTTTGTGCTGGGTGCTTGTGGGGGGATATTCACATATGCGAGGGCAGCAAGGTGGAGCTTAACCTAACTGTCCAGGGTATTAATCTCAGTCAGGATTCAGCTTTTGCCTGCTGCCAAATACATGGGTCTTTATTTTCTTTGGTTGCTGCTGCTTCACCGCATCTATCACTTTAGGAAAATAATCAAAAAACCTTAAAAAAAAAAAAAAGAAAAAAAAAAGATTTTATGTTAAGGTTTTCCAGTGTTAGCATGGTCTTGGAGTCTTCTGTGAGTGTTGGACCTTGGGAGATCAACAGGACAAGTGTGCATAGTGGTAAGCTTTGGAAAGTACAGATGAGGGATGCACCACGAATGGGTTTGCAAAAAAAGCAAGCCGTAAATAAAATATCCTTGTGAATCTGTGGCAAAACCTATGTACTAGCAGTGCATAGCTATGCAAAGTGAGTGGGTCAGGTGCTGGGAGAAGACTCTGTTAATTTACTTTCCTTTGAATATCACTTTCAAGAGAGAAAAGCAATGCCACCTGCCAAACTAGCAGGGATTAAGCAAAGTCTCTATTCCATTCCTGAAAACAGCTGTGGGTATGTTGGTGGTTTAAGGCTAATTGAAGAAGACTTGTGGTGGTCCCATCGGACACAGAGGAATGATTCAGTCACACCCACTGGGCACAGCCAAATGCTTCCAGCTTTTGAGTTATGCTCCAAGAGACAGGATGCTTGGCCAGGATTATTAGTTGTAGTGTGAGCATCAGGGAGCAAAGACAAACAGGAAAGTTTATTCTTCAAAGAAAGTGAGTTTCTTACATGCAGATCTCGAAAAACAGCTGTTCAGGGCAGAGCAGAGCACATACAAGCTTTGTTCTTGCCTTGTCTTCTCCATCAAGATTAGCCTAAACCCTAAAGCTCCAGCATGAATGCAGTAAGCCAAATCTAGATGCACACATTGACTTGGAGGCTTACAGTTGTCCTCTGGTGTGAAAGCAGAGGTGCTTTTCCAACTCATAACTCAGAAATGAAGGGATACGGCACCATAAACCCGTACAGCACCTGGAACACCTGGGTTTCATCAGACAGGGCCTACATTGCCAACAAGGGTTTGTTGGAAGGTCTTCCTGTCGAGGCTCATTAACACCTACTGCTCTCTTTCTCATGCAGTCGCCACTGACTTGGAATTTGTCATTCCCATCCCCACCTTTTTCTCTTTGGCATTCTGGAGTTATTTATTTATATCAGGAGAGACAATTGCAGTGTTCCACNCCATAAACCCGTACAGCACCTGGAACACCTGGGTTTCATCAGACAGGGCCTACATTGCCAACAAGGGTTTGTTGGAAGGTCTTCCTGTCGAGGCTCATTAACACCTACTGCTCTCTTTCTCATGCAGTTGCCACTGACTTGGAATTTGTCATTCCCATCCCCACCTTTTTCTCTTGGCATTCTGGAGTTATTTATTTATATCAGGAGAGACAATTGCAGTGTTCCATAGGTGGCCACATCAGAATGCTAAATAGGCAGGACCGGGTCCCTCAGGTACTGCGGGATATGGAGTTGATTTGGCTGATCCTACATGACTAATACTAAATATCACCATATGAAGCTGGAGTCTTCCCCAGGAGTTTATCACTAATTCATCTAAGGGTGACTTTTGTTGTCAGTGTTAAAGTAACACTGGGCTTTTCTTTTTTCTGTGTTGTTACACTGTTTTCTTAAGGGTTTTTTTTTCCCAGTTTCTGTGAACAACGCAAGGCAAACAGAAATATTAATTAAACTAAAAAAAAAATAATGTTTGCAGAAAGGTTATTCTTGCACCTAGATGTGTGAATGGAAAGTGTGTAATTTGGTAAGGGGGGGGGGGGAATAGCTCACTTCCCACCCTTCTCTTGTGAAATCAATTGCTTAGCTATGAACCCTTATTCTTAGCAGAGATGGAGAATTTATTCCGTGTAAACAGTATCATCTATCAAATGATTTTTTATTTATTTTTATTCTTTTTTCTGTTTGCAAAAGTATTTCATGAGTTTATATTTGCCAGCTGGAATCTTTAGCTGGCAGCTTTATGGGAATCAATTCAGGCCTTCAACACATGGTGAAAGTTGTTCACCTTAACCCTTCACTCCTTATAAACAGTTACTGGATTCCAAAAGTTGTGTACATGCACTTCAGATCTGTGATCAAATAACTGGCATGCCTGACCAGTTATAATTAGCCAAACCTCTTTCTCAGGTCAGGATCCCCTGCTGCTCATGGAAATAAAGGCTACCCCTCTTCTCTTCCCGATGAGCTCCTTCTCTTGCTCCCTTCTCAAACCAACCACTTTTACTGCTATTTATTTCAGAATCCCTTTGTGATGGGTACTGTGAAAACACAGAAGCAGAACTGATCCCTGAATGCTTACTGCCAAAGCATGTTCTCTAATACGTCAGATTAGACTTGTAAATGAAGAACCGCCTCCTGCTTGAAAACTTGTACGTCTTTCAGCTTTCTCTGTTGCCCTCCCAGAGATGTTTTTGTTTTCTGATGCCTAGATCAGGATCTCTTCTTCCCTCTTTCCCATTCCACAGGTTTTTCTCCAGTGTGGGAGGTGCTTTTGCCAAAGCACCCTCACTCTTTGAAGGAAGCCTCTCTCTGAGCAGAGAGCATCAGCTCAGGGTCAAGAATCACAGCCAGGGTAAGCAGCCCCACTCAATGTTTGTTCCTCTCAATTGCTGCATAGCATGAGAGTGATGAGGGGAAGATTGATGTAGTGGTGAGCACAGTTCAGGTTGCACGCCACTTGCTCCCTGAGAGCCCATTAAAGGAAAGATTTAGATGCAGCAGTAGTTGTTGGAATGACTGGAGAGTTAATTCCACGTGGAGGAAAATTAACAGTTCTTAGTGAAGCAGAGCCTGCTGCACGGTGCACGCTGTCATGTACAGGGTTTCTTTCCCTGCCCTTCAGAGGCTTTTACCTCACCTGAGCCACCTTCTCCATCAGTGCTTTCTGTGAAACAAGGAGGTGAATATCCGTCAGGGAAATACACCTGATGCTGTGCAGCCTGTTGAATCCAAGTGCCTGCTTACTCAGATCCAACTGCACCTGAGTCCCATATGCAAGATTGCTAATGCTTTGTACTGAGTAAAGAAAGTTTATTTTTAGGTGGTGCTGCTTGTCCACCGTCTAACCATACATAGAAAAAAAGATGATGGAAAGCTGATTCAGTGAGTCAAGGAAATGAAAAATACAGCAACCCAGAACAGATCCGCCTTTAGCTGTATTCTTTTTTGCCATCATGGACAAAGGTCTTTTGCTCCAGTGCTTACATGCCACATAAAGAAGCATTGAGCCATCCCAGCTTGGCCACTGTCATGCCATGAAATAAGGCAGTGGTTACACTTAGAGATATTCAATACCAGCAGCTTCTAAGTGATGGTCTTTAAAGACTCATTCGATTATGTTTCACACATTTTCACCCTACTTTCAGCACTGCAGGCAGAGTTGAGATCAGTTATCATCACCTTTACTTTTCCTACCTGAATGTAAAATTACCTTTTTTTTTTTTTTTTCCAGTAGAATAATTCTGAACCAGTTTTTGCAAGATTTGGTTTGGGAGCTAATTGCAGTCTCTTTCAGAAAGTTTTCATCTGTTCATTACACACATGATGCAATTTAAACTCCACTTTAACTTCGTTTTTGTCTAGGAACGCTTTTCAATTTCTTTTTTGTTTTCCCTTAACTATCAGAAACGTCATGCAAGACTGGTAAAGAAACCCAAGGAGACTGTAATTAGATAAGAGTGCTACAGATTAGCAGTCATATAGAATCTGCCTTAAATTATATATTTTTAAATTCATTTTAAGGACAGATTTTCATATTGAATTTCAACTGTCTTTGTAAGTCTACAAGTTTACTACTGAAACTAAACACCACTTTTAATATATTGCATTGTAAAAACTTGCTTGATTTGATTGTCTTTTATGGGCACATATAGTCCATAGATTTTGAAGGTTGTGAACCTCTGCTCTGAGACACCAACCAGCAAACACCAGCAACTGGCACTTAGTACATGGTTTGCATTGGCAGAGCTGTTAAAACGTACCAGTGAAACTGCCCCAGCATTCACACTTTCCCTGTTTCCTTAGAACTGGATTTCCTTTAGCTGTCGAAAGTTGATAACCTCCTCATCAGGGATTGTAGTGATAGGGAAAGGGGTGATGGCTTCAAACTTAGACAGGGGAAGTTCAGGTTAGATATAAGGAAGAAGTTCTTTACTGTGAGGGTGATGAGGCACTGGAACAGTTTGTCCAAAGAAATGGTAAATGCTCCATCCTTGGCAGTGTTCAAGGCCAGGTTGGACAGAGCCTTGGGCAACATGATCTAGAGTGAGGTGCCCTTGTCCATGGCAGGGGGCTGGAACTGGATGATCTTAAGGTCATTTCCAACCCTAACTTTTCTATGATTCCATATAATTGCATGCACTCGAATACAGTGATCAACATTATTTATTTATGTTCTTGATTTATATGCGTTTGTATTTGCAGACTTTTCAAATAGTTTTGGACAAAAAAGAAATTGCCTTAGATTTCACTCTTCTTTGAAGGGACTGAATTTCTGATTTATTTTATTTCATAAATGAATTCATTTACTTGTACATCTTCAAAAACTTCCTTGCATACTCAAAGAGTGAGAGTTATAACTTTATGGATGAAAAACTGTCCTTCATCTGTCTTTAATAAATTAAATCCTGCTTAGGAATAGAAGACAGTGATGGTCTTTTGCTTTTTATCTGTAAATATGATAACATGATTGAAAATTACCAAATTTTCATAGGTTATCAGATTTCTTCCCCTTAGCTGCTCAGTTACTGTTTGACATCTGTGATAACCTACTTTCAGGTGTGTGGTGCCACTTATTGTACTGAGCAACATTTTGGACCCATCCACACAGCTACATCATCTTTACATTGTTATTCTCATCTCTTAAAATCTCGTCCCTTAAAATCTCCTATACCACTATTTTGCAATGTTCAACTCTTTTCTACCTGAATATATGCTGTAGCTATTCCATATTCGTGGATGGTACACTCAAGGGAGTATAAAATATTAATGCTACAGGATTTATGTCTTTCTATTGTGATTTGCCTCATCTTCTAAGATACTTTATAATAAACAGTCATAGTTATGATTAATACTAAAGCAGCAAACAAATTCCAAAAAGCCTGGAAATTAAACTGTCGGTGACCAGTTTCTTCAAATTACCCAAACCATGCTTGCCTTAAGATGCCCAATGGCAGTTCTGCACAGAAGAGGCACTGTCTTAACTCACTGACATTTAGATTATTCTTGAGACCATTTTTGTCTCTCCTTGTGACTAGGGTTAATACTCAACTGAAATGTTCTGTTGCTTAGGAACCGTCTCATAATGCTGAATTCATTAATGTTTTTTCCAGTTTGCTCCCAGGAACCTTGTTAGATAGTGGTTCCCACTTTTATCCTAATTAACAGGTACCTAGAAAAAAAAAAAAAGAAAAATATAGAAAATGTACTTCAGTACGTTTCTGCCTATCCTTNAATGCTGAATTCATTAATGTTTTTTCCAGTTTGCTCCCAGGAACCTTGTTAGATAGTGGTTCCCACTTTTATCCTAATTAACAGGTACCTAGCAAAAAAAAAAAAGAAAAATAGAAAATGTACTTCAGTACGTTTCTGCCTATCCTTTACCAGTCTTTTTTCTTCAGCCTTTAATGTAACTGTAGTATTTCTGGCCTCCAGCTCCTAATTCTTTTTCAGTAGATTGCAATAGCCTTTGAGAAAAGCAAATATAATGCTCAGGTTGGTCCTGACATCACTGGCTGTCAAAATGATTGGGTGGGCTCCTCCCTGGGTGCTGGGTGAGTGCAACAACTGATTTGAATCCATGCTGGTATTTCATGTAGTGTTGATGGTTTTCTGCCAGTGATGCACAAAGCAAATGGGATGACAGGCTGGGGCTTGTGACACGGAGCGTGGTGCAGTGATCTGCCAGAAAGGCTGGGTGTTGATATGCACAGAGCTAGCACGCTCTAGAAACTCAGCAGCTGTCTATGGCTCCCACCCAGGGAAGAAAAGGCATGCCTGAAAGTTGGCCAAATGGTCCCAACCTTTACTCCATTTAGCAGAGCTCCTCCTGCACACCTCTGAACTTAACCATAAGGGCCTCATCTCCTACCACATAAATATCTTTTAGCTGTTTCATACTGCTCTGGCTCATGATTCCAGTTTTCCTCTGATCATGGGTGCCTGAAAACCAAAGGGTAGCTCAGTCCAGTGTTTGTGAACCGAGTGTTCTTGGACTGAGTTGCAGGCTCAATTACATCAATAGGGTAAGCACTGTTGTTGCCATTAAACCACCTGCATAGTGTGAACAAAGAATGAGAGCTCTGAAGTCTTTGTGATGTGATGAGGAGGCACTGCTTTCAGCACGATTATTTCTTTAAGTTTTGCTGATTAAGGATTTTTTTGCCTGTGCTGACCCTGCAGCAGTATTTACTCCAGTGGTAACAAAGAATCAATGGCTGGAAAAGGATAAACTCTGAATTTCCCTGATTTTTTCCCCCAATCCTTTTACTTCAGGATCAATAATCTTTTCTGGTTCAAAAAAGGGGGTGGAGGGGAGTATCGTTAACTTAAAATATGTGTTGATTCCTGCTACTCCTCCCACTCCCATTCTGCATGTGGAGTGCACAAAATGCCAAGGCAAAGGTGTTTCCATGGTGTTTACCACTTAGACCTCTACAGTCAATATCCTGCCCTGATAATAACAGAGTATGTTAGCATGTGGTTTTCAGTCAAGATCTGCAGACTCCAAAGTGCTGAGAATATTAGCCAAGGATCTGAATAAAGAACTGAATTCCTGGATTCTTGTGCAAGCCTCCCGTGACCCCAGGATAACAATGTCTCTGCACTGATGATAAAGAGCCTTGTTTTTGCCATGTTGAGTGTTCAGGCAGAACTGTTGATGTCACCAACATTTTATTTGTTAACAGCCCTGATTTGATTTACCAATATTTAGCAGCCAGACACAGAGATCTTAAGTGGTCAGGTCCTGTTCACAATTTGTCTTTGATGTTGCCCTGTTAATTGCTTTGTTCTGCTTTAAGAAGCTGATTCAAATTCTGTTCAATCAGGAAGACAGAATGCTGCCTGTTTTGTAAAAGCTGACAGCAGCATTGAGGTAAAATAAAGACAAATTTAAGAAAGTTATTTATGTCCCTAACTAAACTGGAGCCAATTTTAGCAAATTGTTCACCTTAGTTATTCTAATAGCAGTCTGAATAATCTAAAAGTTTTTATTTCTGATGGGGCTGGATTTCTGAGTGAAAGGGTCTTTGTTTTATTTTGTTTCTTGAACACTAAATACAGTTTGGTCAATTTACTCAAGACATTTCATTAATGTAGGTCAAATTCAATCAGTTGGCTTAATTTAAGAAATGAACATTCCAGAGGAGAAAAAAACAACAAGGTGCAATTATTTGAGAATATATATTCCAGAGCAATAAAAAGGTGAAAGAAACTTGGCTTTTGGTTCACCAAAAATCTTTCTATTGAACCACCACAACTTGCAAATTTACCTTTAGTTTGTTGAGAATGTATCTTTAAAATTTGTGATTTGGATTGCCCTGAAATCGATCTCTTTTCTGATCTCCCAGAACTGCAAGCAAACAACAACTACTGCTACTACGAAAGAAATCACTTATTCATGCATCTCTGCTCATGAGGGAGTCTATCTCTGGAAGCTTTCCAGCGCACTTTCACAGATGCTAGAACTTAGATTGCTCTGATAGGATTCAGAGGTGTCCAGACATCTAGATCCTTACCAATACTTTCTGGGGTTATCAGTGTCATTTCTCACTAGATATTCTTTTCACTGTATTAGCATGCTTAAAGCTATGATTGGCAAAATCTCTCACACAAAAAGACCATACAGGTGGGATATGTCTAATATTTTACTTCATCCCTCTTTCCATATCCTCAAAGCATGTTTTGCAGATAAGAGAGACAGGAAAGACAGGACTAAGTAGCAGCTATATGAATTTGTATCTGCTCAAAAGACCACTTATATCCCCAGTGTCAATAAAAATAGTCAGTGGGTATGATGATGGGTGGCCCTGTTCTAGTTTTGCTTGGACTGCAGGAGACAGCTTAAATCTATCAGGCACCAGGCTGTAAAGACAGCTTTACACTGCTTTCCTCATCTAAGGGAAATGAGAAGATGAAAAAAAGCATGACAGGAAAGAGGGACAGAAAGAATGAGAGCAAATCCACTCCTTGCCATGGTGGGAAGGGGTGTGAGCATGTCTGACTAAGCCATCTCTAGTGGATGAGGGCTACGAAACACTGGCATGGAGCTACTTCCATGTGTGACTCATATTAAAAGTCATCATTAAATGAGGTGTGACTGACTTGTGCGGTTCATGTGGAAAGTCACTGTTTAGGTAAAGCGGAAGATGAAACCTGAGGAACTAATTGCCGGTTCTTCCAAGGGCCCTCCCTAACTCTCCAACTGGCTGAGGGTATTTCTGAGTGAGCAGCACTGGCAGCCTCAAGAGTAAAGGCTGGTGCTGTCAGTTGGCCAGGTCTGTTTTGCAGAACAGCTAAACACCAGTTGAATGTTTGTACAGGAAAGAAAACCAGTCTACAGGGAAAGAAGCTGATTTAGTGGCTTAAGTGTTGCAATAGGCCCCAGGAGATGCAGATATAAGACCAATTTCTATTGCAGGCTCACTAAAGAGGTATGTTAGTTGCTTGCCTCAGCTGCCTATCTGTAACACTGGAAGAATAATACTTCCTATTAGTTCTTTCTTGTCTTATTTAGATCATATTCTATCCTGGGGAGGAACTATATCTCAGTTGGCAGTGATATAATGCTGAAACCAAGGAGCCTCAGTCACAAGTGATGCCTCTACACGTTTGTATTATTGCACTCCTGTATGTTATCCACTACGTCTTTTATAGTCTCACCCTTGCCGTGAAGGGCTCTCAGTGACTGGGGCTGAGTTAGCAAAGCCAGGAGATGATCCAGTTTGGATCCTATCTCTCCTTTGTCCATCCAGAATTGCCACCTGATTTCCAGAGTTTCTTTCTATCTCTGGATCCTGAAGGGATCCTGTCTGGCAAAGATTCCCTAGGACACTCTACTGGTCTGATGAAAGATATATAAAAAAATTGTCTGAGGTTCTGTTCCTTTTCCTGAGATTGTAATAAACAAGTCAGAATTATTTGCCATACAATGTCATGCAGCTTTTTATTTAACAGAATATGTCAGAAGAAGGAAATAAGAGGTATCTTTTCTTCACTGTGCTAAGATCAGTGTACAATGACTTGGATGATTACTTATGATCTTTCATACTTCTGGTAGAAAACTTCATACAGCCTCTGTGCTATGACAAGATGATGGGTATCAGTGCTGAAGGGTGCTGAGGTCCCGTGGGAAAGCAGGAGGTGGTCTCTCCCAGTGAAGGGATGCACACTGTGCTCCCTAGGTGATTAAAGTCCTTCACACCCAGCCCAAAGAGAAGATTATGCTCTTCTCCATGCAGATAACTAGGAGGCTATTCCTGAGTTTTGTTTCAGAAGTAAAAGTGCAGGGCCATATAAAGCCTTCGTGAAAAAGTGAGCCATGTTTCATTTGACATTGCTGGCAGGTACTTGGATTGCTACAGCAGCACTGCTCCAGCCAAGAGACTATTGAGTGCTTCATGCCTGTCCCTGTATTTATGGCGCTGGGGGACCTGCTGTCGCAGCTCATGTGTGAACCCAGGAAACAGCCTTACACGTTCTAGGCACAAGCCATTGTGGGCAAGAGCAAAAGGATAGTGGCAGAAGATCCAAGGAACCTGAGAGGAGTTGCTGTGTTTGGATGGGCCCCTCTTTAGGATTCTTTTTTCACCCTGTACAATCAATCCTCAAATTGTCACTTTGTTTAATAACTGCACTAAGGAGAGACATAGCTTGAAGAGAGAATACAGAGCCAGACCTGGGTCTAGGGGAGAGGAGAAAGTTTGCAGTACAAATGCTTGGTTTCTGATGATGTTGCACAGGGCATAGGGCTCATGGGCTTCACTAATGTGTACCAAGCAAGTCCTTCAGTGAATTCCCTATCTTGGGCTCCTTATCAACCCTGCAGCTTGCTCACCTCTTCCTGCTCCAGCCCAGACAGGTGCTATCCTGGCTGGAGGGATGGTTTCTGAAAAGGCAGATGTATGCTTGTAGCTGATACAGGCAGATAGAAGGTGAGTGGTGACCTACTCCTTGCAAAACAACTTTGAGCAGCACAATCAGAAGGTGTGTGCTGGAGCTGGCACATAACGAGGGGACTGAATGCATGCAGCACACACAGTACTTGTCTGTGAGCTGCTATACAGACCTATCCAGCCATCTGCAGATGTTATACCAGATCAAAACAGAAGTGGTTTGCAATGCTTTCAGAGCACAGAGGCTTGAGCCTTGCTCTAAACCTGCAACTTGTGGCATTTTATATATATTTTGAAGGCTAACAGCAGATTTGAGCAGAAAACGGTTTTTCCCATGTAAATCAGACATACAGTTTGCTACTGTTATAGATGAGAGACAAGTATTTTCAGTTCCTGACAGAGTCCTTTGTTTTGCTATTGTCTCTGCTAACAGTGAAATTCAGGGAAGGGTTGTAGTTGCATGGCTGGATGTTGGGGACCCAAACAAAAAATAGGGTTAGGGAAATTGCTTGGTTTCCTTTAAGTTCTGTCTGAGTGTTTTGGAGCTCTTTGGGTGTAAGCTTCATTACTGGAGCACAGTGACTGCTGATCCAGGCTTTGTGAATTGTCCCATGCCAAGCTCCACCTCTGAATACCCTTGCTCTTGTCCATCTCTAATGGTAATTGCTGTTGTGTGTCTGGTGTTTGTGGCCCTGTGGCAACAGGTGAAATAAGAGGAAGACTTAGTATGCACACTGTGCCTTATACACATTGAGTGATTAATTTGGCCATCCATAACTCAGAACAATAATCATGTCCCAGATACAGCAATCAAAAAATGGGCTATCAAAGGATTAGGGTACAGAAATTGCATTGTGAGAGCAAATGCATCAATAAAGGGAGCATTTGGGCTTGGGACTTTTTTTTTTTAATATAAATAGGGTGATTTTTAATTATTTGTTGATTCATTTTTATTCTTCCACTAGAGAGAACTGAAAGGCATAATCACACATGGACCCACACACTGGGTCTGTCACATAGACTTCCTTGCATTTCCATGAGCCATTGCTAGCTATCCCTCTTCTCTGCATTGCCACTTGCACAGTGCATTGCCTCACCCAGACCCATACGATAAGTCCTTGTGATTAAATATTCCCCAGGCTTTCCATTTATAAATTGTGATATAGATCTGCTGAACATTAGTGTGTGTATACACATATATATTCGATTTATGGAAACTCTAATGACCTTCAACGAGATAATCTCACCTGTCCCCAGAGTGTTAATCTTCATTTCCCACAGCCACTTTCTCTTAAATCTGACTACAGGCTATTGGTTCTGGCAGGAGAACAACAGTGGCCTTCTCCTGCTCTGAGATAACAGGAGTGGAGTCCAGAAAACAAGAGCAATGCCGACAAGCCAAAGAATCCTGTATAAATTACACAGTCATCATTAGGATTTCATGGGAGTTAATCCTATTTGTGTTTTGCTCTGTGTTTCTTGGTAGCCAGGCTCCTACTGTAATTACACCTGGAACCTTTTCTTTCTTAAGCTGCTTTTTAGCATTCAGGCTCAAGGTCAAGCTGCAGAGCTCCAGGTTAGCCAAGCAGTGGCTCAATATTTTAAGTGCAACAGGTCTCATGTTTTCCTATACTTGAGTGCACTGGAATTACTATTTGGATGGATTTGCAGGCAATACAATATCATAGCTAAGTGTTCTGATAAGGCTGAAAGGAAATATTTTTGGAATGGTTTGGTTCATGAAAAAAAAAAAATTAAAATATTTTAACTTGTCCTGGTTCATGATTAAAGCAAACAGAGAAATCTTGTCCTTCCCCAAAGATGGAAATTCCCTGTTCCCAGGATTCTGGGAGGTCAAGAGCAGCATTCCTGGTACCCTGCAGCCCCGTGTCTCTCTGAGATGAACACACACTCATTAGAGCACAAATCAGGCCACCCGTAGTCCATTCCTGGACTCAGTCTTGTCTTATTAAATCCCCTCTGCAGCTTAGTGACACCAGATGGGCTGTGCCTTAGTAAAAGCTTGTTTAGGGTAATAATGGTCTTGACATATTTATAGAATAATGTGCGAAACATGTTTCTAATTTCTGGCTAGAAAGGTGCTATTTAAGCACATTAATGTGTGCGTACTTTTTATATATTTTAAATAGGGGACCAGTAAAATAGAATCTCATTGATCCCAAAAATAATTTATCATCATGAATAAGAGAACCCGAGCGTTTCCTGTGTTAGAACTGTTGATTATAAAATAAACAGCACTTTTTATTGAGTAGCCATGCCTGTTCCCCAGTGTCTGAAGATGCATTACTTACACTGCTCCAATCTCACCATGAAGCCAGCCAGTGAGCAGTGTAAATCTCTCTTCTCCTCAGGTCATCACAGAACACTTCAGCTGCATTTTTTTCCTTCCTCTTTTTCTTTTGCATTGTTTATAAGCCTGCCAACATCTAAAGAAGGGACTTGTGTTTGTCCCGGGGGTCACGTATTATACAACTCATTTGCTGGTTTGTTTACAGACACTACAAGCTGTCTTACCTTCAGTTTGCATGCTGGAACCACTTCCTTCTTGTAATTGGACCAGGCTCATCCCCATGTGTGCTGGGAGACTTGTTAGGCACTGTACCTTTGTCTGATCATGCTCAAGTGGTACAGAAACAGATAAGAGATATCTGGAAAAGGTTTTTGTCATAAGGAACTGGCCAGATTCCAGGATCCCATTTTGTTCTGGGATTTCCACACCCAGGAAACATTTCAGAGGTGATGTTCAGTAGGAAAAAGGGAGCTTGGGAACTTTATCTTTGTCTTTCACAAGCATTGGTATGGACAAACTGAGACAATAGACCATGCCAAGTTTCCTAAAGAGCTGATCTTGAAAAAGTGAGGAAAAAAAGAGAAAATTCCCCATGGAGCTTCTGAATGAGACCAGGGCACTCAGCCACTGAAGTATTTAGTAGTGCTTAGTCCCTTCAGCCTAGAGGACAGCAAGGCATGTGTGGACAATTGTCATAAAACACCAGAATGAATTGCTGATGGATATAGGATGAAAGACCCAGAGTGGATAAGAAGCTTAACACAATCCTGGGAAGGGTTTCTGGCCTTTATGCTACCTCAGGGACAAATGTTAAACCTAAGGACTGAGAAAAGAAAAGGGAAAAGAGGGAAGGTGGTGTACAACAGCTTCAAAGTGCAAGAAAAGATGAGACTGGCCCTTTCTCAAGAGCTTAGAAGGAAAATTGGCTTCCTGGAGAGAGAACATAAGAAATCTGGCAACTTAAAAATATTTAAAGGGCTTATGGCTCTCCAGGGAAAATTTTGAGGCTATTGAAGTGGAAAAAAAGCATTTGCTAAGATTAAACAGGCTTTTTTTTTCCCAGAAAAAAATTAAAAATAA
>NDXB01004913.1:75293-105617 GCA_002631895.1 Agapornis roseicollis | reverse complement strand
AGGCTTTTTTTTCCAAAAAAAAAAAAAAAAATTAAAAATAAAAACCTGACAAAGCAGACAAATGTTTGGCAGGAAACCCAGAAAAGAAAAAAAAAACCACCACCATAACCTGGCAATAACAACAGCATGTGGGAAGTCTGAGTAGGAGAGAGGTCCAACCCATTTCCCCTTTGTCTTCCACAAAGGCTGCAAGAGAAAAGTGTGATATTAGAGTTTCCTAAAGAGCCAACTTCACGAAAAGGAAAGAAAGAAATATTTAAAAGCCAAAAGAGAGCCTTTCCAAGGAGTAATTTGAAAATTGAAGGCCAATGAGAACACTTGCAGAGTTAATGTTCAACAGGCTTTAATGCCTGGTGCGTGATAGGGAATGACAGTTGCTGCTTGACCTTGGGCTTGGGCCTAATGTTGAGAGCAAGCATGGTGACAGTGAGTGATGAAATGGCAGGTACTGAATGATTTTGGCTAATTCAATCGCTCATTTTGAAGAAATTGGATGGGAAAATGTTAGTGCCTGTTCAGGGCCTCTATCCTCCATCCCTGAAGTAAGGCTCATACCACTGAGATTAAACTATTCATCTGGAGCTCTCAGCATGTCCATCCTTGCAGCCCATGGAAAGATGGACAGCACAATGTGTGACATCTTAGCTCTTACTGCAGCAGCAACCCATTGATATGGGATTGGAGCTTTTCCCTGGGGAGGAGTGGAATAAGGGAGGGAGCAAAGCTCTTATTGAAACTGTCCATGAACAATGAACTTTGTGAAGTAGATGGCAGGTCATGGAAAATGCTCGCAGTGAGGTGAAGGTGAAAACCATCTACTCATGTCAGAGCAATCATACTGATGAATCCAAAGGAAAAATCAGGCTTACGGGAGAAATGCCCTTGCATTTCCAGCTAGGTGTGAAGGGCCCTAGTTGAAGGTCAGTGTTAACCTGCTGTATTAATACTGAGCCAAGATGCCAAGCTCATCAGCCCTTCCCTCCCACAGGTATGCAAGATGGATGTAGGCTCTCATTGAGTGCATTCCCATAAGATCAATGACCTGGTTAAGGCTAATTACCACACACTCTCACTCTAAATTAAAAAGGACTTTAGTAACTGAGAACGCTATATGATTAAGTGACTCCAAAGATTAACTGTGATAGAGCGATATGGTGCTTCCAGGTTTCCTCAATGCTACATATTTGTCACTCTCTGAACGCACCATACAGACCTTGGAGCTCTGTTTCAGGTCTGCAAAGTGAATTAGTGGTCATGGATCAGTTGGGAGTGGACAAACCAAACAATGCTTTTGAGCACCAGCTTTGTCTGAGTAGCAGAAGTTTGATCCCTGGAGTGTTGGCTGAGCTAGAAGCCTGGTGCTCTTCCATCAGCATTGACCTTGCACCTATTTCCCTGGCTGTCACCCATGCATTTACCCCAAAGCAGCCTTTAGGGAATTTTTCTCCGCACCCTGACTTCATGTGAATGCTGAAGGCACCGATGGCTCCTGATTTATCCGCTGAGAAGGTACAGAATGCAGCACCAGTGAGACATCCCACTGCCCCACCTTTGTGCTTTGGTCCTGGTTTATACAGGAGGTTTCCTGTAGATTCAGCAGCTTCCCACCCCTACAGCTGCTCCTATGAAAGGGGTGAAAGGAAGTGACCTTGGAGAAGCAAGGCTGACAGCTATTGGCAATGATTTCTGTACAGATATTATAACAGGGAAGATAACAGCCTAAGAACAACTCTCCAGCTCTCGGAGCAAATGTCCAGCTGGAACAGAATAGTCTCTGTGTCCATGGCTAGTAGTGGGTGCTTAGAAATCAGTACAAGAAAGAGGAAAAGCAGAGAAAGGAAACTCCCTGCCAACACCCCTCCTCATTTTTTCAGTAATCTGCAGCTTAAAGAGTCCCAGATTGGAGCTTGGATCCACTTCACTGTGTTTAATAAGCCCTTGATGTACTTTTCTTCCATGAATTTGTCTAATTGCTGTTTGAACCCATTTATAATTTGGGCAATGAGCTCTATGGTTTGATTATGCTTTGTGTGTGGAAAAGGACATCCTTTTGTTTGTTGAAATCTATGGCCTGATCAGTTTATTTGGTGCTTCTTATTTTTGCCTTACAAGAAACAGTGAATAATTGTTTGCAGTCCCTTTCTCCACACTATTTATGATTTTATATAGCCACATATACACCCTTCACACATTTGTTTTTCAAATTGATTAGGCCTAGCCTTTTGATTTTTGTTCACAGGACCTGCTCCATACCCATCTGGTTGTACTTGCCAGTCATATCTCTGCCCCTTCTATTTCTATAGGATTTTTGCCTCATGGCACAACCAGAGCGATCAGGATGTGAGCCATTCCAGCAGTATAATGAGGGGTTTTCTTTTGTACTCTAGATCTTTCCTAATTATTACTAAGAAAGTCTGTATGCCTCTTTGACCTCTGCTGAGCATTGAACTGACTTTTTCAGAGAAATTCATACTTATCCCAAGATAATTCATACTGATCCCAAGATAACTCCTGAGAGATGCTGTCTAATTTGGAGTCTCTTTCTATGTATTTACAATTAAAATTGATTTTCCCCATGTGCTTCACTTTACATTTACCAACAGAGAATATCTTCTGGTCTGGAAGCCCTGTTACCATTCACTTTGTAAAGAAATATTCTGCAAGTTGTTCTAGTTGCATTCCAAATAGAGAACACTTCAGATTCATCCCTCTTAAACTAGTGACCTCCTCCCTGGTGAACTCTGATAAAAGAATTTATTAGGCTTTTCCAGTACAGCCTTTTCTTCCTTGAGCATCCATTACACCCTAATCATGAACTGCCACTGTAAAATATCTGACAAATCTCTTGTTTCTGATGTGCTTGAAATGTTCCTTCAGTTGCCTTTTGGGAGTTGTTTCTGCAAATCTTTTTGCCCAGCCATATGACAAATTTTACATTGAACTTGGCCAAGTTTGCTCTTTTCTGTTTTCCCTTTTTTTGGCCCAATTTCTGCTCTTCAGTGAATGTCATCTGCTATAAGTATCTTTTTTTAAATCTGCAGCTGAAGCAAACATAGCCCTTTTCCCTGTATTCCTTCCTCCTGCAATTTTTGATGCTATAAATTTTAGAGAGCACCTAATGTGATCTTTTCAATAATTTCCATGCCACAGGAAAAGTTTTTACCCTCTAAGCTGTTGGTTTTCTGCCTCATTTTTTATGAATTTGGCTTTCCTCAAGATAAAAGCTGATGCTCCTGAAGTGAAGGGTTTGTTTATTTCTTTCTTCATCTTTCAAGACTGTTAAATTGAATTAAATTGTGCTCATTATTGCAGACTGATTCTTAAATAGCTGTGTCTCGAATCCAGTCCTGGTCAGAAGTAGATGAGGAGCTGTTTTTCCTCCTGCAGGACCACAGAACTGGCTATCCAGACTTTCGGACCTCAGGCTCTGTACATGGACATGTATTAACAGGGACTGCAGAATTATGCCTGGCTGGGACATGAGTTCTTTTCAGGATAAACCAGCTCATACGTTAAATAACTGGGTTAGCATCCAGGCAGTCTGAGATCTCCTTTGGGGTGGTTTTTCTGTCAATTATTTTTGTTTATTAATGATTCATAAGGCCAGGTTTTCAGAATTAAATACATATATTGCATATCTCCATGCTGTGTTCCTGACACAGTTCACATGGAGAAGGATGCTAAATAGAGGCCTTACCACTTCTTAAGACACTCAGAAAATCACTGATTGCTTCTGAATGTCTGTAGTGACATTGTCCATGTCTTTCCTTTCTGCTTTCCCCAAGAATTTCCCACAATTCTGCACTCTATAAATGCTATTTAAAAACTCCCAAAATGTACAAGGCTTGTGTCATATATACCAGCTTTTCCTAAAAGCTGACTCTACTATCTGATGCAATAAATATTGCTTAGAGCAATCATGACTATAAATCACTAGGAGAATAACCTGAATCTGGTAGCAAATTATGACAGGCAAACTTAAAAATCTGTAGAGAATTACATATTTTACTTGAGCTCAAACTCAAATGTTTAATATGTGGCCCCTGTACACGGGATCAGCTGGAAAGCAAAACCTTTCTCTGTAACCCTTTAATAAATCCATTCCTGTATTTTTAGTAGCAGCTCTAACTGCCAACAGTTATCTATCATGTCTGGCCTGTCTGCTCTTCTTCACTGTCATATCAGTGCACTCATATTAAATAATATTCTGGTATCATGTTTTTATAAGAGGATTTTGATAAGCAATAAAGGGAAAGTCTGATAGCACTGCCACAAAACTCCTGTAAGGAGAGCTGAATCTGCCCATTATGTAGCAGAATTAGCTCTGCCAGCCTGTGTCCAAGAACAGCTGCTTTTGTTGGCTGTCCCAGCCCTAGATTTCTGTAGCATTCAGCAAAAGCCCCTTCTCTCTGCACTGCAGCACTATATGCTATTCAGGCAACAAGGCCTTCACTCAGGCACCCAGCAGCACTGTCCACAGTCTTATTCCTGCTATCTCCTTCCGTGCACAAAATGCCAAGCAAGAAAAATGGTGGGGTATTTCGTGCTGTTGAGAAATGGTGACAGGATTCACATGGCTGAGCTCGTTTCCACTCTAGCCTTGAGTAGGTTTGAACCTCCATCTCCACTGCTGAGAGTTTTAGCATATCATCTGCTGCCCTTTGCTACCTACTCCAAGGTCAGACCTAGTAAAGAAGGGATCTGCATTAATTGTCATAGAAAAGAGGGGTTTTCAAGGAAACTGTCAAGATATGAAAAGGCTGAAATCACAGAGCAGATAAATTAGACTACTTTTACCTACCCACTTAATGTTAATATACTGCCCATGTGCTGGAGAAGCTGTGCTTTACTCATCCCTGACTCAAAGGCCAGGAGGAGCGGTACACTGAAGCATACAAGGCCATAATTGTTTTCAATTTTCTCTTTTCAAGTGAAATTTTATGATCAGGATGCAGGATGATCTGCAAGACAACTTGGCAGAGGTTCTGGGCCAAACATAACTTGGATCACTGCCCCAGAAATACTGGAACCAGATAGAGATATCAAAATGCTCTGTATGCAGGTTGAAAACTGAGCACAATGTTTGGTATTCTGTCTGTCTTAGTCTGGCAGGATGTTGGGATAATCAGAGGTGGAGAAACATTGTTTTTGCTATTGATACAGCATGATTACTTTTTCTTAGAATGTGTCTCTTTAGAGAAGATGTATAAAATTGACAAAGGCAATCTATGTGTTCCCAGCAAAGGTCTGCAAAATTATGGGCTGCAATCTAAAAGGTGGAGTTAGCAGAAATACAGTGGGATCAGTTCAAGCAGTGACTTGTAATTTCTCACCAGCTGAATTCCAATGGTAGGGAGCGAGTAGGACAGGAGGAGGGATGCGATGCCTAGGAGGAGAGAGCTGTTATTTATGCACAGGAGGAGAAAGCTGTTATTTATGCTCAAATACATTAATAATCAACAATGATGAGAAATGAAACAGAAAGCTCTCATGGCAGTTTAATAGGATTTTGGTAACATCTGATGTACTTACGAAGTTTTGCATGAATCTGACAAGGACTCCAACAAATTCCTTTTCCTTTTCTAGTGGACGTTAAACAGATTTAAGCAAATCTAAGGGCAAGTTTATTAAATATTATGTAGGTTTTTACAAACCCACTGGAGATTCAATAACAGTTATTTTTGAGTTAGCAAATCTTTCCTTGTGCTTGTTAGAGATCTTGGTAGATTAAACAAGGAGCCAGGTCTAGCAAATGTTGAAATTTAATATTTAGAGTCAGCCTGAATAAACCATGGGTGAATTTTGCAGTGACGTGTTCAAGATCTAACAAATATTGTCTCATCTCAAGAAAATAAATGTTAAATAAGGATGAAGCTAATAAGGTTCAGCAAGACAAGAGTTCCATTTACAAATCTTGTATGTATTTAATAAATACATTTATTAAATGAAGTGCAGTGTTCATTGGAGATCGTATCAATGTAAGAAATTCATCTCCGGTAAGACTTAATCAGGCTAATTCCCTATTTATTAAATGTTCTTGAGATTTAGAGAGTCCACATCAAGCTTAATATGCATCTGGGAGGCTTTGCAATGCACGCATAAGAAATGGCAGCCAGTGGCAGCCTTGGGGTTAGGAAGTATCTTCATGCTTATACTTCACTCTAGGAAAGGGACATCTGAAGGAAAGAAGAGAAAGTCCTTTTGAAATGGAAGAATTTCTCTTCTAATATTAAATTTCTGTGGGATAGAAGCTTCTGGAGATAGTCATGGGGGAAAGGGGAACTCACATCCAGAAGCAGGAGGACAATGATGTGACTGGGGTTGAAGTACCTGTAAGATGATACAGACTTGGCACACTGGGACCTGGAATGTACCTGGACATACCCAGAACACTGAATATTCAGCATTTTTAATGTCAGGGAAAAGATATATCTTACAGATTGCAGTGGACTGACCCCTCAGCCATAGTGCAGGTGGAATAGCAGGGCAAACATCTGTTAGCCATTTGTCTCTCTTTTGCTCTCCCTGTGATTTCTGTTCTTGGCCAGTTCAACTCTTGGTCTCTGAGACCAATAGGGAGGGGATGAGTTGTTCAAGTCACTTGAAGTGTGGATCTCTGTTCCCTGGGAGGTGAAGCAAGGCTCTCAGGTCATGCCTGGTGTCCCTGGAGAGCTGGTATATGGTTTCAGGGCTCAGGTGCTGCTGCTCGGAGCATATTGTGCTAGATGCTGCTCACTGAAGGACATGCTGTATGTAGTAGCCTCAAAGATTGGCTAAGTGAGCACTCTAATAAGTGGGGTATGATTTGATAGGCCTGGGACAAATGTGTTTGACTTTGTTTCACATCTACCAAAATGATGGTGTTCATGAAGTGAAGAATCTTGAACTCTGCTTGGCTTAGGCAGCTCAAAAGACAGTGTAAATTAAATGTGGAAGAGAACCAACAGCACAAGCCCACATCATTTGCAGTCAGCTCTCTGCACTGGGATGTTCCAGGTTTCTTGGAGACTAGAAAGGATGACTTCATAGCTTGTCAATGGCATCATGCTTTTCACAAATGACCTGAATTGAACAACAATGAAAGTCCATCTTGCCTGTGCCCATAACAAGTCTCAGCATGTATGCATCCAGTCTTGCCACATCCCAGCTCTGCACGGTGTCCCTCCTGCAGACTAGGTGCCGTTCCTCAGTATTTCACAAGAGGGTATTTCTGGCAGAGTGTGTCAAATACTTGCTGTCTGCAGTCCATCTTGAGAGAGTCTCAAGCCATCTTTCACAGAGAGGGATAAAGCAAGGGGACCTCAACAAGGTAGGGGCAGTCCAGTGGGAATGCACACTTAACACAAACAGGACTATTTCCTATTGTCTGCTGCTGTTTCAGAGCAGATCAGCAAAAGAGATTTCCTAATAACAAAATAAAAAATTTATCTCTCAGAGAACATAACAATCATAATTGAAATCAGGAAACCCTCAAGTATCTTTATGTGCACAGTGATAGCACAACATTTAGAATCACAGTGGGATTAATATTGGGGAGCATCATTCTGCCACTTGTGGTCTGGTTGGTTTGGGGCAGGGGGTGAGTTGCACTGGCCTTGCAACAGTCCTCAGGGATGTCTGGGGGTGAATGAGGGGTGGGATCTGGTTTGCCATTCAGTGGAAGAACGACTAGGGATCATGCTGTAACCCCTGGCGTGATGGAAACAAAGCTGTTTAGCATTCTGCTACTCCACACAGGGAGAAAAGAAAAAGCACAAGAAAGCTGAGCTGATATTCAACTCACACCAACCTTTGCGGGAACAATTATAAAATTCAAATACTACAGACACTTCCTTAAAAAAACACATCTATCTTTTGCCTGCCTCTGTTCTTTTATCAGGCATCTATTCAAAGAGAAAATTCTTCTCTGGTTCTTCATTTTCCCCCTCCCACACTCCATGATATTAATACAAGTTGTCCATCAGATTCCTCATTGTATTGCCATGCCAAAGTAAGCCGACTCCTGAATGCTTACTGTGTCACATCGAATAACTATCATAGCACTGCTGGGCACCTCCTTGTGTTGAGTAGCTTTGTACAGCAGGAAGGTTTATGGAAGGTGAGGACTCCTCATTTTTCAGCAGGAACAGAGTGAAAAAACACACTAAAAACCACATTTTTTGCCAGAGCAACTCCCACATGTTGGCAGGGAGCCACCAACTGAATTAACCCATACCCACCCAAAAAGCAAGTGAGATGTGCTAAAGGAACAACCAATACTTGAGATGGTCACTTTTATGCCAAAACCATCCTTGCCCTGGATTTGTATCAGCTCTGCCTACAGCATCACCTGCTGATGATCCCTTCTCTCTTGGCCAAGGTACAAGGGTAGCTCAGTCCATCCAGTTCAGAGCCTGAGACAGTGAAATAAAGCTCAGGTTACCAAGATGCCAAGCAAATATTGCAAAACAGGCAGAGTCCTGAACACTGAAAGAATAATACTAATAAAAAGCAGTATATAGCTGGAAAAATCCTCCCCAACCCAGCAGGGTTTTGTCTTGCTGCTAAACCTACTTCATTCATTGCAGTGTGGACATGCTTGACAAGGCAACACCCCTGCTAAAAAAGCTGGGACTCCCTTTATGGAGTGGAGGAGCCGGTTCTTTCCTTGTTTTCAGGAAGATGGCTATGCCAGGCAGATACGCAGCAGGTGTCAGCAGTGATGCGTAAAAGCAGACAAGTGTCTCAGTATTCCCTGCCTGCTGTCCCCTCTCTTTCTGTGCCATTTATCCGAAGTATGAATTATCAGAGTATTTTACTGCCTTCAACAAGATTTTGAAAATAGATCATCCAAAATTAAGGTCACTTTTCTCCCTTTCTGATTAGCATTGAGCTGCTTCCTTATCTCAGGGGAGGGAAATAAAATTTAAATGAGGCTCAATAATTATTAGGGGATTTTTGCTAAGATGCTGTTATGTTCTTGCTTCTAAGATCTGTTTCCTTGCAGCAATCAGTTTTAAGAGTATCTATTTAATTCAGGTGACAGGTCCAGTGGAGTGAGACATGGGTAAACCTAAGGCTTAAAGTTAGGGGGAAAAAAAAGGGAAATCAAATGGAATTGGGTTTTGCACTCCGCCTTTCACATTGGGCACATTGTTATTCACATTTATCACCATCTATGAAAGATGCAAGAAGAGGAAGAAAAAGGCAGGAAATGAAATGCCAAAAAATAACTGTCTTTAAATGACGAGCAGCTGAAGAAATCCTGAGAATTCAGACTGGAAAGGACACCCTGAGATTTGTTAAAGGGAGAGAGGAGCTGGAAGACAGAAAGTGTGATGTGGGAATTGTAAGGAATTGTGGGAACTGTTCATAGTAAGAACTCATCTAATTCCTAACTCACTTAATCTGTCGGCCCAATTATCTTTACCCCATCAGGAAGTCCTTCAGAATAAGCAAAACTGCCCAACAGAAAACAACCCACCATAATATTTCCTTCCCATTTTTTACAAGTGTTTAATAGCAGAGTGCTCTGCTTAGATTTCCCAGCACTGTGAATCCATTACTTTTAACTCAATCTGCCACAGTACTTTTATGAGTATGCTAACTAGCACTGTAAATAATTTAAAGTAAGTGACACTTGTTAAAATAAATTAACAAAGTATATTTTGTAATGCAGTATCTTTGATTTTTTTTTCATTGTTTTTGATCACTAATTTGCAGAATTCTGCACTCCCAAAGATAACTCTAGGTCATTAGTGGAACTTGTTCTGATCTGCTTTGCGAATAGAAATGAGTGCACATTTCAGTATCACTAAAATAGGGAATTATTTGCTATGGGATTGTCAGTTAAAGAAGCGGAAGGGAGAGGAGTTACTGTTGATACATAGTTCAGGAATTTATCCTACTTGTTCCTCATCTTCCTGAAACTGGAGTGCTTTAGAAGTGGGGGCAACAAGGAGAAAGAGGAGTTTGGAAATACTTTGTCAAAGGTGTTCATCTGACATGAGGTACGATTTTGGTTTAAACTCAGATCTTTCTGGGGTTGGTTTTGTTTTTCTTTCTGGTGGTAGGGATGGAATGGAAGAACCATGCCATGAGTTTCATTTTTCTGCTGATAGGATATTTTCCAGGCTGAGCTGTTCCTTCCTTGTGTCAGTGAATGTTATCACTGTCATTTCAAGAGACACCAGGGTAAATACCTTCAGCCTGGTTTCATGCTGGGCAAAAGATAATAAACAATATCCAGTCAGGCAAACCATCCCAGGAACCAGTCTACAGTTGCACCAGTAGCCACCCCAGAGCTTGATAAACCACAGGGTATCCTAACCATCAGTGCACTGCACAAGCAGGCACCAAGCTACCACCAGCAGCTCCATCCTGGGGTTAAAGGAGCTGTATCTATTGACTCAGTTCTTTAACCAAGGTGCTTTCTTTTTCCAATGTGCATTGCTACTCACTTTGTATATGCTCATGTCTTCCTTCTGTTTCAAAACATGCTTGTAGAGCCCTATCCAGTACTGCTGATATCAAACAGGAATGTTTCCTTTCATATACAATTACAGACATCACATGTGGAAGGGACTTCAGCAGAGCAGCACATCCATTTCCCTGCCCCAGGGCAGGATGAACTGTCCTCATGTCATCCCTGACAAATGTTTGTCCCATTTAAAGAAACAGGGACTCTACTGTATTCCTGGTGCTCTGCTCTCTTCATCACTTGAAAGCTTTTCCTGGTATCTATTCCAAGTCTTTATTGCTGCAGTTTATTCTTATTTCTACTTACCCTACTAACTCTGAAAGCAGAGCACAGATTATAGCCTTTCTAAGTGCCTTTTTAATGTTATTCAAAACTGAAGTTCCCCACTGAATTTTCTCAGCTGAACGATGCCAGCCTGTTCGGTCGTTGCTTGCAGGTCATGTTTCGGAGACATTTGATCTTCCTGCTTTCCTTTGGTCTCTCTCCAAACACTCTGCCCATCCCTTGAAGTGTGCATTAAAACCTTACACCGATTGCCTAGGAAAGCCTCCTGTACACCAGGTTTTGTTGCTGCTTAAAAGAGAGTGAAGTCATATCTCATAGCCCAAGATTCCTATTACAGGCTTCCACGTTTCAGACAAGCAGGTACAATGAAACAGTCTCTACAGCACCCAGTCTCACCACCTTCAATTACTTGCTGTTCAGTCAGAATAGAAGTTGACTACACTCAGCCAAGCCAAATTCCCAACTAGCTTGAGCAGAAGATGTTATTAAGGACTTCAAAATCTGACCCTGTATTCTACATCCTATGAGCGACCTCAAGATCACAGAATCACAGAATTACCAGATGTACCAGAAAGCAGTCTATTAACTAAACTGTCTCCTCTGCTTTTTTTAATGAAGGACTGTTTCAAAGTGAAAGAAATCTTGCAGCATGTGAAACACTTTTTTTCCCTACGCATGAATTTCTATGAGCCATATGGAAAGGAAGAGGGGAGGGCACCAAATTTCCATATAAAGCCTGTTCACCTTTATAACTAGTATTCCAAACTCCTTTTGCACATAGAATCTAAAAGGTTAATTGTGCCAGTGAAGCTACCACTGTCACCCCCCGTTCCCCCAAAAAAAATCTCATTTTTTTGACAAAGCCAATTATCTGAAAATGGCAGGAAATGATTAGTCATGTTAATTAAAAATAATTTTCTTTTCCACTCCTAAAAAGGTCAGATCGTCAGCTGTATGGAAAATTGAGCCTTCATGCACTTTCATTTGATTTCCCATTCAAAGTCTAATTAGTTACAATTTGTTATTAAAAGAGATCATTTTTTCTTATAAAGCCCACATTTTTTACCCGCTCCCTTGTCGTTATGAGGTTGATATCATTGTACTATATGTGTATACGATTTCATCACTGCTAGCTCAGAAAATAATGGGCAAAAGCTCACCCAGAGTATTTGGAAACTGTTCCTGTGCACACTGCCTCTGTGGTGTGCTCCAGCCTCAGAGGTTTCTCCAACTAGAGCTAAACCAAGAAGCTTTGTATGGTTCAACAACTTGGAGAAATCAGGCACTTTCAACTCTCAGGTTTTCGTTCCTGTTGTGAACTTTTGGAGGAGTTAGAAAATAAGAGGATTGTACAAAACAGAGTTCATCCCCTTGAAAACCAAATGAGGAGAGCAACATCTGGGGGTGAAATATGGTTCTTGTCCTAGTCCTCTCTTGGTTCCATCACCATTGGTGAAAAATGTCTTCAAGCAGTATTGAGTAGAGCTCAGCCAGTGTTTGAGGTTATTGCCTGGTAGCTCCCTGCTGTGATAAGACAGGATTTCCAGCCCCTACAGTTATTTCTCAGTATCTTGACTGGGTGACAACAGCTGCATGGCTCCAATAGGCTTTTGCTAGCACATTTGCTCAGTCAGGAGGAGTCAATGTGCATCATCGACAGGCAGCTCACTTGTCATTAGATTTTCTTATCCTTCCAACACTAACAATGTCACTGGTTAATTCCAGTGCTGGTGATTTTAACCAAGTGGTACAGAGGGTTCAGCCTCCAGGTGAGGAAAATTGACATTCCTATCCCTGCCCCAGCTGGGTGCTCATTACTAGCCATTGTCGCTGTGCCTGAGGACACTAGACTCAGGGCCCTATGCCTCATCATGCTACAGCTGTACAGGCATATAAAATATTATGGGCACAGAGAGAAAAGACAGGCTGGAACTGGTGAATGAGTGGATTTCAAGGCTTCTGAATACAGAGCCGAGGCAACAGGCAGTGAAGAACAGTAGAAAAGCTTCATTTTAATTGCTCAGGTATAGGGGCCAGGGAATTTCCTTAACTAACCAACTGCCTCTGTCATTTGCTCAATTCAGCCCGCAACCTCACTCACCCCATGCTGGCTGAGCTAACTGGTGGCTTCAGCTCCTGCATGGATAGTCCCATCCTTTCTGTGATGAAGAGGGGAGTCCAGTGAAAAATGCACATTCTGTCTTCCATGGAGAGTTTTCTTAAGGTCTGTCCTGTTTTTTCATTCTTTGTCATTTTTTTCAAGCAAAATAAGTCACATGACTGGGGAATTATACATAGAAAATGATGCTGAAAAATGAGCACTCACCATTTGTTATGTACAAACTGTACAGAGACAATGCTGATAGGAGTGAACATTTGCAACATTCAGCTATAAAATATTGAGACACTCTCTAGTCTCACAGAGACTAACCGACAGGCTGTGCATAATAAATACCATTTGGGGAATTCCTCAATAAGAGAATTGATTAAAGATTTCCAGTCTCAGCTTGGCTTCTACTGGAACCAGTGCTCGATCTCTTTCCAGTTGCCTTGAGGTAGCTTACTCCCAAAGAAAATTGCTTTTTTCTTTTAATGAGAATTTGTGCTTCCACATCTCCTCCCCCCTTCTGTGGGTGCGGTGAACCTGGGGAAAAAATAGGAGTGTTATTACTGAAAATAACAGCTTAGAAGAGTTTCAGACTAACTCCCAGAGACTTAATAGAGCCCGTCAACATGGAAAGACCATTGAGTAGCACAAGTCAAACGAGAAACCACTTAGCAGCGCAGCAGTGTGGGAGATTAAAATGCTTCTTTGCAGAGTATAAAGGTCAGTGAGGCAGTAAACTCCTTAAAGGGGAAGACAATACATTTCATGCATGAGGGACCAAGCCTGGAAAGATATGTGTCAGTCATGTGTGTCAATAATTCTTTGTAAAGGAAAATATATTTATAGGGGACTTAATGGTATGCAAACGCAATGGCAGACCTGTGGCCAGGCACGGGCTTCCCAGCTGGGATGAAAACCCTCAGAGACAGAGAGTTATGCCTAGTTTTCTGTGCCCTGCTATAAGCCCACTGCCCAACAGAGCAGCTCATGCCATGCAACACCAACCTATCCTACCCCAGTCTCATTTCCACTGCTCTTTGCCATCCACACTTAGCCACCTAATTGCATTGCTCATTGAGCAGCACACAACTAT
Organism: Agapornis roseicollis; assembly: GCA_002631895.1. Classification (NCBI taxonomy): domain Eukaryota; kingdom Metazoa; phylum Chordata; class Aves; order Psittaciformes; family Psittacidae; genus Agapornis; species Agapornis roseicollis. The sequence continues at coordinate 91,673 of NDXB01004913.1, read as the reverse complement.
GCATGTGTGCACTAAAATCCATCCTAAAGACTTTCAAATTGCACTTGACAACCAGATATTAGAATGAATCTGTGCAGCCAGCAAGCAGCAATGGCCTCGTCACACTGTGCAAGTTCACTTTGCTTAGCTAATTGGAACGTTGATGAGTTCACCTCAGTGCATAGACTTCCCTCTCCTGTGCATTGGTGCTACCTTCTATTCTACCTAGTTGGCAAAGAAAAAACCACCCAAAAATGACTAAAAGCACAAAAGGAGCATTAGGGAGTTAGTTTTGATGTTGTGCCAGACACTAGTAATATGTGAATGAGCCTGCCAAAGAGCTGAGGATAGAAACATGGACACAAAGAAAGATGGAGAGGATTTTGTAGAGGTGAATTCTCCTCTCCTTTATGATCCTGTGAATCTAAACCAGTATTACTAGAGAACATAGGAAGTTGCAGCAGAATTTATCTTCTTGCCTCTGTCTTCCAGCTCCATTTCCTCTGCATATTATTGATGATGATGATGATGATGATAATAATAATAATAATAATACCCAGGTCTTAAAGCTCAGCTCTTAAAGCTTTTAGAGAAAAGCTGATGTCTCTAAGCTTGCTGCCAGCAGGGGATATGGAACAGCTTGCTATGAGAAAATGCTGATTCTGAAAATCAGAGTGTTTCAGGGGACAGTATCAAGTTCATCTGACTTTTATTTAACATTCTACTTGGGTAAGGTTGAACCACTTTGTTTCAGCCTCATCACAATGGCTCTTATATGAATTACATTATACACTAACAAACACCGCAATGAGGTGGTTTACAAAAGCAGTTTAGGAACTCCATTTCATGAGAAATTTCAAAATGCCAGGGTCCTTTTTCAGAAGTTTCTCAGTATTTTCCAAAATTTCTCTGGGATAGAAAGAGCAGAAACTTCAGTGTTTGGGGAGCAGCAGCTGGAAGCCAGCAACTCAATAAAGACAGTGATTTTGAGAGTGAACTAGCCTTCTTTGAAAACCACAGAGAGAAAGGAGGCTGAAGCTCCTATGAAAGACAAGGATCCACTTTCCTGAGGACAGTTACGTCTATGACTGTTTTTCACCATGTTTTTCAAGAGCCCAGTATCCTTTCAGAACTGGCTCAAGGTTTCTCAGCAGCTGGGGCAGGACTGAGCACTACTGTCCCATGTACCAGGCACTGCAGCATGAGAAGGATCATAGAGATTTTAGCATGCTTGGAAATGTTGTCCAAAGCAGGGCTCTGGACCTTTCTCAGCACGGAAGACATGGTCATACAAGTTTCCTGGAGCTGTGCAGTTGGGAAAGCAAACTAAAGGCACTTCTCTGGCTGAAAAACACCATGTCAGCATCTAGCATGATCCCCAAAGGCACTGCCATCGGAACACTATTAATAGCTCAGTGCATGCAGGCTTACATCTCTACCACTGACCTGCTCTGCATCCCTTACTGAATTGCTTCACCTCTTCCTCCTAGCCACCTTCCTCTGATTTTGTCCAATTTAGCTCTTCCCAAGAGCAAGAACTGCAGGCGGCTCTTTAGTGTCTAACAGAGCCTTGGTTAGCACTTCTAGGCAGGAATATGTTACAGATAATAAACTTCAGTGCTTGAATGATGAAAATAGCCTGGAGTATTCATTCAACATTGCACTCAACATGAGCATATATGAGATCAGATCTTGCATTATGTTGATCTTTGCAATGGGTTTTGTGGCACTAGGAACTCAATGAAAACCATAAAACTAAGACATGATGCTGCCTGCCTCCATCCAATCTTTGGTTTGGATATTAAAACATGTGGAGACTGCACATTTATAGTAAATACATTAGGGAGGCAAACCAAAAAACATTTCGAGGAAATGGGAAACTGGAAAAGGGCTTCTGAATTTCTTTACTAACACATGCTTTGTTTGAAGGGTTTGCTGAGGATCTTGTTTATAATCCTGCCGCAAATAAAGTACTCCGAAATAAAAGCTGTTTGGTCCTTTCAAGCTAACAGCCCTTTGTTCACAGCACATTAGTGGAATGATTTTTATATAATGACTTCTTCTCTTTTTTTTCCTCTTGAAAGATGCTTTTTTGCAGTCAGAGTCTGGTTCTTTATTTTCCCAGTCTGCACTCTGGTCCATTAGTACTAGTTGCATCCAACTTGTAGAGGTTTATTTGTTCAACTAGAAATGGGGCATTAAAATTTTAAGAAAACGATGCATAGCTTTTAGAGATAATATTCTCTCTGTCCTATTCTGCTTTCTTAGAAAGTGCAGAATTCTGCATACTCTCCCCCCAAAACTGTGAGGTTGTTATAAAGAGTTTATCATTTGGGGCATGATTTTCTATTTTTCTTTCCCTTCCTCCCCCATTTTTTTTTCCCTAATAAAAACACTTCAAATGTTCTTCATGGGCTGAAAACTTAGAGCCTGGAATGATTTAAGACTCAAGAAAAAGCCAGGAAGATCATAAGCTTTATCATCCCACCCCTCAGCTTTTCTAAAGGCAAGCCAAGGTTCCTTCGCAGTTGACTACGGTCTGGTGGACTCGCTTCTGGCCAAGTCTGATAACTGTCAGCAGCCACTATAGCTCTGGAACACTTAAGTAAAAGCTGAGCATCTAAACCACTGTAAGCTACTGCCCCACTGAGGGAAGAAGGAAGTCTTGAACTGCATGCAAAATACTGCATTGAAAGGTTGTTAAGGTTGTAAAATCAAGTGCTTGTAAATCAAGCCATTCAATAATTACAACTTCTTACACAGTCTGGAAATGCTAGCACTGTGACATTCCATGTGCTTTGTATTGTCACTTTCACTCTTTGTAACTTGGCTGAAAGGTGAGATATAGGCAAAATTATGTTTCAGATACACGATGATGTCCTCACCAGCAGGTTACAATCCTGCTGCTGTTGCAGAGTATATGGACTAGAGAATTTTTCCATAAAATTGGTGCTAGAATTTCGTAACATCGGTAAGGAAAATAATTTCTACCACTTCAGGTACTAATTACTGGCTGAACGATGTGAAAAAGTACAGTTAACAAAACAAAACCCCACAGCCCAAAAAGAAAAAAAACAAACTCCTCTCTCATGAAATCAGGCACTTAAAGGGTTTAAATTAAGTCATGTTGTGAGCCAATAATTTATGAAACTATTGTATTACCTACCTGTGGCTTTTCAGCTTAAATATTTACCAAATTGGAGTATTTCTAGCTCCTCTAGTCTTCTCTCAGGAATACATTTTCATTTTGCCTCCAGCTGCAGCCCAGACAGCACTCAAAACTTAGAAAACTGCCGGCAGTGGCAAAGGCGCATCTCCTTCCCCACCTGCACTGTAGTCATGCTAACCCAAGGCAAGTGCAGTCCAACATGCAAACTTCCATCCTGCAGGCACTGGCTTTCCCTCCTCCAGCTTTCCAGTCTCAAGTATATGGTTACATCTTCCACAGTTAATTTTTGCAGCATCTTGAAGCATCTGATACCAGGAATTGCAAGAGGGCAGGCAGGCAGTTGTGACCAAATAGTCAGAGCTGGTAAAACATTGAGCAATTTAGTTCTGAGAATTGAGCCTGTGACTGGGTTTGATAAACATCAGTTCCACTCCCTGAGCTTGAATGTTCCTGGGTAAACAGCACATTTTTCTGTGACATCTTTCCCTTAGCCCTTAGGTCAGGGGATAGTATCCACCAGTCTTTAAAATCCACTGGAAAAAATGCTGCTGCGTTTCCTAACATAACGGCCATGGACACATATACACCCTTCCGTGACTGCACTTTATGTCCAGAAATCACAGCTGACCATATTGAAAATAATAGGGTATGAGAGTTGTACTCTAGGTTTGAGAATGATCTGGAGTAGGAGAAGGAGCGTGGCATCATCTATGTAGGTAAATGTAGTATTTAAATGCATGTTTGTTCGGAGTGGTTGAACAGCAAACTAAATTGAATGCACCAGATCTCTGATAACAAAGGGACATTGATGGTATACAGAGACCAGATTTGTAAGACTGGACAGATTCATGCAAAGTAACAAGAATAAAAATGTGATTCTCATGAATTTCCTAGCTTTTATCAGCTTGTGTCATGCATTAGTCCTAGTATTAACTGAATCTACACTCGTATCTGTTATCCATTTGGGTGACCGAGACTAGCAATTAATAATAACAGCAACAGGAATAATGCTGTTTTCTGAGCTGAAAAATATCTGACACTGATTAAACTGCAAATCTAAATAATTGATATTAATTACATTATGTTTGTAGCAGTAATCTGACCTAAAGAACTCTGAAATTAGAGGATTAGAAACCAGTGATAATGCTCAGCAGCTGGTCCAGAGGCATTATGAGGATGTGCAGGTAATGTGAACCCAAAGACTGTGATTCATAAAGCTCTTCATCTTCTCTTACCCATCTTAAACTGGCATTTGCTGAAGTAAGATGTCCAGGCTGGCAGAAAATAGCCCCTGACATATTAAAAATGAAATAATTTTAAATTTCTGTCTTTGAAGAAGAAGCATCCCTGGAAGATTTGCAGTAAAAAGGTCTTATTTTATTACTCTGGGCCCTCCTTTCCACTCCCAATTTGCCATCTCAGGACAATGTATACACAATCAAACACCATCCATGGAGATGTGACTGGACAGTGAATCCAGATTTCATGGACATAGCTTGGATTCAAAATCTACAGCACAATTTTAATATTTATCTTGCCTGGAAAGACAGTGACTTATGCTAAAGCTTCAGCAGTGAGAATGTGGTGGATAGATGTCAGACACCAGCTAAGCATCTGGCCCCTTATTGTATTTTAAATGATACACATTTATAACTGTAAAGCAGACAGACAAGCGATACTGTCTAACATTGCCATCACTAATAGCTCTAATAGCTCATGTGTCCACAGCCTGCTTCATCTTGTCCCATCTCAAAGCAATTTTGAGACAATGGGCCCAGCTCTTCTCAGATAGATAAAAATGAGGTGTATAGAAAAGGCACAATTCCCTCCACAACCATCAACTGATGCTGATTCCCCTTCCAGCCTGAGCTACCAGCCACGTAGCTGTGCCCCAGAGAGGCAAATGCCATGTAGAAATTTGGGAGAATTTTTGCATTTCTTTTTAACTCATTACTCTCACTTTAGCAAAGGTTTCAATACCTTTTTTTGCAGTGATACAGTCTTTTAAAGGACACAATACTGAAACTTGGAAGTATGCAGTACAAGCCTATGTAAGTCCATCATCTGCTAAGTCTTCTTGGGAAGGGTGCAGCTCCCTTCCATCATCAAGTACCTTTCTCATAGGCAAGGTCCCAGGATACAGGCAGTATTAGCACCTGTTTACTAAATACCTGCTAAGGCAGCCTTAGTACGGTTTTGAAAGCCACAGTATAGCTTATAAAAGGAGGTGTGGACACTTGTTTGCCAGCTGCTAAAAAGTGTGTGCTCTGCCAGCATCCAGCTAAGCACCTACATGTGCTCCACAGAGGGATAAACCAATGCATCCCTTTCTCCTTGTGCTGGGAGCAATGGAAAGCTGGAATTGGCCTTGTCCCAGAAAAGCAGAGGCCTAGAAATGCTCTTCTGGAAGGGAAAGGGAGGAAAGAGAAATATGGAGCTGAAGTAATAAGCACTGGGAACCCATGATAGGACATGTTTTGGCTCTTTCCAAACTTAATGCATTTTTTATATGTAGATATAAAAGAGCACATTTTCTGAATCCCCTCAAATGATTACCTGATAAACCCCACTTTTGGAGTTGGTCCGAGCCATCCATTACACCACTGCCATGAACTCTATTTCATACCACACCAGGGAGGAGACAGAGTAGTTGGAGTGCTCAGACATTACATGTAATAACTGGTCATAAAAATCAATGTAAAATTTAATGCAAAAGGTCTGTGGGCACCCAACCATTGGAATCCAGTGATAAGGCAGATGGAGAGCAGCACTGTTTTCCAAGTAGTATATTTTCTTTAGTGTTCCTGGGTTATATGTAATACTGTTGCTGTTTTGTTCATCTACATGCTAGTAAAATGTGCTGTAGCCACAGTATTTATGTCTCTGGGTGGTTTTTGGTTGCAGTTTCCTGGACACAGGGTGTGTTTTGTATTCTGGATGGATCAGATCACAGGACCTGGGAGGGAGAGAAGAAATGTCTTTCTGCTGGTTTTTCCAGTGCTCCCTCCTTGATATGCAGCTAGTAGTCCTGCTGTGACCTACTCTTCCTGGAGGAATTTGGAACAAAGTTACTGTGAGCCATGTGTGCCTGATCTAGACAGATCTAAAGAGCAAAGGTTGCATTTACACACAAACTCAATGTCATGGGCACCACTCAGATGGTTGTCCATGAAGTTTCAGTGCTCAAATGAATGATTTGATTTTAAATAACAGCTTTTGTCATCCAGAGGAGCCTTCCTAACTCAGTGGCTTCTTCACAACATGCAGGGGAGAAGGGAGGGACCCTTGGACCCACCTGAAATATTAGAAAATTAAAAATAATAGAAAATACTAGAGAGTCATTGATCTTTGCTTCCAGGCTCACACGAACAGGCAATGGGACGCTGAAGCCCCAGCAAAGGGAAATGTTTCTATCTGTCCTTGTCACTCAGCACACAGTTTTTCGTATGAATCCCCACAGGAATGAAGAAAGGAAGGAGATTGTTTGGTTATATCTATTTTAGCACGTACAGGTGTTCAGATATTAAGAACTGATACTAGGGAAACAGTTGATGCTCTGATGTATCTATAAAAGCAAAGAAACAGGAGTCCTGCTTTGGTTGTAATGCTAAGAATTACATTGTTCCTAACCATTTTAGCAATGGGCTTATTTCAAACATCAGTAACCTGTAGAATGACTCACTCTATTAGCTTCCTTTTAGATGTACAGCTGCAGTGGCTGTGCATGAAGTATATTAAGTCTGGGGCATTTTCTCTTAGTTCTGGGAGCCAGTATTGATTTTACCCTGATAGATACTTGGCTCCAACACATGATGAAAAATCATTTGAAACAGAAAGAGAAAAGAATTCTTAACTCCTCACATTTGTGATTCAAAACATCCCTGTTTGGATGTCACAGCAAAATTCCAAGTTTAAAAATGGCCTAAAAGATGGGGGTCATTGCAGACAGACAAAGCAGCTGAAATAGGATTTTGTAAAGCCATTTTATAGTTCAGCTAAAGTGCTCTGAAGTATTTATTAAAGCAAACAATTATGTCATTCTGTACTGTTTAAGGGTATTATAGAACTTGTATTAGAAGAATAATTGCCTCTGGATGAGCATATGTCTTCATCTGCTGCTAAAAAAAAGAGAGTATTTCCATAGGCTAATGATTTTTGTATAAGAACTGGAGTGCAGTGATTCAGAGAATGCATAACTGAATTCTCAGGCATAATCAGAAAGTGATAAAAGTCTGCCTCAAGTGGAAATGTGAATGTGAGATGCACAACAGCATTTGCTCTTTGATGCAGCAAAGGAGGGTGTGTCACATGTATTAATACATATAAGTATTGATGCCACCTGTGCATATATGCATTAATGGAGGGCACCTTTCCTACAGATACAAATGCCTACTGCACCTTGCCCAAGCAAATGGTAAATTCTGCACCTTGGAAAATGCACCCATCTGTCCACCTCAGTACATCCTGCTATCGCTGCTTGTAAAACAAACAGTTCAGTAACTACCACCCTGTTGTAATAGTGTTTTGTACTCTGAGATGATCATAAGGTCCTTTCCAACCCTAACTATTCTATGATTCTATGGAATGAGGTATCTTTGAAGATACCCCTGAAATCATGAGATCAGTTCTGACCACCTCATCTCACTGATGTAGGGCTCAGCAGAGCAGGGATACTGGATATTCTCACAATACTCATTCCATTAGCTGGAAATGTTTGGGTGTTTGGGGTGCCAGGATTGTTTATATTGAAGTAAACTGACATGGCTCTTTATGAAGGAGAACATGGTTCCCCTCCATTGCTTCACAATTTCAACAGGCAAGGAACTGGTTAAGCTGGTGGAAGTCAGCTGGGTGTTAATGGGGAAGTGGATAAAGGCAGGCAGCTGGTGCAAGTGGTATTGAAACTCCCTTCTGAGGTATTTTAAACATGAGTCAATAACTGGAGACATTGAGCCTGGAGCTGTCAGCAGAACAAGCAAATGGCATCCCCACTGTACAGAAAGGTAAGCTTGCTCTTGGAGGAACTAAGTGAGCTGCTGGTTATTACACAGTAAGACAGTGGTAGAGCTAAAAAAATGTGTGAAGGGCAACCTACAAATACATCCAAGGTCTCCCTGGGTGGAGCAGCAGAAAGGGAAGAAGGGAACCACAAGGACCATGAGCAAAAGGATGGTAAAGTAAGTGAAGTACTAACTACCTGACTTGTGCTTGGTGCTCAGGCACGTTGCTAAGTGTCATGGTTATCTCTAGAACACTCTGTGACACCGGGGTCACTGCCTGAAGTGCTGAAAACTTGCTGGAGGGCTGCAGATAGAGGGAAGTGCTGGGAAGGAAGCCAATGCCTCAAGCACTGGAAAGCTGGAAGCTATCCAAGTGACGTGTATGGTGAGAGCCAGCGGGTGTCCTGTTCATGGGGCTATTTGTCACACTAAACTAGATTATCAGAAAATAAAAGTCCAGCCTACATGTTTATAAATCCTTTCACATCCCAGCCACAGGGCTCTGGAAATGATGTGCAGGTAGCTGGCAATGAGGTTTCTATTCATGACAAACTGGGCTCTAGCCATTCCCCATCCAGAAAAGGGAAAGTAGTTTTGAGGGTTGAACTTTTCTTGTAGCAGAGCTCTCCCTTACACATCTCTCTCCTCAGCCAAGCCATGCTTGTCTTGTTGGCTGCAGCATTTCATGTGAAATGCAAACCTGCAGAAGTCAGGGTTGTTTGTCTCTGCCACTGAACCTTCCTCCCTCTGCAGGCACTGCCACATGTAGGCAATTGTTATTATCAGCTACTGTTGTTAGCATTAAGAACAGATAAACAGGCTGCACAGAATATAATCATCTCAATTGATGCTGAATTTGAAATTCCCAATGTTAAATCAGCACAGAAAACATTGAGTTTTAGATTCTGCTTTCATTAGCATAATGAAAATGTGAAGTTGGTATGGACAGAGCCAGGTAATTGTGGTAGTCTTAAGCTCTGGAGTAATTTCTGTAAGCCTGAGACCCTCAACTGAGGATGTCCATCTGCAGATGTCTCCAGGGACCACTCTAAGGATCAAAGCAGAGACTACCCTCTAAGGCAAAGCCATTTTTGTAGCTGTGGGTCTGTTTTTCAGTTAAAACTATGGACTGGGAGAAAAAAAGACAAGAGGAAAATGGTCATGGCTCAGGACAAAACATCAGTTGCTACTGGGTGGTGGCTCTGCTCTTGCTCTTATGTCCCACCAGGTGCCTCTTGCACACGCTAAAAATGAACTAAACCTGGAATTTTATGTAGCATCCAACTTAGTTCAGCCAGACCTCTCCAAACAGGAAGTGACAGACTGGTACGAGCAGAGGGACTGCACATCTTGGGTAATGAACTCGATTCATTACTCTGCAATACAGTCGCCAGAGTCACATGGGGATAGAAAACGTAGCGATGAATCAGGCCCAGCTTTTGCTGCAAATTTAGGCTGCTGTCTGGTTGGCAAATAGCTCTGAAACCAGTCCCAGTGCTGTGTAAGTAGCTTCATTACTCTTAAGTGCTATATTTACTCAATAATTTGGACTGATCGTTTTCAGGTTCGTTAGTCCCAGTTGTTCACTTTTCATGTGGTTTGATTGGTTTCTCAAACCACATGGTCTCCATTTTTCTCCCAAACTGAGAGCAATGGGTAGAAAAGGGCTAATAATGAGCAATGCATCTTCTGGGAAGTTAGTTTGTTTGTTTGTTTGTTTTTTTAACCGAATAATGACCTGAACAAAAGCTCATTAAGTTCTAGAGGTTTAGGAACATTGTCTGGGTGCGCTGGGTCTCACAGAGTATTTGGGGAAAATGAAGCTAGAAGCTCAAGTAAAACTAAACATAATTCATTATCTCAGGATCACTTCAGATTATATTTAGAAGTCTTGAACCTTGCCTTCAGCTGCACTGGATAAACGTGGACTCCTGAGGCTGTGCTCCTTCCCATAGGCTAGTGGCCTTCTTTTGCAGGTAGCCTGGTTTCAGGATAGATGCCATGGAGTGGCTGAGGTTGGGCTAACCCCACATGTCCTAGGCATCACAAGCAGTCTCACTATACATAAACTTTCACTTCAAAACTACCCAAGAACAACACTGTGCAAGACCTGCAATTTTCCAATATGAGGTTAAAACCTCCATTCTCAACCATGATTTCTCCAGCTAGCTCCCTAGAGGATCAGACACCCAGTGTGCTTCTTCATTTACTCCTCTGTCTGTTCCCCTCCTCACCTTTTTTCCTCACTCGTTTGCTTCCTCCAGGGGGACTGTTCTTCCATTCTATTTTTACTCCTCAGTGATAAAACATGATATGCAGCAAATAAGTGCTTTGTCCAGAGGCTAGAGGATGGTTAAAGTCTAAATGAAAACAGTTTGCAATAAAAGCTCCAAATCTACTGCCATTTAACAAATATTTGAGACAAATGATCCCTATAAATCATGCTAAAAACTACTGAGGATTTTCCAGCCACATACATTGCTTAATTACAGAACAGTAATGCGCAAGGAAAATGCTGATGATAACTTTTCAGAACATACTCTTGAACATCAGACCAGGCTTGTTGGGGTAGTTCCAATCACCTGTGTATTTCTGTACAATGAAGAGGAGATAAAAATCAGCCATGTGGTTAAGGGAAATAGTTCTCAGCACAAACTGCAGGTTAAAATAATGTATTGAACCAATAACACAAGATCATGAGCATTAGCTTCGGAGTCTAAGCACTGGCAAGTCAGAGATTTTAAGGCTTTGAAAGGTACTATAGAGCTGATTGTCTGTTTAACCCTGGCCACAGATACTACGTAGACATCTATGTATAAAGTCGTTACCCACACACTGCAGCAGGAGGCACCTAAAGGTCTCTGAGAATAGCAAGAAGTTCAGAGCAAAGGAAGCAGAGGGAGGGACTCAAAGGGAGCTCCTAATGAAGGTACAAAGAGTTTAAGGCCTTCTGTTCCAAAAGCCTGGTTTCTAAAAAAAAGCAAAATCCACCAGTAATGAGGAACTCCTACTATGAGCAGCAATAACTGAGGATGCTGTGGCAGCCTGTACAAGTTTTGTCTAGGTTGTGTTGTGTGTGTGTCTTAGTTGTGTATTCATACGAAGCCCCACAGAGGTGAGTCAAGCAAGTTCTCTCAAAGCAATGGTATGCTTTTATCCCCAGTGCAAATGGAGTTGGCAGGGAAGTTTCACTGCTTTGACTGCAGATCTCTTTCAAGTTTAGGGTTAGTTTGGAGTGAGTTTTTTTCTTAAGCTGCTTTTTCTACCTGCTGTATCTGAGTTGAGAGCTTTGGAAAGGCTCATAGTAAAACCAGCCTTACTTTCTTCAAAACATCAACACTTTACCTGGTATTAGGGCGGGCGATAGTATTAGACAGAGACTGTAGAATGCTTGCATTGCAAAGGACTGTATTATGCCTGAGCTGGCAAAAGAAATTCCATTTTCAAGAGTGCTAGACTAAATGGAACTTCTGCCAACCCTGAGTCATCCTGAAATGAAGAAAAACATAAACAAATTAGCTAAGGTGATGATTTATCTTGTAACATTTGGAATCTTCCCCCTTGAGCAAGCTAAACTCATTAGCCAAACCTCAGTGGTGAATGGTAAATCTTAAGGGTTGCTAAAAATCTTGTGTTTCAGTACACCCAGAATGATCCTTCATGCTTCCAGCCCTCCATGAAATAATCCCAGAAAAGCCACCTGACCTGTCAGAGGCTCTGGAGATAACACTGACATACATTTTATTAGTGAAGTGGTAGAACTGTCACAAATATCAGGGAGCATTGTAAAAATAAGCAACAAGGAACTGATCTATTGCATTACAGTTGTTGTGAATGTAGCTGGATTTCACTGCTTTAATTTCTTAATAAGAGTTTGTCAAGCTTTCCATACCACATATGAAGCTGAGGATGTCTAGACAGCATCCTTCACTGCCTGATGTCGTGGTGTAACACAGCCCTGAAGAGGCAGCTGTGAAAGCCAGAAGAGCCAGACAAATCTGATAACACCAGTTTGTGCAGCCTGGAGTGTCTGGAGAAATCGGCTCTATAGAGCAGACATGAAGGCAGAAAAATGAAGTTTTAGATTCTCACTTTGGCTTGCAGCACTGCAAAGCAAACTGTCCTCAGGTCCTCTGTACCTGAAACAGGATTCATCTGTGTGAATCTGGCAAGTTTCAGTGAAGCACTCAAAAGTTCTGTCATTCAAGACTTCAAAATATGATCCTGCAATTTCCAGAAACTGGTTACCACCTTCCTCTAGAAGCAGGGCAAACTAACCTCCATATCCTGCTTAACTTGCATGTTGGGTGAACTTGTTCATCCAACATACCTTCCCACTCCCTTTCCAGCATGTAGAAAACATGCTTCATGTCCCTTTCCAGTCCCAGGGACCTGGAATTGTGTTGCAACGGTTCATCTCAGAAGCTGGTATAACCCAGGTTTATTTCATTGTCACTGAGGTGTTTAATCTCAGCTGGTCCTTAGCACAAACAAGCTTTCACAGAAAATGTTGAATAGTGGTGCCTACTGTGCTCAAGACAGCCTCTTATAAGCCCCTTGTTTCAATACAACACCTAGCTGATAGACAACCACCATTTCTTCTCTCATTCCCAGAGGACCATGAGCCCTGACATTGCTTAAGTGTCCACTGGTCCCTGGGCAGAAGGCACTGCTCTCCCAAGGATTCACTCCTTACACCTTGAGGCCTTCTGCTTGTCCTCTGAGCCAAAAGTGAAGTCAGCTTCTCTTATGACCCCCACAAAACTGCCTCAAAGTGCAACCCTAGCACTGTTTTCCTGTGTTTCATTCCACTAGATTCACGCAGTAACTCTGACTCCTGGCTCGTTGCATGACAAATAGTTTGATGAAGGCAAGGGAGAACCAAGATGGAGTGGTACCTGTTCAGAGTGGTAAAATGGGTGGAAAATTATCAGAAGGAAGAAAAGATTGAAATGAAGCTTCCAATGATGCAGTTTCCATGGCAACTGCCCTTCCACCTACAGTTTTAATCCACTTTTTCAGGCAGCCATTCCAGGAAGTGCAGGGAACCACACAACAGCTGCACGTATCCTATTTCTAACACATATCCTGATTAAAATAATTATTCCACATATAGAGATTGCCCTGAATGACAGTGGCTGAAGTTTTTGGATAGCTTGGGGGAGGTGTTTACTCACAGTACTAAAAGCTTTCTGAAATAGCACATGTGGATGTGGATGCAAATCCTAGGATTTGCTGGAAGTAGAGTGAAATAAGCATAGCCCAAAGCTATTGCAATAGGCTATGCCCTGTTGTCCCTATGGGACGTATGCCACTATATCCTGTGCACGACGCTCTGTCATGGGTATAATCTAAACTAGTCTTGTCTGTGCCACAGCCTCTAAGCCTTGAGCTGCTGAGATCTTATTTTATCAGAAGTGTCAAGGACCATGTTTAAAGCCAGAGCACATGACTTGCTGTCACAGTCCAACCTTCACAAGGATCTCTGTCAGCCCCAAAGCCACCCTTACATCCAAACCATCATCTCTGGAGCGCTAACTGATGAAGTATTTTGTCAGTGAATCAGTTCTGTAATCCTAGTGGGACTACATGATGATTGCAACACTTTGATTCTCTGTGGGGATTATGTGAACTGAAATCAAAAGACAGGGAATCACTTTTGTCATCCTGAGGATGCTATTTCCCAGTGTCACTGTTGTTATCTCTAGTTTCTTAAGGTCCCTGCAAAGATCCCTTCTGCTGCAGGACATGACAGGATGAGACGGAGACTATATCTAAGAGCTTGTAACTTACACCAACATGGTAGAAAAAGAGTTGAAGGAAAGTAAAATTTTTGACAGGTAGAAACCTAAGGAATAAGGAAATTAAATGGTTTTCTTGAGGTCACACACTGAGTCTGTGGCCAGAGATGAATGCTGATCTCTAGAGTCCCACTCAGGTCTTTTATCAGCATGATGGCTCTTCCTCTCTTGCTCTCCCAGCCTGTCAGTCTCATTTGTCCTATAGAAATATAGAGACAGCTCTGGCAGATGCATTACCTAAAGAGGAAAATGTCTGAAGTTATCTTTTCTTCGCTTCAAGGAGTGCCAGGGGAAATCTACATTTCTACACAGTAACTATGTTAACCACTTAATTCCAAAGGAAACAGATAACAGGAAGATATTAGTGTGGGAATGAATAAGTAAATAAAAGAATATTTCTCCCCAATAAACCTCAATTCTCTGGGAATTATTTTTAAAGTCTGAGACATTAAATTACAAAGAAGTCTGCCAGAACAGGTAATGGTTATACTTAAGGGAGAGGCAATTGTCCTAGAAAACTTTATGTACTATGGTTACAGTGCTGGAAACAAGAATTTAGCCAATATGAGGGGATCTCTAGATAATAACATCTCCACCAAGGACTCCAGGACAAACTCTGGTATTTCTTAGCATTTAATATCTCAACAGTAAGGGTTAGATGATGACTTATTGACTTTTTTTGGCTCAGCACCTACTCACACAAGTAGTTCCAGTGTCCTCAAGAGGCCAGGAAGGGCTGGAAAACTGACACTAAAATCCAGTTGAATGATTTTGAAATTTAATATTAATAAAGATTAAACATCTTATTTTCTCCAAGGTCATTTATTCAGTGATGATAGAAATTAGAACCACACTATGTTTTCTGCAAAGCTGGTCCATATTCATGAGACTTCCTGGCTTCACAATGGTGGGCAAGGCTGTGTGAGGAGCATCATGTTTGATTACAATGAGTAATGACTAAGAAGAGGCTTGTGGGTAGGGCCTGGAATGCCAGAGATGGAATGGTGGCTATTGTAGGGTCATAGATAAAGCTAATTTGGGGTGCATTTTTGTATAGCAGCAGTTCAGCTGTGTCTGATACAGAGGTGTGCAGGACAGCTGCTGGGTAAACATGCCTCCATGGAGTATTATTTGCCAAATAGAAAACATAGAGAAAGAAAACTTATCTTACATTTTCCAGTGTCCCCATTTCATAAATATGATACATTAATATTCATTATAGCACATGCATTATCATTTTGGAAGGAGATTACTGGGGATTCAGTGTTTTCTTTCCATCATATTTTCCAATTAGGTTCCCCTCTTTTGCAAATAATAAGGTTTTTGTTGCCAGAGGCTTTGCAGCAAAGTTCCAGTCAGGGCTTTGGAGCTCTGCTCAGCCTTCATTTAAGAAAGAAGTGCAAATTGAAGAACAATTATATTTTTAATGACAGGTTATTCTCACTGTGCTAAACATGATTAGAGAATCACCTAGGTAGTGTAGGAGAGTGCAAGAACTGCTAGGAGCTGTTTCCCAAAATGCCTAGGGGGATGGGTAAGGGTGAATCCTTGCAAATGCATTGCTTAGTCAACAGGGGTTGATAAGGAAAATTGACAGAGACTTTGGGGTTCTTAAGGAGAAACAAGAGGATAAGAGTGGAGCAGGAAAGAAAAAGGGTAGCCAAAGTCTTTGTTCCCCACACCATGAACAAGTCTTTTGGCTAAGTAGTTTTCTCACATGAACAGAAGTGTTCAATGCTGTTCTCATTTAGCACTAGCAAGAAAGGTGTATGGGGACAGGTTTGATGTACACTGCTGACCTGTGCTGAGTAGGGGTAGACATGGACATCAATTTCTGGGATTTGATTCAGGTTCTCGGTACCTGAAGTCCTTCCCTTAAGCAAGAACATGAACAGGCAAGCACTGTCCTTCTTCAAAGGGAGAAGAAGTGGTGAGGAAAAATGCAGTAAAGTCACTTGGATGCTTAAACATCAGAAGCCTGGACACTAGATGATGCTCGAGACAAACGCTGAGATCCTACCTAAGGCCACGGTGTGGCTACGTATGCAGCTAGCAGTGCATCAGGTTTCTAGAGAGTGAATTACAAGCAAAGGGAAAGAGAAAACAATGGAAACACTAATGCACAGGAATGCACAAATTGCACAGGGTGCACAAAATGCACAGGAATGTTGGTAAACTTTTTCCCTTCCTGGTCCTCCACTGACTCTCTGTCCAATCAGACGTTTTGCCTCATTCATGTGTGGCAGAAAGAGGTGAATCTGCCCTATAGCTTTGATGGTGAGCAGACATTGGATGCCTACAGTCCTTCATGCCCATGCAGAGCAGATGCAAAATGCTCATTGACTACAATTAGCTGGGCTCTAGATTTCACACTCAATTACCACAAATTTGTAAAGAAAAAAATAAAATCCCACCAAAGAAGAAGGAAAAA
>NDXB01004913.1:41201-75136 GCA_002631895.1 Agapornis roseicollis | reverse complement strand
AAACCCCCACAAAAAAAAAAAAAAAAAAAAAAAAAAAACCCAACAAAAGCCACGAGAAACAGAAATTTACGGTCAGCCCCTTGAGAGGGTAGCTATTCCATACACACACACATGCTAGTAAAACAGCCCTTTAAAGTTGTTGGTGCTGTCAGTTACAAGAGCAGCATTTAACATTTAATGGTTGTTTTTGGTCAGAGCTGTTACTTTTCATTGTTTGCTAGATTTGTTCCTTAAATTTGCTTGACTCTGTGCCATGCACTTCCTCTCGTTTTACTTATGTTGTTCTTGGGGCTGAATGATGTTTTATTAGTATTATTTTTTCCCCTTTGAAGACATACTACCAAATCATTTTCATTTTTCTTGCCATTGCGTTATCTTGTCATGTCTAATATTTACCTAGAGGGCAATATGTCCCCATACAAGCCCTCTAACAGTGCCAACTTGTTCTCTGTCTCCTAGTGTAAAGTCAATCACAAAGATCCCTAAGAAGGTTGCTGGGTTAATTAGACTAGGCAGAAGACTTCAGAAAAAGCAGTGCCTGGTCTACCAATGCTGTAGTCTTTATGGAAGTCTAGGGGAAAAGCAGAGTAAAGAAATACAAAGATGACTCAAGTGGTTTGCCTCTACTTATTTTCCATTCTAATAGGCTGGATTAGCTGTTCAATTAAAACAACATAAAGTGAGGAAATCTTGCTGTGCATCTTGACCTTTTTTGTAAACTGGAACTCACTGCTGTGAATTGACCTGTTATTTGCCAGGTCTGTTTCAACCAAAAGCTCAGGCAGTGAGAGGTTTTCACAAATGTTTGCCAGAGACCCTCTGCAATTCAGAACTTCTGACCAGCCAAGGAAGCCACATGATCCTATGATCCCCAAGGTTGTTATTCCTGATACAGGTGGTCATAATATTTATGGCAGGATTTTAAAGGCAGAGCAAGGTGATCTAGTTGTTGGGGTTTGTTGCCAGCTGAGAACATGCACAACACATTTCTATGAAGGCCCCCAGCAGATTGCAGTAGGGACCCAGCAAACTGACTGTTCAGACACTGAGGGCACAGACTTTTTTTTCCCCACATACCGAGTGCCTTTCCTCTACCTAGCCAGATATTTCCTCAGCTAGACAATATTGACCTATAGGTATTTGAGTTCAATTTCCACTCCTATTACATGTTTCCTGGCATGTTTATAGTGCTTCTAATTAATTATTTGTAATTGCCTGTGTTTTTCGCCCCTTTTTCTTGCCTTTGTTTCTTGTTTCTCTCTCAGCCTTGGTTACAAGACTTTGCATCCCTTGAGGCTACTGGGGTAAAAGCCTATTAATAAATAATTAAGTGGAAAGGCTCCAGCGGTGTGGAGTCGCATCTTGCCATCACAGAGCTGTAGTCTCCATGGCGACTCATTGGTGTGGACTGAAATGATCTCTTTGAGAGGAAGCAGAGGAGGTTACACAGGGCAAAAATGTGTGAAGCTAAATTGTATTTTAAAAAATTAAAGGCACTGTTACATTGGCTGGTTCCCTAAATAATCCAGAAAAATTGAACCCTCCTATTGGCTCCATTCCATCAGCATCCCTCACTTCTGTCTGCCAGCTACCCCGTGGTTTTGTTCTGGTCCAAAGCCCCCAGCACTGAGGCTTTTCCACCCTTTAGATGTTCCTGCCTGCCAGGCAGCCTCTTCCCAACAGTCAGTGCCCCTCTGACCTTCCTGATCTGCAGCAATCCTGCTGCTGAACCAACGCAGCTTCAGTCCCAGTGATGAGATTGACTGATCCCCGAGAACAGTGAGCAACATTCACACCTGCTCCTCATTAAAGCCAGATTTTGAGAAGCTTTTGCTGTGCTTTTCTCCTTTTCTGGCAATATTCAGAGGCAGTTTCATGTGCTGGCACATGAAGTAGCCCTTCTATTTTTTCCCATCGCATAATCCACCTCTAAGTATAGCAAAGACATTTCTTGTGCATTCAATGCAGTAGTTTTCGAATGAAAAGCAGTTAGCTCAGCAGTTTCAGCATCTGTAAAAGTATGTCCTTGTGCAGCAGTGTGATCTGAAACCCCCTTAGCCTGTTATCAGCTCTCCCTCTGCATTAGGAGCTACACTACTCACAAGCATCCTGATCCATGTATTTCAGCCAATGTAATTTTCCCAAATCCCCACCTCTCCAATAATGTTTCCTGGGAACATGAGAGATTTTAAGCTCCTTGTAATGCCAAGGATGTGAATCACACTAATTGTCTCCCAAATTTGAGAAACATCCTGGGCTTTCATTTCCCCTGCAAACTTCTGGAGCATTTACATTAACTTTTGGCAGGTAAACGGTAGGGGGCCCAAATCATCAATCATGAAAAACTTCATTGAAAACACATCAAGTTAGGAGTCATGACAGGTAGGTAGGTCTCTGCTCTGAGAGAATGAAGGTTTAGCTATCACAGCTCCTTTCTTCTCACAGGAGGACATGGTATGTAATCCCAGGCACCTCACTCTTTCTAATCACTGCCAAGGACCACCACTTGCTGGCTGCTCAGTGTCCACAGCCCCATGTGGTAGCAAGACTACCAGCTCCATGTTACAGTCAATTTTCTTTAAGCTTCTAGGACAGGATCTGCTCAATAAGGAATGGGTCTGGCCTTGCAGAACTGATCTGCTGCAAATTGGGTCTTCATGAAGCATACAGCCCTAAGTTCAGCCTAGGAATGGGTCCATTCCTTTTTGTTGCCACCAAATCTCTGGGAAAAACTGTGAAATAGAAAAATCTCTCCCATCTCTGTTCACTGTCTTGCTTCTCCCCCTTTCCTTCTGCAGCAGAAGCTAAAAAGGAGGTGAAAGATGGGTTAAGTGAGGTTATCACAGGGATGAAACAATACTTCAAGGAGTTTTAGAGCTGTTTTCATGCTGTTCTCCTGTGGCCACTGAGCAGGTTTTCAGAAATTGTTTCCCTGCCCTTTTCACCTTCACGCTCCTCAATTCCCGACAGACTGAGGCCAGAGCAGAAGAGGAAAGTGGATTAAGAATGTTTTGTCTTCGGCAATCTGGCATCTTGTCCTTGCTTCCACACTTTTGATATTCACCAGTACCAGTGAGAAAAAAAAGCAAGTAATCTGAAATTCAGGGCTTCCTAAGGTAAAACAAAGAATAACTCTGTCAATTATGCTGATTCTGAGGATAAATGTTTGCTTTTTTTTCTTTTAAGCCTGCCTATGGATTCTAATACTGACTCGGGATTTAAAATAGCTCATCTATTTTTAAGTGATGTTGGCAACCTAATTTTGACTCAATAGTTCCATGATGCAGAAGGAGAAAAAGAGAAAAAAGAATAATTGCAAACCACAAAATAAGCAGAAATGGTTTCAGTGAGGTGTTTTGATCACCCCTGTGAGCTGTTTTCTTGCTGTGTTGTGCATGACTGAAAATCAGAAAGTGAATCTGCCTATTAACAAATGCGAAGCTGACCAAACCAGTTTCATCAGACTGCAGTAAAGAGAGAACAAGGGGAAAATAAACTTAGGTGATTAGAATTATTTCCATGCTGACAGAGACTTTGTGAATGGTATAGGGAAAGGCTTCCTGATACAGAAAATAAGAATTCAAATGCTTTGAATGGGGGAAAGTTAGAGATTCCCACGGGTGGTGTCACAGCCTGCCAGTAAACCAACAGCTTTTGGATCAGCTCCCAGGGCAGTCCCTGGGAAGGGACTCCATCTCTCCCCTGCACCATAATCTGGTCTCTCTATATGCTGCTGCTTGCTTTTTGGAGTAAATTGCAAACCTGTGCGAGGGGTTGAATAAACAAATTACTGCCTGTGCATGTGTGTTCATTAGAAAAAAAACCCATGCTGATTGCTTGGCAGCCTGATATTTCATAATATCACAAAGGGTTTTGAGAGATGAACAACTACAGCAAACTCTTCATGGAAACCAATATCACCACCTGTGGGAAATGCAAAGATAACAGGCAATTGTGACTAAAAATGCAATTACTACAAGAGAGAAAGATTCACTTTCCTCCATGTGCAGAGAAATCCATGAAAAGATGTTTTCATCCTAAGCCAAGAAGGCCTGAAGCTGAGCTTTATTCTGCACTTAGAACTAGTAATAATCTCTTTCACCTATTAAGCATCACCCCCAGAAAAATGTATTCTTTTCCATCTCACACACAAGGGTCTTCACTTCTAGACGATTATTTTGTCAGATGCAAAGAAAGAAGATAGAGAAAATAAATATTTGACTTTGTGTATTTAAAATTCCTGTTCTCTTTTTTTTTTTTTTTCCTGTCTTTCAGGATCAGGTTCCTGTAGCGAAGTAAGTGTAGGCAATACAGAGCTTTCCAAGTTTTAAAACAAACTACCCTACATTTTAACCACNAAAGTAAATATTTGACTTTGTTTATTTAAAATTCCTTTTTTTTTTTTTTTTTTTTTTTCCTGTCTTTCAGGATCAGGTTCCTGTAGCGAAGTAAGTGTAGGCAATACAGAGCTTTCCAAGTTTTAAAACAAACTACCCTACATTTTAACCACAAGCACAATTTAAAAGAAGCAAAAGAGTGCCAAAATGAGGTAGGCACATCCTGCACGTTGTGGGATGGTTGGAGCTGGTAAAACTCTACATAAACCTCAGCCTTTTCTGTCACACTGCATTTGCTGTTGTCTCCTTTAACCTTGCAGGTGATTACTCTTACCTCTCCTTCTCCAAGAGGGTAAATGTTCCGATTTCCAACCAGAGACCAAAATATTGCCATGCAGGACCCACACACACAGGGTATCGTGGCTTTGCAGGATGAAGGCTGTGCCTCAAGAATAGACTGTGGAAGATAGATGGGCTCATGATCCACATGCAGCTGAAGAGCCACAGTGTGGCTGCTGCCACTTTAGCCAGCTATTTACTCCTACCTATTAGCCATTGGTCTTCATCTTTTCACTAGTAGCTCCAAACCCAAGGGCTGAATTTGTACTCATCTGCAGCAAATCAAAATCCGCCTGTTCTTCACTCAACCTTTATTTACACCAGTATTTAGAATTACAAAGGTGTTCTTTGGAAACAACCCCAGACCACAGAGACGATTCAAAGAGGCAGGGGGAAGAGCAGTCAAACTTCAGGATTCTTTACTAATTTTAGGTTTGTGACCATGGAAAGCATGAATATGAACCCCAAAGCTCTGCAGTCAGATCTCTGTTAGATTCTGATAGATTCTCTGCATCATATACATTTCCCATGGCTTAGAGGGAAACTGCAGAGAAACTAGGAGCCATCTTCATGGCCTAGCATGAAAAAGGCTCTCTTGTATTATCTTTTTGCTGCAATTCCTCCAAATTCAACATGCTGACCTCCAAATACAGGGTGCCAGCCTTCTGTCTGCAAGTCAGTGTACAGTGTGGACCCCCTATGACTGTTCTGTGAGTAGGGTCAGCTAAGGAACATCCCCTTAAGGTTCAGTAGCATGAGGTTCATGGTTTGGCAGAAGGAAGAAGGGCTCAGTGCAGCACATGCATCCTTGTCACACGCTGTGCTGCTGCATTCTTGGAAAGCCTTTTTGTTAAGAAGAAAATGGCTAAAAATTTGAAACTGTTACCCAAATCCATCACTGACTCCAATACAGAGAATGAAACTATTGAAAAATAGGTTCTTTCTTTCACCAGAGCACCACCAGAGGTGAGGAGCATTGCCACTGTGTGAATTGCCTGGGAGCAGGGTCAGCTCCCCAAGGTTTCCTCAGGATGCTTTCAGGGTCAGCAGTGACCACAGTAGAGAGGGCAGCAAGATCAGGGCATGGCAGGTGAATCAAAAGAAGAACCTATTTTCCAATCTGTTTTAAAGGTATTTTATTAACTTGGGTAGTTGGTACGGCTCAGCAAAACCCAGGGACTACACCTTTGGTAGGCTGTGAATAACAGATTATCATCATTTTACAACAGCTACAAATCATGGCAGTACCATTACATCTAGTGGGAAAACACAGCTGCTTTCTGAGCAAATAACAGTTCGTTGATAGGCAGCTCTCTGACTTAGGAGAGGTCTGACAGTGTATAAAGCCTTTCAGCAAGGAAACTGCTGTAAATCTTGCCCAGGCAGGCTGAAGTATCTGAAGAAATACTTATACCTCACTGATCACTGAGCCTTAGACTTGTGATAAGACAGAAATCATTCCCATCTGATCCACTAGCCTGTGAGATATGAATCAAAGAGTCTATGCCCTGTCCAGAGCTGACAAGATGTATCAACACAACAAAAACCTTCATCAGTCTGACACCTCTGTTGGCAGTCTCAAGACAGGAAAAGAAAGGGTGATACAGTTCAGGCTGCTCTCTGGTTCCTCCAGGGCAAAGCTGAACCTTGCTAGCAAGGTGAGGAAACCCCTGCTAGTGATACCCTGCTCAACCTACNTGTCCAGAGCTGACAAGATGTATCAACACAACAAAAACCTTCATCAGTCTGACACCTCTGTTGGCAGTCTCAAGACAGGAAAAGAAAGGGTGATACAGTTCAGGCTGCTATCTGGTTCCTCCAGGGCAAAGCTGAACCTTGCTAGCAAGGTGAGGAAACCCCTGCTCAACCTACCTGATTTTAGTAGCATCAATCCCATCAGATAAGTGCTTTGCATAGAACCAGGCTCACTGCTTCTGCCTTTGCCATCAGCAGCCACAGATGGTGGGGTTATAAAGTTTGAGTGAAGAATACCCAGTTTTATGCTCTCAATAAAAAATACAAACAACCTTCCCAGTGTTAAGATCTTTAAGCATACAGCAGCTTTCAGTTCACCTTCCGCACCTGAAACAGTGCACACAACCATACAAATCAAACACAGCTCTTTCTCTTGTGTCTTGAAATACACTGTCATCCACACTTAAACATATTGCACTGTACTATGTTTCCCCGGGGGCCCTGATGTTACTATCCTGACTATTCTGACCTTATACACACTGACACAGAAATGCCTTTAAGACAATGTTTCATCTCCGAGGTGCTGCACGTTCACACATGCACACAGAATTATGTCAGCCATTTAAGTAATCCCTGCTCAGCTGTCTTTTAAAATGCCTCTTTCGTCTTTCTGTAACCAAGGGCTTTAATATTCAAACGTTCATGAGCACCAGCTTTATTAAAATTAGGGCTTGGGGAAATAGTTTCGAAAAGGAGAAACGAATATTACCCAACCGTTTAAAAGATGCTAATTAATGGAGTTCTAAAGCCCAGGGAGGCCATTTGATGGAGCAGGGATTCTTCTACTAGGCAGATTTGTAACTTAGTGGTTCAAGTGGCAGAGGTGGAAATAAGAGATGAGTAAAATAAAATGCAACTAGGTTAAGAAGAACAATCCTCCAGGTATCAGGAGGACTCCAGAGTTTAGTTCTGTGACAGTGATTCGAGTTGTCTGCCTACAAGCTCTATGCATGAAGACTTTTTTCAGGCCCTGACACAAAATGTCCTTGTCTCTTCCCTGATATATCTGCCCCGTGCTGGGAACAAGAAAGCGTAACCCACACAGAGAGCAGTGGCTGCCAACTGAGATTGTGCTGCAGGAGTCACCAGGGAACTTGTTTTCAGATAAACCTAATCTCAAGGGTACCTGGGCATATTCATATACAAGTGCACAAGGAAAGAGCTTTGCGCTGGGAGTAGCAGAGACACACAAGAACGGTCAGAGCTTTTCATGTTGGCTTTTTTTATGGTTATTTCATCCAAGTGTGTAAAATCAGGGGAACCTCAGCAGCTCCCCTAGATCCTGCCCAGCACTTCTACTCTCAGAAGAATAACTTAATTCATACCTGGACCACAAAGCACAGGTACTAATGTCCTACTTTTTTTTCTCTCTCTCCTGCTCCCCCTTTATTTCCTGTTCTTCCTGTGCACAGATATAACCCTGGGTCAAGAACTGACAATACTCCATGGGCTAGAAGAATAGATTCTTTTGGTGGCCCTGTGTACATACATATCAACTCCAGCTCTGTAGCAGAAAAGTTACCTTTGAAGTCTGACAGTGATGTGTAGCTGAAATTTCAGTCAGAGGCCCTTTTTTACTGATGCAGTTCTTGCTAGGTCAGTTGCTGTAAAAAAGCCAGGGTGGACTGATGGTTTGAAAGCCATCGATCCAAAAAGAAAACTGTGAAAGGAAAAGGGGGCAAGAGAGACAGGTACTGGGAAAACCCTCCTTTCCAGTCTACCCTAGTACTCAGTATGTCCTTGGAGGAAGGAGCATTTCATTCTAGAAGCACAACTGCCCTCCGCAACTGTTGGGTGATTAATTTCACAGTCAGGGCTTGCTGACCCTTTTCTGCTGTATTTAATCCATCACTAGGACCTCAGAGCTCCAAGATACGCCAATTCAGCAAGAGTATGAGGGAAGTTACCTGTATTCTGTTTCATCCAGGTGGGAGCTCTGTCCTTGTCCTCCTTGACTGCTTCTTTTCCCTCCTGAACCCACTTGCTGAGCCAGGCTGATCACATTGCATGTGGCTGTCCCCACTTCTTGGTAGTTGTGTCACAATAGTGCCAGGAGGTGATGTGGAGAGCAGCACCTTTGTATGCCATTCAGCAACTTTAGATGAAAAAGTATAAATTTATCACCCAGAGATAATCCCAGCCTGGGGAAAATAATAAGAAGAAAAAGCACAGATGAGGGAATCAGTAAGGAGCCTCAACCAACTAGATATTTGCATGTGATTGCCTTGGTCTTTCATTTGCTATTCTACAAATAATAGACCAAATATCAGCCCTCGCCCTCCTCCTTCAAGTGCCAAATAGATGGCACTTTAAGTGGTAATCCCCAACCCACCCAATGTCCAGGCTGAAGCTAGACAACTTCACCCTTTGCTGGACCCATATCCAAGCAAGGACAATAAAAGGAAGCTTTTAAAGGGTCCTAGGAAGCAGAAGCCTGTTTACAGCTTCCGGAGGGCTGGTTGGGATAAAACACTCAGAAACATTCCCATTAATGTTAAACACATTAATTCCATCCGTGGCAACTGCTGGGTGCTGCTGGCATCATGACAAAAGCAGGAGAAACAGAAGGTAACCAAAAGTGGGGACAGAGAGATAAGCAGCTTTCCAGATATGAAAGAAATAAAGCCTTCCTTGTCACTTCCTGTATTCAATCAGTGCTCAGGTTCTCTTCTCGACATCTAAAATGAGCACTAATCCCATCGTCCTGCCCTGTCTACAGGAAGACTCCAGATACTGTTATCCAACCTGCCTTTCTGAAGGAAATTAAGGCAACAACCACCACAATGGAGCAATCTATAGCAGTGTACAAATGGAGCTCATGAGCTCAGCCCTCTTAGCTGAGACTTTCACTGCCTTAATGAACGAGTTCATGATTGATTTTGCATTTTCAAGCTGTCATTGTCTCTTTTTAGTTCCCAAACCAAATACTCCTAGTTCAAAGTAAATTCCCTATATTTTCCTGGTTATTCTTTGAAAGTCTCTAGAGTGCCATTTGCTGGAAAAGACACCCGAATAAGTACAGGGCAAAGGCCATTTAAGTCTGTAAAAATCCCTTAATGTTTCTGAAGGTGGCTGAAATCCAGGCACTTCAGTTGTGAGGCTGAGGCCTCTTTCTGTAATGGGACCCTGTTTCGATTGACCCACATCTGAATTAAGGTTTAGACATTTGACCTTAGCTTGAAGATTTGAGTCTGTCCTGTGGAACATTGTCTCCTTGTATTGGTATTGGGATCACAGACCTCACATTAGCTCAGTGCAATCTGTTTGCATGACATTAGTTTGCACAGGGGGTGGTGTACCACTGCTGCCTTTCCCTGGTGAACCTTGGCTAAAGAATCCCCTTTGGCAGATGCAGTAAAAGCTTAAGATATTTGAAGCAAGAAGATCTGATGTTTTGGATAAAACATGAGGTCATAGAAGCTTAATATATTATTGCCCATCAGCAGGGTGAATGTACCTGTCCATACATATTCTCTTTGCCTAGAGCTAATGCAAAATAATATGATGTAGCTTCACTTTGTTTCACTGTCAGCTAAGTTAAATTGCATTATTCTATCTTCGTCACAAGCCAAGAATGTGTGCCCAGATTGCTACCTCAGCTCTTCTGATATTCAGTAACTTGCTAAGTTGCTCTCTCTGGATCATATGTCAGAGCCTGGAGACCTTCACAGCTGTTGTGAAGTCCTTGGGAGTCCTGGTTTTGTTACACTGGGACGTATTCTTATGTACAAGGACTTGTGGCTTGCATATAGCACAAGGGTGTTTAATCAGGTTTTTTTAACATGGGGTGTGACAGGTTGGATGCTTTTTATTGATCCGAAAAACCAGTGTACACCTCCCAAGAGACCAGCACTTCCTGATTCATGCCCTTCCAAGTGCTTTCACAAGAATTAAAAATAAAAAAAATCAAAACTGAAAAGGCATTTTAAAGAAGAAGAAGGTTCTGTCAAATCCCTGATATCTGCAAAGCCATAAATAAGAGAGATATTTTCTAAGTTCGTAGAACTTCATCGTTTTCAGAAAGCTATTGGGAAGAACGGCATGCAAAAAATGCTGTCTGTTTCTCTAGTAGAATACAGATTGACCCTCTTAAATGAAGACAGTTGGCAAGAATGATCTGATCTGAGACAGAAAAACAGAAAAAAATCAGACTTTAAATAAATTTATCTTTTAAACTTCTGTCTCAGCTCCAGCAGCCTGTCATAAAGAAAATGAAATGTAAACTGGAAACATGGGTTTGTTCTAATAAATGTAGGGAGAAAGATAAAGCTAACAAGTATATTTGTTTCCCTACTAATCCCTCTTCATTATAGGACATAGCTGTTTTGCTTAATGGTCACAAATGACTCCAGTATGAACTCAAACAAAGGGATGTTACTTTCCTGTTTGGAGATTAAATCATTTGTAAAAATATTTCAAGTGCAGTCAGCATCAACAAAGTCAAATAAAACCTCTGTCTCACACAACAAAAAATTTACCATAGCGAGTATCTTTCTATGACAACTGGTAAGAGGTAATTTTTCCCTGGAGTCAACTTCCATTGGATCAGTAATGCTCCAGCCTATAGCAGAGAGGGTTTGTGTTAGGATCTGTGTACCAGCACATATAATAATGAATCCCACCCTACACTGATTTAGTAAACCAATAGGTTTTATTAACTCAACAATGAGATTAAAATGGATTAAAACAGGAGAGGGGCTCCAGCAGTACCACAGTACTGAGCAGCAGCATGGAGCTGTAAAATCTGCCTTAGAATAAAGCAAATTAGGTCAAGCAGAGCTGCTTTGCTACTGGTACCCAAGCGGGCAGTTATAAAGCCATGAATATTTCTCCACTCCATTATCTCCAGCCAAGATTTGCGCCTGTCCTATTAGTTTCAGCACATTCAGGATGCCTCACCACCCTCCTGCAGGGACTTCTTTGGGAATCCTTTGGTGCAAAACAGTGTTTTTCAACCAACTGGTCCAAGGAGACCTGGGGGTCTGTGGGCTGTTCCTAAAAGATCTGCAGTGGGCAGCTATGAATCTTGCAAAGCTGTAAAGCTGTTCGTGGTAGGCTCAGAATTTGCACATGGAAAACAAGTAGGTTTAAGAGGCCAGCAAATTTAAAGAGGTTGAGAAATGCTGCATATAACTTGTCGTAGCATCTCAGGAGTATGTAGGAGAGGCTCCCATTATGTCTTACCAAGCCACCTGCCCAAATGCTCCTTGGACTCAAAATAAATCTTAATGGAAATTCGTATTACTGCCTGGGTGGCTCTAAGCCCAGCCCTGTAAAGGCCAGTTTTGTAAGAGCTGACTTGTGGGTATGGAAGCATAGAAGACAGGGCTGGAGAAGACCCCAAGGAACTATCTAGTCCTCCCCCGGAGCCAGTAAAACTTAATGAATATTTAATTGCTTTAGTTTATTGGGGGGGGGGTTATAAATTGTGTGCAATCATTAAGTTATGCCATACATACACAGTAAAATTAAGCAAATATTCCATGTCTCTTCACAGATGAAGCTAAAATAAATCTAATTCTCCCTTCCTGAGTTAATCCACCGTGAACAAGTTGATCAATAACCACCCTTGTAAGCCATCATCCACCCACCTCACTCCTTCCCACCTTCTCCTGTTATCCAGGAGAGGTTTGATTTAAAGCGCCAATAACTATCCTCACAATCACTGTAATTATGACATTCAGTGTTATTGCTATTTGTTATTAGATCAGTAAAGGAAATCCTTTTTTCTGTCTGTGGGAATTGGCAAGATTCTGAAATGGTTTTCGCCTGTTCTGGATTCATCAGTGTTTGTGAACCAATAATCTGAAAAAAGTACAGATCAGATCAATGCACAATTCATTTAGATACTCTGAAAGTCTTTCATTTAGATGGTTGCGAGCTTCTGAAATAAAAACGTAATTAGCTGTTGAAAATGAGGAAATAGTATGGGTTTGCCACTGAAAAAAATTATAGTTTCTTCAAATGACGAAATTCATTTCAGCTGAGCTCCTCTATGAAAGGTTTGCATTGACTTGCTGACATTAACCAACAGAAAAAGAAAACATTTAAACTGATAACTGTCAGTTTGCCATTTACTATTGTAAGTTTATAGAACATATGCAAAGTTGCATAAGAAGTTATTGCTGATGTCAAAAAGGAAAAAACAGAATGGCCTGAAGGAGTTAGGTACAATCAGGGATTTAAATCTGAAACTTTTTAGATATATTTGATACCATCTCAGACTTTGGGTCACACAAAAATGACCTCTAAATCTGTAGTTCTAAGAGAGCCTTCCAGGGCTCTCAGGATTTTATTCTAAGATATATATATGCTTATTTTTATACAGTTATAAAAATCCTTATGCATAATTTTAACTCTGGAGGTGTTTATTTAGAATGAATCTGATCTTATTACTTTTAACCCAGTTTTGGCGGTTTTAGTCAAGTGCTGTTTGTCTTGGATATTTCAAATCCGGCCTCTCAAGCACAGGCAGTTGATACAGACTTGACTTATCATAGAGTTCAATCTGTGAACTTGGCAATTGCATGAACAAGTGACTCATGCCTCAGTTCATGTTTGTCTTTTAGCTCAGATACATTTGTCCTGAGAAAAGCTGTGGAAACAATCGCTTTTGGGGGGTTGGTGGCAATTTTGATTGTATGAGAATACTATAAACCACATTCAAAACTTTATGTCACCTTCCTTTACCATCCTGCTTTAAAAAGGTTATATCTTAAGAGGTTTTCTTCTCATTTTTGGCATCTTGAACTTCTGTGACCCTTTGTATCTTCACTCTAAAACCTTGAGGCATATAACATCTTTAAGCCATTAACTGTTATTTCTCAACAAATGCCTAACTATATTACCTTTGCCTGGTCTAGCTCTAGCCAGATGATTTTGTCTGTATAAAGCAGTTATAAGGAGACTCAGCCACAGTAGCAGCTCTGGAAGAAGAACCTGCAGACCACTGGTTTAACCACCCATAGAGGCATTTAGTGATGGCTGCACTGGCAGCTCCAAGAGCCAACAGGAAGTCCATCATCTTGAAGAGTAGTTATGAGCCCTAGAGATTTAAGGATGTGTGTGGCAAACTGCCTCAGTTCCTGCCTTTGTAAAAAGGGGGTGATCCACTAAAGTCCATCAGAGAAAGAGGGTGGCAATCAGCTAATATATTCTACTGGAAGCACTGGAGAAAGTCACTGTGGCATTGCTGGCTCCAGCATAGTGGGGTTGAAAATAGCATAATGCAAGGACAAGCTGTGTAACTCAAAGGGAGATAAAAAGAAGTTCATAAAATATGGCTCCCAAAGAAATGAAGTAAGCCAAGAAGAGGAAAATGACATGAAACTCCAGGCTGAGCATTCCCTTTCCCTGGTACCCTGCTGCCATGTTAACATGGGTGTTCAACATAGCATTATGTGGGAGCATTTGCCTCAGGTGAAGAACAGCAATTAGAGTATTTCCCATGTACAGTTTATTTCTCCTTAAGCTATCTGAATTGTCCTCTGTTGGATAAGAAAGGCCAATTACATTAAGAGGTCCTTAACCCTGCTCCAAGTGATTGGAGGAAAGGGGAATATTTCTGAACATACCTGCAAAGTTTGTGGGAACAGCCTGGGGAAAATTGTTCCAACAAATGTCTGGTTCATAGCTAGGTTCTCCAGATGGCATCAATATATCATAAAGAGCCAAAGAGAGCCTTCCGGAATGCAAATTAGTATTCACATTTTACCTAATTTATGCAAATTAGCTCATTCAGTCTTCCACCTAATCCTCCCTGGAGTTACTCCAAGGTTTGAAAGGAAAGATATTCCTCTTGCAAAATACATATGATCCATATTAATGGCTTCTGATGGAGATGAGTGGGATGGACAGCTATTCCAGCAGTTAATACTTCAATCACTTCACCTCAGCAGCAGCCCTGCCTTAGGTGAACAGACCCTGACTATCTGTCCCCATTGCTAATGTAAACTGTAAATGGCTGCATATTTGGATGCTCCCAATGGGCACTGCCAGGAAGGCATATTTCAGGAAGAAACCCATCCGCATTGAGCAGGGTTGAGGAGAATGCTGGTGTGTAGGTAGATTCGATATGCTGTAGCCTAAATCATAGCTACCCAAGCTGGGAAGAGGGCTGCAGGAGCAGGATGCAGCTTAGTGATGGAGATGCATGGATTGCCCCAGGGATGCTGGGTTTTGCACAGGAATGTGGTGGCAGAGCTGTGAGAGGGGTCATACTGAGCTATGAGGAGATGTGCTGCAGCCTTCCAGTATCTGAAGGGAGCCTATAGGGATGCTGCAGAGGGACTCTTCATTAGGGACTGTAGTGACAGGACAAGGGGTAATGGGTTCAAGCTGAAACAGGGGAGGTTTAGATTGGATATAAGGAAGAAATTCTTTCCTCTTAGGGTGGTGAGGCACTGGAATGGGTTGCCCGGGGAGGTTGTGAGTGCTCCATCCCTGGCAGTGTTCAAGGCCAGGTTGGATGAAGCCTTGGGTGACATGGTTTAGTGTGAGTTGTCCCTGCTTATGGCAGGGGGGTTGGAACTGGATGATCTTAAGGTCCTTTCCAACCCTAACTATTCTATGATTCTATGATTCTATGAAATGCACCTTCTCACCCCTCTAGGAAGGTGGAGAGGCAGCAGTAGTAGAGAAGAAAGAAAGGAGTCAGCACAGCATCTCTACTGGACTGAACCAGAGGCACTGGAATACACTGGGACCCTTCTGATCAATGGACTTCAACATATCCTGAACCCAGCCAGCATCAGCAAGAGGCACTGTTGTGCTCCAACACCCTTCCCCACTCCATCCTGAATCAGAAGAGATTTGTAAAACAATGAATGGAAAAAGCAGAAGATAATTGAGTTAGGAAGTCTCTCAAAATTATCCACTTATTATCAAGTGATTAAAATATGTTTGGGTGTATTGACTTTAGTCTGTCCTTCTTTTAATATTTATGTGTTATCTTGCATAACTGTTCTTTAGCCACACAATGGTATTTATGGATTTCTATTCTTTGTCTCTTGTGTCTGGATGGCTGTGATGAGATACAGAGATAAAATAGAAAGACTGATTCTGAAATCAATGAATTAGAGATTTAAGACATTGATATTTCATCGCTTATCTCTGTAGAGATAAGAGATTAATATGCAAACAGTGAAATGTATTGTGCCATTTTGTTGTACTGACAGGCCTCAGAATAACTCACAGGTTGGGGTTTGTCAGGATCAAGAGAGAGCATGTAGCAACCTATTACACCTGTACCTGAAGCCAGTCAAATATGGGTGGCTGAAGCATATGTTAGGTGTCACAGTTGAATTGGGCCTGGGTTAGATGTACTTTACTGATATCAGCCAAGCCTAGAATACACTTGGCCCAAAGGTGGACTTGCATCACGTTTCACAATCCTTTTGCATTATCAGCTTCCCAGACCAAGGGAAGGGCATTGGCTAATGTTTTTGAGCAGATACTATTTTTCCTATAGTACTCTCAATAATGAGCTTCCTTTTGCCAGTAGGAAACCTTGTCTCTGAAGCATTTTGAATTGACATTTCAAATACCTTTTTTTTGTTTGTAAGTTCTGCAGGAAAACACTGAAGCAAGTAATTGGTGACTTTCAAGAAATATGTATTTTTTTCTCCTCTACAGGGAACACATGGGATTTTCTGACAACCCTTGGGGCAGGGATATCACTGCACTGCACTACATAGCTGTATTTATATAACCCAAATGATGTTGACTGCTGCATTTCAGAGGGATCCTTAAGGTTACAAGGTGCAGGAAGGTGGGAAGAACCTTCTTTGTCCTCCCATTTTGCATAGTGGTGGGGATTTTTAATGTAAGTAATATTAGAGCAGAGAACATTACAGTAATTTCCAGGTTATATCACCTCAACTAGAGCTTTGAACACAATAATTTGATCATTTTGACACAAAAAAATTGCTATAAGATATATAATTTGTATAAAACCTTGCTTGTTCAGACCTCCTGTTCAGCAGGGTGGTTATATATGGGTATCCAGGGTCAAATCTCACACTTTTCAGCAAAAGCTGTTACTCATTGCAGTGTAAGGAAGAAATTCTTTCCTGTTAGGGTGGTGAGGCACTGGAATGGGTTGCCCAGGGAGGTTGTGAGTGCTCCATCCCTGGTGGTGTTCAAAGCCAGGTTGGACAGAGCCTTGGGTGACATGGTTTAGTGTGAGGTGTCCCTGCCCATGGCAGGGGGGTTGGAACTTGATGATCTTAAGATCCTTTCCAACCCTAACTATTTGATGATTCTATGATTCATGAGCTGAGTGTGGTCAGTCAGAGCAAGCCCCAGTCTTAAACTGCTTGGAAAGCACCCTTCATCAAATTAGCTTTAAGGGAACTTAGAAAGGAGCCTTAAAAGGAAGATGGTTAAGTGATCTTCATCAATTTCTAAACTGATTTACTTGAATCAATGCAATTTTTAACTGCTGCCAAGCCACACTTCTTTAAAAGCTGTGGATACTTTCACAAAACAGATATCAGCACCTCCCTTTTCCAAGGGTTTAGGACTTGGTCCAACAAATCACTTAAGCTTGGGCTTAACTTTAAGTACATGAATACCTCATTAACATCAAGGAGACTATGTTAACTAAAGAATATGTGTAAAGTGCTTTCCTGGACAGTGGCCGCAGATACTACAATCATTGTTGCTAGGTAAAAATATAAGCCAGACAAAGTGTTTCCGCAAGAGGATACCACGATCTGAAGAATTACTTGACAACAGAAAACTCTGAGAGAGGAAAATGATTGACTGATTATTTTTCCAATTCATGGGAACCCATGGGATCATCTAAATCAACTCCTCCTGAAAGCTGCAGGGTGACTTCAGACCAGTGATTAGAGCCAAGTGAAATGTTTTGATTGAGAATAAATTAATTCAAAAGCACTGTTTTGGCTAAATGGAAATCTTTTCCTGACCTACTTTGATTTCTTCTAATTTTTCATTTCCAAAGAAAAATCCCAAATAAAATTTTTTAAACTTTATAAAAGTTTTTAAACTAATGCACATTTCTTTTTTTTTTTTTCTTTTTAATCTGTGGGAAGAGAGTACTTAAATGAAAGTGTGGTAGAAAATCCGAAGAGAACAACACATCATTTTTAGCAATATCCCACTAGGAATAAAGATTTTTAAAATTGTGGGGTTTATTTGAAAGGATTGTGTTTGAGTTTTTTTGTTTTCTTTTTTCTTCTGTTGGAAATATAACAACTTAAAAAAATACTTTATTTTAGATGTGGCAAATTTCTGTCAAGGAAAAAAAAATGAAAGAACCCGAGTGAAATGAAGGACAAATTGCCTCTGTTCTACATCTCACAAAATAAACTTTTTTATTCCCCAGTAGCTCTCACAGTTATCTAAAGCTATTGAACTGGGAATTCTCACCTTCAAAGAACTGCAAGGAAGCAACA
The DNA here is from genome assembly GCA_002631895.1 of Agapornis roseicollis. Taxonomy (NCBI): domain Eukaryota; kingdom Metazoa; phylum Chordata; class Aves; order Psittaciformes; family Psittacidae; genus Agapornis; species Agapornis roseicollis. The sequence goes on along the minus strand of NDXB01004913.1, from coordinate 57,285 downwards.
ATTTGCAAATAAAGAGTTTCTTCCTGTCCCAAATTGAAAGGGAGGGGTTTTTTTCCACAGGTTCAAACATTTTTGTGATCAGACTTTTTTCTTTCCAAAATCACAGAATAGCCAATTCCTGTTATCAGGGTATTATTGTATTTTATGCTACAAAGACATAGGAAAATAACACACAGGCTGACATCACTGCAATGTGTGTCTTTGGGAGACTCTTCCTTCAAGCACTGTTTCCCCACAAAGTCAATGAACCAAAGAATAGTCTTATGCCACAGTGGTCCTATTTTAAGATGGTGTGTAACAGTATTCCCCTCACTTGCCTTGTGCTTATATAAAAAGTCACTGTTCATGGTAACAACCTCATTTCCTAGAGTTGGAGCTCATCCTCACCCCAGTGGCCTTTGCTTAGTACCAAGTACTCCAGAACTATTCAATCAACCACGATTGTATCTTGTTGCCTGTAATTGAGTCATATTGGGTTTTAATGAGTTTAATCGATTTTGATTGTCTCAGGGGCTGCACTGACAGCTTTTTGTCAGAGGCTTGATTGTGTTGTAAAGTCAGGAGGCACATAAGGGGTTAATGAAAGGCCTAGAATGAATTCCTATGGAAGAAGCCAATGATGAGTAAAAGCAAACAGTTTATTTGACTTGAAACAGGTTATAAAGGGCAATAATTGTTTTAAATAGAAAGCTGTTGAATTATAATTGAAAGTAATTGAAACTTACCTGAAATATTGAATAAAACATTAGATATTTTAAATGGTGTTATCTTTACAATTACCATTGGAAATAATTGCAGCTGAAGCCCATGAGCTGTTGTGAGAGGAAGAGTCACCCAGGGCCCATTGTTTTCCTCAGTCATTATGTAAAGTATTTAATGAGGAGGTATTTATAAATAAGTGGCAGTAGTTGTTTCTGATCTGGTGTTTCCTGAGAGAATGCCAGTCCTACTAAGGGTGAGAGTGGAAATAAGTAAGGGGTGAGTTTCTGCTATCCTCACAACCATTGCATTAAAAATTAGCCAAGGGGTACCTCCCTGGCAGTCTTTCTGCCTTGTTTATTGGATTTGGGGGGTTGAGAAAGTTTTCATGGCTGTGTCTTGCTATTCTGAAATGGTTTTTTCCTGAATGCTTTCAGGTCACTTTGTGCACCTTGTCCTTTTTCAACTACCTTGAAAACAAGAAACACTTCTCAGCAAAAAATATAACGTTCCTTTGTCACAGCACTCATAGTTTGTCACATCAACATATGCATCTATTTTTGGTTTGGTATCAAGAGTTATAACTGCCTTAACTTACTTCCTTCAAATACAGTCGTTTCAGAGCAGAGCTCATGGAAGACATGTTACATGGCTGCTCAGCTCTGACCTGAATGTCTGACCAGGTATGGCTATGTGCTATCTTCTCTGGAGGGGAAAGGTTTGAATAATCAATGTGTAGCAGCCTATGGCTTCATGATGTGTGACATTCTGCCAGTTATATATGCATTATATAATTATGTTCTAACTCATGTGAGATTATGTGTAATTTATGTATGTTGTATATGTATAACAATTGGGCTTGACGAACTTTTGAGGAAGCAGCCATGATAGGAGCAAAGCAGCATTTCTCCTACAGAAATATCTCCACAGGTTTTAATTGGCCCATACACAAAAAGTAGTTTTCCAAGTTCTCCTAATTGCCATGGGCCAAATTTTGTGATACAAAGCACTGAAGGAATTTAATTTTAATGGTTTCAGGTTTTTTTGGTCCCATGGAAAAACCACTTTTCCCTCCCCTTGGTATAGAATTGGATATTAGATATTAGTCTGCTAATGTTACATTTCCTATGGACTAAAGTGAGGAAAGAGGAGGAGTATCATTGAAACATCAGTTGGGGAAAATTGCTGAAATGGAGTGGCAGATGAAGAGGATCTGAATGATGGCTTTATCTGTAAGAAAAGAGAGAGAACAGTGAATGTAAAACATATACAGAGAAAAAAGCAGCTGAGATTCAAAAGAGTAATATAAGCTGCAGCAGTCTGCTAATATTGCTGAAGGATCTATTAACAACGGGATGATTTCTTCCCAGATGATCATCTGTTCTGTTTTAGACTAGTATCTAACAAAGTCATATATTGGGCATCTGGCTTCTGTGTGCTTTTTCTCTTGATGGACAAATTAGAAGAGGGATTTTGCTCTCTAATATAGCTTATAAAACCTGTCATGTTTGACAATGGCAGAGGGAGCAAGTGAGAGCCAGCAGAAGGGGAAAGGATTGATCCTGTGATACCCTGGGCCATGCCTGTGCTTCACTTCATATTGTCAGGGGAACTGAGGAAACTGCAGGGGAAGGTTCAGTGTATCTGGACAACTCCAGGTGCTCTTTTAGCATGCAGTGACATGTCAGAGTTTCTGGTTGTGTGCTTGAACCATGTGCTCTTTGTAACACCCTAATGTGATATCTCCTGGGGGGTAAATGCTGAGATGAGGGCAGCAGATCCACTCTGTCACAAGCTTTACTACTGATGTGCCTGCGCCATTTTCACAGCTCTGTGTCTGTAGATGTATCTCTTCCCACAATCCCACCCTTACTATTTAGTCTAGGTCAGATGATCCTCTCATTACTAGTAACAAACACACTCATACAATGGGATGGCTTCTTTAAAAGAAGCAGTATAACTTCCTCATCATTTGAGCTCTTTCAGTGTGACAGAAAACTAACAACAAGCAGGCAATGAGTTGATAAATTTCATTTGGATCTGCAGTGAAAGGTCTGACTTACCTTCCTTAGGAGACTGGGAGGCAAGGATTAGAATTTGATTCAAGGAGCCCTTGCTGACAAAATGATGTAAAACTGATGCAAGGATCTGTTGGTGACTGGAGAAGCTGGGACATCATGGCTGATTTTTATGGTGCAATTTCCAAACTCCCCCAAGCTTGTCTTCATTCTTTTTTTTTCTTGTGCTTTCAAGTGCTCTGTGATGCGTCTATCTGGGTATTATGCAGGGTGAATAGTGGGAGAATGCAAGTTTAAATTGTAAGGAGGAAGGGAGAGAAGGACTTGCTAAAGATGTCTAGACACCACAAAGAGTAATTAGCCAGGTTTAAAATTCTGCCAGCAAGTATATATGGCAGGAAATACAAACATAAGCAGAGCAAGAGCTACCAGGCTTCACTTGGCTCCTGCCACTTCATCAGGGCTAATTAAAGTGTTCTTCCCTGAGTCCTTAAAGAGATTGGCTATGACAGCAAGCAATTTCAAGTAAGATGTACTAGTCTAAAGTGTGGCAGGGGGAAGCAACAGGGAAGGAGCAATCTGCATTGTCAATTCTCATCTCTATAGGCTCAGTGGAGAGCATTTGAAGCTGGGTGAAGCAAGGCCAGACAAGGCAAATGGATGCTCTCAAGTTAACTTGTATTGCCATACCATTTGCCACATCTGAGGTTGAAAGGTCTCGAATGTCTGCAAGGTCCTGACCATACTTCTCATGCTTGTATGCTGCAGTTTCAGTCACACAATGCAATCATAGATTGTATTTGCCACATATTCCCCAGAGTGTGGCTGTGAGAAGGTGCATGTCTGCATGCACCATACAGCCAGGCAAGCCGCGTAGTAACAATGCTTTTAAGTGAGCATATTTCTAAAGGCACTGAAGGTAGAGGCTTCTTCACTCTCTTTCATTGCCCTCTCCATCATTTCCATAATGAAGTCGCCTTGTTTCCCAGTGCTTTGGGAGAAGAATCACAGGACACTGATGATTTGGAAGTTACAGTTGTGATCATATCATGAAATAAGATATTCAATTCCAGGTTCATATAAAAGAGGCAAATGAAGTTTGTGAAGATAATCCTATGCTTTCTGAAGTTTCCACTTTGCAGACAGAAAATGCAAATAAGCATATGTATGATGTAGATACATCAAAGCTAAGTCACAGGTTGGGCCAAAATCAGGTTGGCAGCTTCCCTTTAAACAATTTTATGGATCATTAAGTACCCCACAGGAGGCTGACTACACCAAGTGCATTTTATTGATAGCCAAGAGTTTCTAGCCTGAGACAAAACAATTATTCATGTTAACTAGAGGGGAATAAACTGCCCCAGACCAATGTCCCCTCAGAACACATAGAGACTCAACATGTAATCTCAGATTTTCTTCTTGATGTATTTTCCCATTTACTTAGGATTATAATAACCTGGTGGATGCTTTATTTAAACAGGTTAGCACAACTGTTTTCCTGGGAAGGTCTTTGGCAAGCGAATAGACAGGATTTTTCACATATGCTCCAACAAAATGTCAGCATATTCTTATAAATAATACATATTCCTCTAAGAAAATCAGTGAAAATTGGCTTATTTTACCAGCAGAGCCAGCTTTCATAGTCCTGTGTGTGACACTTTCACATGAAGTTCTGCGTTCAGGAGTAAGCTAAATGGTGCATGGTATTTCTGTTTACTGCCTTCTGTCTCAGATATATCCAATGAAACTTTGGACACTTGATGTTACAAATTCCCAATAAGCCCTTTAACTATCACAAATGCTTTCAGCGAAAACAAATGTGAGCTGGTGTACATAAAAAGAGTTAATTCACTTTGTACTTAGCTCATCACTGACCACTTCACCATCTCTCACAAGACCAACCTCCCTTAGGATACTGGGCAATCCTATCTCTCCCTATTGCACAGAAGAGGTACAATATGCTGAAGGACCAATGGTTTAAAATAAGCCCTATATTCCCAGTCAGTATGAGCTTCCCAGAAAACACCAGTATTTAGATGGGGAAACAGACTGGAAAATCTGCCTTTAAGTGCTGCAATGGGAGCTAAGCTCTTCTGAATGTTTTTTTCATACACAGGACCTCTAACAGTCCTGCAAGACCAGTATAGGACAGGAAAATGAGGTAGCCCAACTTGGGTCTGTCAAAATCATGGCCTGATCATTATACCAGCAGGTGACCAAGTAACTTTAACACTCACTGCAGCAGCACTTCGCTTTAAAAATCTGATCTTGTCATTCAACCAATGCTAACCTGCTGCCACCAAGATGAAAACAGTCATCAGCACTAAAAGTTCATACATTACTCACAGTTTTGTGCCAATGAAATGAATGTGGGATTTACTGCACCACTACCATGTGCTTCACATACCCAGGACAAAATCAGGAAAAAATCCTAGACAGGTAAGTTATATTACTCAAAGCTCCCTTGAACTCAACCATATCTTAACACTTTTCTATTGATATAGAAGTCTTTATGTAAAGAAGCTAAATCTGGGAAGCTTATGAAGTTATAAATCAGTTGTGAAATGGGAACCTCCCTTACAGGCTGCCTAATTATTTGACAAGATAATTAATCTCCTAAGCAACAGTAGAACTGCTGTTACCCTGGTAAGTGATGGAAACAAACTTTGGCAGATCCCATAGGTCTCGGCACTGTGATATAATAAGACTCCAGAAAGTTATGTATAATAGGCACTAAGTGAGGTCAGAATGCCTCCATGGGAAAAACTGGAATTGCTTATTGCCTCAAGGTACTTCTGCTACTAATTATTTTGCTGCAGCTAATTATGGTTTGCCTGTTTAGTTGCAGCTAAGTTTAAGAGTTGCCTTTATTCCCTTCAGGAAGATAGTGAATCATGATAGGAAAGGACAGAGCCTCCTGCCTTGTTAGAACAATGGCATTGTCTGCCTCTCCTCAACAGACAACACAATTACAGCCGACACAATAATTGATGCTGAAGTTTTCCACTGAGAAAGATGGACACACATTATTGTTCCATCAGTCTTATTCCACATGGTGTCTTGTATCTCTGGTTTTTCCTACTGTGGCAGCAAATTGACTGAAGCACGCTGAATAGTCTGTTTCCCCAAGGGTACCCTGTGACGGAAATGAGGGCATCTCGCAGGGCACTAGGAGAAAGGTGAGCCCAGAGAAAAGATCACTCAGTGTGAATTGAAGCCAAATTTACTTCCACAGCCTTCTTTATGTGCTTATGTCTCCATTACATAGTATTTGTTTCAAAGGAAACATGAGCATGTCCAACATCTACTGATTACACATGCATTGCATTACACTGAGCAACTGTTTCACCATTAACAGCAACTGTCCCTTATTCATACCCAATTCTATCTGAGCTTACAGACTCTAGTGAGAGATCTGCCAGGTCTGTAAGTACATGAAAACCTCAATCTGAATGAGATACTATCCATTTGGCAACTTTCCAGTCATCTAATCTAAGTTTCTGTTTTGCCCAGTTTATACTACTACTTGGCACATGTTTATGTGTATTTATTGCATTTCATGTGCTTCATAATCTCTGCATCCAAATCATGGAGTCAAGCTTAGTCCAAACCCTACATCTACTGTTTTCTATCTCTTCTTAAAAACCATTTCTGTTCGTATCTGAAAGAAGCTTGATTTCTACCTGTCCACTGCTTTTCCCCCAGTAGCTGAGCAGAAACTTATTTTCTGTATTTAATGACAATAATATTATTAGTCTACAAATATAATCATATGTTTTGGTTTTTTTTTTTTAAAAAAAAGACACTAAAATACAGTGTTTGGCATAGCTGTATTATTCCTGTAATGAATAAGCATTGAAGATACTATTGTGGATGCAGTTACCATGCAGCATTGTGAATAAAATGCTTTAGATGGAAAATTGTACTTCAACAAAATGTATGCAACAGTACAAATGTATTACTGCCCATTAATATGTATTAATTCAATGAAAAATGCCTGACTGAGCTGGTTTACATTAGGAATGCAGGCAGTGAAAGGAAGCACTTGGGCTTGATTAAATGGGCTGTGAAAAAATTGGAGGAACTCTAATCCTAAACATAGAAGTGAACCTCCAAGATAGGCTGTCCAGTTATGCTGGTATGGTTTGTTCCTTCCGTCATTCATATCAGTGCTTTCATTGTGATGAAGAATCAGCATTCAGTGCTCTTGATGCATTGGCTCTACTCAGCTCCCTTGAATCTGTATTTAAAAGGTTTTTATTTAAAAATAATACAAAATAAAACAATTCTTCCTAAGGTAGGAACTTTGTAGGAATGATCTCATTTGCTTTAGGGTTTCCAGGATGCAGAATGTGAGCTCCTGACATGCTTGTCATTGTCAAGACAAGCTTATCTGTGCCTGAAATACTTATTAACTTCTGCATGTGACATGCAAGGTTTGTTCCAGCTCCCCAGTCTGCACCAAGTGGGGTATTCTCACAGACTTGAGGGGGAGCTTTCATTGAGAAACATCAGTGTTTCGAATGATGCTAAATGCACCCTTCTGTCCAGGCATGGTTAGTTACACATATAAAAACCCAACAATTTCTCTTTCCCTTCTGGCTAACAATCTTGTTATGAGACAAACTGTTGTAATAGTCATATGCTCAGCATAAGATGCAGTTTTCCCTGAATTTATTTAATAAACACAGTACAGTACATAAAAGAACCCATCAATTTGGTGGCTCTCTCAACCCCATGGCCTGCATAAAGCCTTACTTTTGGTGTGGTGCTGACTGGCACTTTTATTCTCCTCTGCCTGTGCAAGAGAAGTAATGTTGGAGGAGGTCTAGGCAAGGAAAGGCAGAATACTGACTCCAGGGGTGTGAGGAAGGAAGAAGAACCAGAAGAATTTGTGGGTCTCTGGACTCAAGATTAGTGGAATATCAACAAACAGTCCCTGAATCCTCCAAAAGATGAGGATTTTTATCGCTTTGAGACCAGAGTCAGTCTTTGTGAAAGCAGTAACAACAGGTCTGTCTCTTATATGCACCATATCTACTAACTGCACAGAGAAGGCTGGTGAAGTTACAAAATGCTCTGAAACAGCTCTGTCTTGGATCAGCAGCATATGTGATCTTCATTTAACTCATTTTGCATGTAATGTCCTCTGGATATGTTCACTAAGAGGTCTGATATTTCAGTAGCCCTTACTTGCATAAACCAACTTAATTTTGACACTGAGAACTTGTTCCATAGCACTTTCATAGTGGGGCACCAGGATATAAACATGCCTGAAAGACAAAAAAGAGGGCCTTATGTTTAGGAAAAGATCTTTGAATATGACCTTGCTAGGACACATGTTATCTAAACCAGTGAAAAATGATATTATAAATGACTACAAAGGGTTTACTATCTTCTTTGCCCAAATAGCCTCATAAATTGTATGTCTAATCCCCAGTTTTGCCCACATACTCATCCAATTCTATCTGCCTTACATAAAGCTTAGTAAACTTCTAACAAATGCAGCTGCCCAGCATGACAGCAAAGTGTGGGGTCCCTGTAGTATGTTAAATCCCTTCCTTCCAATAAAATCTGATGGGATCTTTAATGACTATTTTTTATATAAGGATTCTTGAAATGATGGACCTTGGATCATTCTCTCCACCTATGTTTTATGTACATAGTCCCCAGACTTCTAGTCACGTTCTAGTAAGTGTATCGAATTTTGAGCTATTCAAGGGATTTTGTATATTATTTATGAGGATTGATTTCTTTGCCTCTCATGTGAAGGAACACATGTAAAACTGACTTTTGTTCTGTTTTTCCTTTGCTCAACATCTCTGATATGATCATGGCTTCATAACAATTTCAATATATTATTGCCAAAGGTATTATAAAATAGGGAGACATTATCCTTCAAGTTGTAATTCTTTCTCTGCTAAATAAACTCAAAAGCTTTTTTTTGTTTGTTTGTTTGCTTATTGATCCTTACTGTGGAACATAGTAAATTAAGTTAATGCTGTTAAACAAGAGGCCAAATTCCCTTGTAGTTTCACCAAAATGGATTTCAATTAGCTAAGCTTCTATGGCTGTGCTATGATGCTATTCTTAGGCAGGTTATGACGTTGTCAACAAATTGGTGAAATTTAAGCTCCTTTTATTGTGATCTTGAGCTAAACAATACAGATTTCTTGTGCATATGCCTTGTTCCCTATATAATGGGAGCTTCAGAGTGTGGTCAGAAATAGCTCTTGACATGAAACACCTGCAAGTTACATTGGCATTGTAGGACAGATCAGGCTCAGAGTAAGTCTGGGAAATGGAGGAAAGGAGAAAAGGGCAGAAAGTACAGGATCATTGAGATGTAATTTCTGCCATCCCACTGTTCCAGCTGTGCAACAAAGGGATATTTGTGACCCACTGCCTGACATGCCCTCAAAACCAGAGCCTGTAATGATCAAAATTAGATACTTATGGATGCACAAGGAGATTGTTTCCTTCTGCTGTTATTTCACCATAGAAAATATAAACAGAGAATTATCATGCACTTGGCTGTTTCAATCAGAATGAGGGGCTATCAAATAAATACAGTTGATAACAGATCCAAAACATACATCAGGATGAGTTTTGGAACCCCTTGCCATGGGATTCTGTGGATGCTAAAGTTTAAACCCAGATAGGTTTAAAAGGTGTCTGAATAAGTAGGAAAAGAGAAAGTTCTGTAAGGGATGATTAAATATAAGGATAGCACCTCTAGTTCAGGAAGTCCTTCAACTGTAAGCTGTCTTTCAGAATGAAAGGTGCTCTGACACTATTCACAGCCAATTTGCTGCTAATGGCCAAACTTAAAGAGTGCTTGATAGAAAGAATATCTCATTAGCTAATCTTTAAATGACTTCTAAGTTCAGTAGCAGGGGCTGTGAATAGAGAAGTTTATGCCTTCCCTGATGAAAGGCTGAAGTTGCTCCAAAATACAGCTGTGTTGACATGACAGCAATGTCTTGATCTGTTGGTGTATAAAGCAGGGACAAGGCTCCACAGGGCTGAGCAGTGTGTAATCCCTGTCACAGTCATGCAGTTTGTAACCTCACAGCAGACCCTCCTTATTTAACTCTACTTGGTTTTACTCGATTTTTGCATTTATACTGCTCACTCTGCATTATAGTGTCTACTACATGGATTCCCAGTCCAGCGATTGATGTTTTATATATTAGTGTCGAGAGTGTATTCTTTGAGTCTACTTCATGTAGTCACCCCTATTTATCTTGCTGATACCAATGTCACCTCTTGTCACCTACCACTCAAAAAATAAGCACTTTAAAGTTTTGTTTGTTTGTTGTTTGGTTTTTTTTTTTTCTTAATCCCATTTTGAGATTTTTTCTTGCTATTCAGAGATTATGCCTTTGTCTTCCCTTTACTTTTCTCTTCAACTAATGGCTAAACAGCTGCAGCAACACTAGGCTTCGAAGCACCCTGCTGCTGTTCTCAAAACCAAACCAATCTGTACTTAAACCAATTTGCTTGTAAACTCCTGCTTCCCTGCCTCCAGCCTGCTAAACTGCTCATGCCCATCATGTCAATCTGTTTTACCAACGCAGAGATCACTCTGTCACTGCCAACTAGCCCACTACAACCAAGGCTGCAGTTTCTGCCTAGGGAAGAAAAGATAATGTCTCTGCCCTCATCAGCTAACTACATTTTATCAGCTCCATACAATTCAGATGGATCACTGGGGTCTGGATGAAAGACAAGGTCATTTTAAAAACAGAATAATACATCCCTGTCATTGGGGTGCAGGATTTATATCTGGAATCTACTTTAAAGAGAATCTCACAGCTATCAGGGAGTTGTGGATATTGTATTTCAGTCTGAGTTAAATGTACCTAACTGCAATGAAAAAAATATGTGCTAGAAATCGACTTGAACTGGTAAGATATGAGACATTGAGATTGAACACAAATAATTCTGAGCTAAGGCACCAGCAGGAGACTGATAGAACCTATAACCAGGAGACTGGCTGTTTGTTTCCTTATTCATGCTGTTTTATGACTTCATTTCTCGGTGCTGATTAAAAAGGGACTAAAAAACAGTGCTGGAGACTGAATATTTTGGGCATGTGCTGTTCAAATCTCCCCAGAACAGTTCTGCCACAACCATTCCTTTTCCATCTTTAAATTAGCAGGCTTTTTTAAAAACATCTCTCCTAACTGAATGCAGTAGTCTGGTGGCATGAGATCATTCTCTGAAACCTAAGCTGAATGTGTTTATGAGTATCTTTTACAACAGGTATCTTCTTGTCCTTTAGGTTAAAGTCCTTTTGCCCTCTCCTGGTGTTTACAGCACTATATAGTTACATCAGTCTTAAAACTTTTAGGCTGTACAAGGCAGGTCTTCCTAATTCACCTGCAGGACTAGTTCTCCATTCTCTTAGTCACACTGTCCTGTTCTATAACTGCTCCACTTTGAATCCACTGCTCTTGACCATGGGGCTCCAGATCAGGAGATCTGAATTGCACAGTAGAATTATAGAATGGTTTGGATTGGAAGAGATCTTAAAGATCATTTAGTTCCAAGTTCCCTGCCATGGGCAGGGTCACCTTCCACTAAAGCAGGTTGCGTAAAGCCCATCCCATCAAACCTGGCCATCAGTACTTTCATGTTTCAAGTAGAGCCATAAACAGCTGCTATGCTTAAACCCCACACAGACTTTTTAAATGGTGACATCATATTGTTGGGTCATAGTTATCTTGTCATCAATTCTTACACCTATGTTCTTCTCCTTTTATATCATTATCAAGTGACAGGTCCATGGATTATATTAAAAAATATTGCTATATTACCTAAATACATGACATAGTAGTCTACACTAGAAGATCCCATCCTGGACTATGTTATTCTAAATCCTCTTACAATATTCCAATGCCTTTTCCCATTTCCAATGTTTTCAGGTTTGTACTTGCAGGTACAAATGTTATAGACAATTTTTATAAACAGATTATTCATGACAATTTAAGCCAGATCAGACTCCAGGAAGCTCCTTTAGGACTGCCATTACTACCCTTCTTCCCACCTGATGCTTCTTCCTTTAAACAAACCTATTGTTGTTTCCCCTTCAGCTGTTTCCTTGTTTGCCTCTTGCAGTTCCTGTGTTAAACTCTGTGTTTGCCAACTAAACTAGTAATTTCTCTATACTCCACATAGGTGAAATCTACTGCATTTCCTTTGTCTAGAAAATCAATTACTTTATCAACGAAGGATATTGAGTTAGTCTGGCATTCTCTGTGTCTTTGGTATACCTATCTAACATATTATCCCATTTTACATTTACTTCCATGTTTCTAACTATTCTTAAGAATTTACTCTAAAGCCTGCATGTAGTCATCTTGTATTTGTGATCCAAGTGGCTTTGACATTGGTTTGAAGGGACGCGATGTGGCTCATTGTTTGGACTCAAGATTTAGATGCAAATGCCTGTACAGTGTCATGATGTGCACTCAGAAGCATTCGTGCATGGGGAGTGCAACAGGACAACTAGAGCAGTGAATGGCTAAATCCATACGGAATTCAGGAATATGTAAGGAAAGCAATATTAATTCTTGCCCCATTCTTATGCCTTTTTTTTAGACCCCTTGAGACAGCTGCCCTTGTACAGATATTGTAATGGTCTTCTGATGAAGATGTTCTGAGTTTATCCTGCTTCCATCAAACTGTGCATTGCGCTAACAGAAAAGAGATTCAGAGGGTGAAGTTTCTGGCACAAATAAGCATCTGCAAATCTACTGTGACCAACTGTATTATGTCCTTTCATCTGTTCTGTCTTTGATGTCCTATTCAAATCCCAAAGGGAAATTCAGGTGTGACAAAAGCATCTTCTGCTCCATTGCTTGATATTTTACTAGCCATTTCACATCCTTCAGAAGAACAGGACTAGTAATTGGTTTTGCTGGGGGAACACCTCAGAGATAAATACTGTTCCTTTCTTTTCCTCTTTTCTCTTGTCACTCTCTTCTGTCCCATTAAATACCCTATCCTCATCCTACTGAAGCTGCTATAAATGAAAGTCTGTCAGTGCTGCCATTACAAGCCCTTTTTGTAAACAGTTCATCATTCAAAGGCAAAGATTCATTTTCTCTCCTTGCCACAACTGATGCTGGGTGGAAAAGGTCAGGCAGGGGCTACTGTCTAACATATAGTTTCTCTGAATTTTTGAACACAGTCACAAGCATTGTGGAAAAGGGATAGGCCAACAAGGCTCCAGTATAAAGAGACAACAGCATTTCACCCTATGCAGCCAGGTGCAATGTGGGAGTGGAAACTGGAGTCTAAAATAATGAATATTGTAATTATCCTTTATCCTGCCAACAGTCTTAACTGGATTCCCAAAGCCAGGCTCCTTCAGAGTTTGTGAGATACATGAACCAGATCTGGTTTTGTAATCTGTGCTCATAGAAAAAGAAATTATCTCTGTTCTTTCTAAAGCAGACAGAAATAGCAGAATTTCCAGGAACCACAGGGAGACAAAGAACAGAACACAGTGTCAATAACTCCACATAAATTTAAACCTCTGCATAAACTTTTGGATTCTATTGGGATGAACAGGGAAGAGAGAGCGATCCAGGAATGAAAGAGAGAAATTTGACCTGCATCATGGATGGATAATCTGTTGGTAGATGTGTAAATGTAGGATAGTCTGGTCACAGTTAACCTCCTGGTGACCAGATTTCTCATCCATATAATGGTAATAATGACACTTGCCTTTGTGAAGTACTTTGAGATCTGTGGTGGAAAAGTGATGTATAAAGACAGACATTGTTATTTCAAAGGGACAGTGAATAGCAGGTGTCATAGATGTGAAATTACACAATAGACAAATATTGCAGGGAGAACAGTGGGATTCAGCAGTACCCTATAGTCTCTTCTAGCTTTGATAGTATTGGTGGCTTTCCTATTGAAGTACAATATTTCAGGTAATTACTCCATTGCTCACTTACTAGGGAGGGGACGAGAAACAGTTTATTTTGTTGGAAGGCCATAATAAAGAGTCAAACAAAATAACTAGAATAATTAGTAAATTCACTTACTCTGCGTAGGTTCTTTTTATGTATCACCAACATAAGTTGCCCTTTGGGGAAAACACATTCCCCTCCCCCTAAAATCTACCTATTTCATGCTGAGTACAGCACCTTTCACATGATTCCTTATCAGGCTGAGTGTACCCATATCTATCTCTCACACATCACTTCCAGCCTGTCCCAGGATACAGTCTCAGGGGAACCACAGCCCCATCTTTGCTGACCCCCTACTGTTTCCAGGGGTCATGCCTGACTTTGCATGATGCCTCCTTTCATCTTCTCCTGTGCTCCAGCCCAATGTTTGCTGAAGGAAATCAGAATGAAATACAGTGGAACAGATTAATATCCATCATGAAGGGATGTGGGGAATATGCATTCATACAGCCTGGATGCTTGGCAGCTCTATGTGCAACAGGAGAGGAAAATCAAAGCGAAAAGTGCATGCATCAGAGGGACAGCAGCTGGGGCTCTTTGATTAATCTATACAGAATATGCCTGGAAAAATCAGAGGGGATTCTTATCCAAACAGAGGCACTAAAGTCAGGCCACAGCTTACACCAGCACAACCCCAACCAGAGCACATCACTCACACATCAAACGAGCACCATGTACAAAAGCCGGTGGCCCCATGTACAAAGACACCTCCCTGCAGACTGCATAGGGGAAGAAATACCAGTGCAATGTATTCAGTTGCAAAGATGTAAGTCCCAAATAACTTCGGCTGTAACACACAGTCCTCTTTACATCCTTAAACTCATGGCTCAAAAAGCATTTCAGATGTTTAGACATATCAACGAAGCAAAGATTTTGACCTCTACAATTCTTGAGTTTATCTGCAAGGAGATAAATTATCTCCTTTATCAAATGTATTCAGAGAGGCATAAAGGGAAAGGGTTTAGCAGCCCTGCTTTGCCACAGGCTCTTCTTCAGCAGAGAAGGGAGAAACCCAATGAGAAAGCAGAGGAGGATTATACACACACACACACCCCTCTCCTCCCAAGGTGAGCTGCCATCTCCACTGGTTGCCTGCTGTCCTGCTGACTGCAACATGGGGATCCAGCCAGCAAATTGCCACCTAAGGCGTGCACAATCACGGGCATTTCAAGTAGCTTTCAAAATCCCTGTCTGGATAATGATGTAGCGAGCAAGTCAGGCCTGGCCATCCAGCTGAGCTAAGTACACAGCTGAAGAACAGTGTGGAGGGTGATGAGGCAGCTGATAAAAGTGGTTCTGCTGGCATCATTCAATCACCTGTGGATCAGCTGGCTTCGATTCAGGCAGCAGCTCCTTTCCTTCATGTGCTCTTAAATCCCGATCTAGGCGAGACGATGTGAAGTGTCTGTGATGATGCACAAGTTGGAGCATACTGAGAGATTGGCTTTTTTTTCCCTGTGTGCCAATAGGCCAGGTGAAGTCTCCATCTCCAGGCTTTTCTCAGCCTCCCTCCACCCTGCAGATGGGAGACCAGCGTCTGCCATGCCTTTAATTCATCTGCAGTCTTCCTCTGCAAAACTCACGTGGATCCTCCATTTGCACAACTGTGCTAGCTTGAGAAACCACTATTTCCCCTCACTCCCTTCTTTTAGTCTTACTTTGCATAAAGAAGAAATGCTTGGGATAAAATACAAAGCATTCCCATAAAATTTGTAACACTCCCTTCAGCCCTTCTCCCTAGATTGAAGCTAAATATAGCAAAAGGCAGGCTGCTGGGTGGAAAAAATACAAATCACTTAAAGAAAGGTATGGTAAATTAAGCCCCAGGTTGCTCTCATACTATGGTCTGGATGAGGTGAATGTCTTATGTCTATGATGGCACTAGCAGGACATTTTTATGTACCAATTTACAAGGGATTTGTGATCACTGAACAGAGATGTTGCTGTAAAGCCTAGGGGTGACTTGCTGAAACTTCAGCTAAAACAGCATTGCACTGTGTCCGAGAAACAGCTGCTGATCTGTTGCATCTGTAGAATCATTTTTAGATCAGAAAGACAATTTGGGATTATTTTCTTTCAGTGGGCAATGCGGATTTGGTAACAGCAACTTTTTTGCAGATTTATATTTACTTCACTGAATCCTTCTCAGAGGCTGGAGGGGGAAATTAGAAACTTCATTTTGACATTGAAGTTGTAATTCAAAGCTAAATGTTTCATTTTGCTGCTTTCAAAGAAAATATTTTGATCTTTCCTTTGTACATTTAGTTTGGTTACAAATTGCCTTCCCTTTTATTTTGAAAGGTGTGCTCAAAACCCAGCTGTTACTTCTTATAAAGGGACAAAAGAAGTGTTTTGCTCAAATCAAGATGCTTCCCCCCC